>OU342746.1:350769796-351237007 GCA_910589775.1 Avena eriantha | reverse complement strand
GGAAATAACACACATACAATGACTCTAGTGGTTGATCCATGTGTGGTTTGTGGAAAGAACACACATGCAATGACTCTAGTGGTTGATCCATGTGTGGTTTATGAAAAGAACACATATGCAATGACCGCTGGTGGATCCATGTGTGGTTTGTGGAAAAGAACACACATGCAATGACTCTAGTGGTTGATCCATGTTTGTTTGTGGAAATAAGACACATGCAATGACTCTAGTGGTTGATCCATGTGTGGCTTGTGAAAATAACACACATGCAATGACTCTAGTGTTTGTTTTAGTATAAGAACACACATGCAATGACTCTAGTGGTGATCCATGTGTGGTTTGTGGAAATAACACATCTGCAGTGACTCTAGTGGTTGATCCATGTGTGGTTTGTGGAAATAACACACATGCAATGACTCTAATGGGTCCACATGTGTGGTTTGTGGTAAGAACACCCATGCAATGACCACTGGTTGATCCATAAGTTGTTTGTGGAAAAGAACACACATGCAATGACTCTGGTTGATCCATGTGTGGTTTGTGGAAACAACACACATGCAATGACCACTGGTGGATCCGTGTGTGGTTTGTGGAAAAGAACACACATGCAATGACTCTAGTACTGGTTTGTGGTTTTAGTATAAGAACACACATGCAATGACACTAGTACTGGTTTGTGGTTTTAGTATAGGAACACACACGCAATGACTCTAGTGGTTGATCCATGTGTGGTTTGTGGAAATAACACACATGCAATGACTCTAGAGGTTGATCCATGTGTGATTTGTGGAAAGAACACACATGCAATGACCACTGGTGGATCCATGTTGGTTTTAGTATAAGAACACACATGCAATGACTCTAGTGGTTGATCCATGTTTGTTTGTGGAAATAACACACATGCAATGACTCTAGGGGTTGATCCATGTGTGGTTTGTGAAAAGAACACACATGCAATGACTCTAGTGTTAGTTTTAGTATAAGAACACACATGCAATGACTCTAGTGGTTGATCCATGTGTGGTTTGTGGAAATAACACATATGCAATGACTCTAGTGGTGATCCATGTGTGGTTTGTGGAAATAACACACATGCAATGACTCTAGTGGGTCCACATTTGTGGTTTGTGGAAAGAACATACATGCAATGACTCTAGTGGTTGATCCATGTGTGGTTTGTGGAAAAGAACACACATGTTATGACCACTGGTGGGTCCATGTGTGGTTTGTGGAAAAGAACACACACTCAATGACTCTAGTGGTTGATCCATGTTTAATTTTGGAAATAACACACATGCAATGACTCTAGTGGTTGATCCATGTGTGGTTTGTGAAAAGAACACACATGCAATGACTCTAGTGTTGGTTTTAGTATAAGAACACACATGCAATGACTCCAGTGGTTGATCGATGTGTGGTTTGTGGAAATAACACATATGCAATGACTCTAGTGGTTGATCCATGTGTGGTTTGTGGAAATAACACACATGCAATGACTCTAATGGGTCCACATGTGTGGTTTGTGGAGAGAACACCCATGCAATGACCACTGGTTGATCCATAAGTTGTTTGTGGAAAAGAACACAAATGCAATGAGTCCAGTGGATCAATGTGTTGTTTGTGGAAAAGAACACACATGCAGTGACTCTGGTTGATCCATGTGTGGTTTGTGGAAAGAACACACATGCAATGACCACTGGTGGATCCATGTGTTGTTTGTGGAAAAGAACACACATGCAATGACTCTAGTACTGGTTTGTGTTTTTAGTATAAGAACACACATGCAATGACTCTGGTGGTTGATCCATGTGTGGTTTGTGGAAATAACACACATGCAATGACTCTAGTGGTTGATCCATGTGTGGTTTGTGGAAAGAACACACATGCAATGACTCTAGTGGTTGATCCATGTGTGGTTTGTGGAAAAGAACGTACATGCAATGAATCTAGTGGTTGATCCATGTTTGTTTGTGGAAATAACACACATGCATTGACTCTAGTGGTTGATCCATGTGTGGTTTGTGAAAAGAACACACATGCAATGACTCTGGTGTTCGTTTTAGTATATGAACACACATGGAATGACTCTAGTGGTTGATCCATGTATGGTTTGTGGAAATAACACATATGCAATGACTCTAGTGGTTGATCCTTGTGTGGTTTGTGGAAATAACACACATGCAATGACTCTAGTGGGTCCACATGTGTGGTTTGTGGAAAGAACATACATGCAATGACTCTAGTGGTTGATCCATGTGTGGTTTGTGGAAAAGAACACACATGCAATGACCACTGGTGGATCCATGTGTGGTTTGTGGAAAAGAACACACATGCAATGATTCTAGTGGTTGATCCATGTTTGTTTGTGGAAATAACACACATGCAATGACTCTAGTGGTTGATCCATGTGTGGTTTGTGAAAATAACACACATGCAATTACTCTTGTGTTGGTTTTAGTATAAGAACACACATGCAATGACTCTAGTGGTTGATCCATGTGTGGTTTGTGGAAATAACACATATGCAATGACTCTTGTCGTTGTATTGGGAACCACAGTACCTGAGGAGGTTAGATAGAGGTGTGGGGACTAGCAGGGAAGCTATCGACGGCGTCCGCAGGCGGGATTGGATACAAGCGAGCGTAGCGGGACGCAAGAAGTACCCAGGTCCGGGGCCCTCGTGATGAGGTAAAGCCCCTACTCCTGACGGATCTGACTATGTGGGATATACGAACTACAAGTGCTCCTCGAGCTGTATTCTCTAGCTACTGCCTTAAATGCAATGAGAACAACCCTTTCTACTGAGGCCTTGCCTCTCCTTATATAGGCAAAGAGGCAAAGGTCTCACTGACCAGTCCGACTGGCGGGCCACACAGGCGGGTCCCAGCCGACTAGTCATCCACAGTGTCCGGTATGGCTTGTCCTGTCGTAGTACGAGCGGTATGGCTGTCGTAGGCACAGTGGACGCTGTGCGAGCCTGTCGTCAGCACCGGCCACTGTTCCTGCGTCACCCGCGCAAAGTCTTCGGTATGGCCGGGTAGTTGCCAGTCTTGTCGCCGTACAGGGTGTACCGTGCACTGATACACACGTCGCCCTGTCCCATTGATTGAGTCCGGCTATGTCTCCGTATCCGGCTGCCTCTTGCTGATCCGGCTATCGGGGATAGCCGGCTTGTCTTGCCCTGCCCGGCTACATCTGGTCAGCCGGACACGATCCGGCTGACCTGTTTCTTATTAGGTTGGAGTACCTGGGGATCATCCCCCTGACACTAGCCCCCGAGCACGTGTGGATTCCGCCCTTAGGCGAAATGTGCGCGCGCTTCCTCTTGTTTTTGAATTTGCGTCCGGCTGAGCATGGCGGTTGCGCTACCCGTGACGTCCGTGCTGACGCTGGCCACGTGCGCACGCGCCATCATTACTCTGCGGCGGGCAGCGTAACGTCTCGTCGCACGTCGCCTCGGGAAGCTGCGGTCCGGCGCTTCGGTTCCCGCTCCAGGATCTTCTGCGCATCCTGCTCCGGCACATGGGATCTTAGGCGGCGGTCGGGGTGTGGGTCGCCCGGATGCATGCCACGTGCCCCGCCGACGGTTGCCCTTCTGGCCTGTTAAAGGGACGCCGCGGGGGAGGTGATTTCCCTCCTTCGCTCCCCCGCTGCAATTCCTTCTTCCCCGCGTGCTCCTGCTTCCGCGCTCTTGCTCTCTACGCGGCCTTCCCGTCGTTGTCGTCGTTACGGGCCACCGCCACTCTTCCGTCGCTGTTCCCCCTCATCAACCGGAGATGGCCGCCGACCGCGGGGCCTGGTGCGGCTCCACCGTCACCGAGGACCAGATCGCGAAGTACCATGCCACCCGCGTCCTCCCTCCGTCGGAGGAGGTGGCGGTGCGGCTGGCGCCGTTCGAGGAAGTGTCGCCGCATCCGGAGGAGGGCGAACACGTCATATTCTGTCCCATCTGGCCCGCGGGTTCACCCTTCCGGTGAACCCGTTCCTCTTGACCTTCCTCGCCTTCTTTGACCTTCGTCTCCACCACCTTGGCGCCAACGCAATCGGAACGTTGGCGCATTTTGTTGCTTTCTGCGAGAGCTATCTCAGGATCCAGCCGGATCTCGGGCTCTTCTGCCGGCTCTTTCGAGTCCGGCCGTAGGTGCAGTTCACCCAGGGGCCCTTAGTCGTCTGCGGCGGCGCCTTCATTTACTACCGCTCGTAGACCGGCTACCCCAAGTTCCTTCTTCACGATACGGTGCGACTGTGGTAGCAGTCGTACTTCTACGGGAAGAACCTCACCAATGTCGACCAGATCAATCTGCCGGCCTTTCAGGACGTCGAGTCCAGCCGGCAAAACTGGGACTTGAAGCTCCACGGCGACAAGGCGGAGACGGACGAGATGCTGAAGCGCATGCGCTCCCTCGTCCACTGCCGGCTGACTGGCCTGGACGTCACTCTCAGCTGGATGTCCCGGCTAATGATGCCGTTGCAGCAACGAGCACACAAGATGTGCTACTATTCGGGCCGGCTGTCGCGCCGTGATCCCCGCTACCACAATCTGAAGGCGTGGGCATGGACGATCACCAAGGAGCGGCTGCCGGAGAACTGGAAGTTCAGCCTGGCGCCGTATACACGGGCGAACCGCGCGCCTCGGGTAAGCTCTTTTGACCGGATGCACTTTTGATGTTTTCTTGTTCTTGTTCTTTGTCTTCGTCTGGCTGGCCTTTATGTTCGGCAGTTGTTCCCCTGCATCATCCGCGAGGAGGGCGCGGTGGCCCTCGAGGAGTTCGCGCCCGACCTGCCCGAGCCGCGCGCCTGGCGGTCCAGCGAGGAATCGGATGGGGATGGCGACGTCTTCCCCAGTCGGAACGACGAGCCGGCCGCCGACCCGCACCCGGAGGTGCACGAGGAGGAGGCCGTGCCGACCGCGGAGCCGGCGACGTGCTCCACGACGGACAGGGGAGCGGGCGGGAGCGGCTCTAGCCGCCCCGGCTCCTGCCGCCCCGCGGCGGAGGAGCCGATCCGCCGCCCCACCGCCAAGCCGGTCCGGCACCCTGCCATCGAGCCGTCTTGGCCGGAAGAAGGGGCCGCCTCCTGTGGTGCCGGGGTATGTTCCTTCTCCCCCTTCCCTTTCTGTCGGTTTGCCTTTTTCCTCCTTTTCTGACTTTGGCTTGTTTTGCTCCTGCCTTCCTTGCTTTTTCCTTAGCACGCTCGTTTCCTTTGGAGCCGCCAGCCCGGCTCGCGCGCCCGCCGGGTCGCCGCCTCGCACCCCGACTGTGCCGACCAGCGCTCCTCCTTCCTCTGGGGTGCAGCCTTTGCCTCCCCCTCGGGCTGAGCCGACTGGCCCCTCCTAGCCGGAAGTCCCTCAGCCGGAGGCGAGGTCCTCCCAGCCAAAAGGCTCCTCCGCGGGTGCGCGGGGGGCTGCTGGCAAGGAGCTCGTCGTCGTTGGCGACGACAACTCCGACGAGGAGCCCAGGGAGGAGTGGCAGGCGGCGGTGGTCGCGGCGAAGGAGTCCCTGGCCGTCAACGCTGTGGACGACGACGCCTCTTCCGCTGCCTTGTTGTCGGACCTTGCCGCCACGCTCGAGCTGGCGGTGAAGGAGATCCGGCTGCTGGAGGCCACAGCCGGCGGGAACCAGTCATTGGAGCAGAAGCTCGTTGCCGCCAACGGGACCTCCCAGAGTGAGTTCACTTTGCCCGGCTCCTTCCCTTTTTTTTGGACTGATAGCCGGTTTGTTGTAGCCATCCTCGTGTGCGCTCAGCGCGAGATCGATCGCTTGAAGAAGGCGAACGACCGGCTGAGCAAGTCCAACTCCACTCTGCGACTGCAGAACAAGGACTGGCACGCGCGGGTGGATGGTCTGGAGGCCACCATCAAGGAGCACGACGCCTCGCTCGCCAGCCGGACCGAAGCTTTCTCCCTTCTCGAGGCCCAGAACAAGGACCAAGAGAAGGAGATCAAACGGTTGGCGCTCAAGGAGAAAGCGCTGGTGGAGGAGCTGATGCAGGTCGGCCACACCGCCAAAGGTGAGTCTTCTTTCCGTCTCCTTTTCTTTCCGGATCCGGTAGCCGGATCTGACTGCTCTTTTCTAACAGCTTTTTACCCCGGCATAGACCTGCTGGCCTACAACCGGCTGCAGGAGAATTGGCCAGGAGCGCAGCCTACGGCCCAGGAGCTCGTCGTCCTTCTTGGCGAGGAGGATGCTAAGCTTCGCCAGGCGGCGAGGGACGTCTTCTCCTTTGTTTGGCCGGAGGCTCCGGTCCTGGAGACAATGGCGCAGCTGGCTGCGAAGGTGGGAGAGGTGCCGGCTGCGGTGGACCGGCTACGGGATCTGGCTGCACGAGCCAGAGCGGAGATGGCCTTGGTCTTGATGCTCTCCTGGTACAAGGACGCCCGCGTCGAGAAGATTGACGGAGGGTTCCGTGCCGGGGCTGACCTTGCCGCCATCCGCCAAGCCCATCCGGAGCTCCGCGGGTCCGCCATCAAGATCGCCGACTATGTGGACCCCGATGAGGTCCTCACCGACTCGGAGTCCGTTGGCACTCCTGATGTGGAGGCCCCGATGCTGCCGCCTGCTAGCGCCGGAACCGGATCAGACTCCGTGCCTCCTCCACCGCCTGAAGCCTCCGCTGGCCAAGATCTCCCCCGCGGCAAGGGTCCTGCTGCCTAGATATCGCCCCAGGATGCTGGGTGTAATTGTCTTGTGTTGTACACCTGTAAACCTTGTCTGTTTGAGCCGGCTGTCTTTGACGCCGGGTAAGTTGCGAGAGCTTCGTCTCTCTTTTGCTTATTATTGTTGAAATCCTTTTTTCTTACTTGTGCGCCGAGTTTCTTTTTTCCATTTTGCCAGGCTAACCTTGTCCGGCTACACGCCTTTAGCCGGATAACCTACACCTCCAGTGGGGGCACGCAAGCGCACCCACTGGGTGTAGCCCCCGAGATTCGCAGTAGTTGGCGAAGGCAGGTGCTTCGAATCTTCCTTCTTTCCCAGTTCTTCTGTCTTTATCCGACTAGACGTTTCTTAGTCGGTTGCTTTCGCTAGCTGAACCCTTTTAGCCGGGGGAACTAACATTCCAGTGGGGGCATGCGAGCGCACCCACTGGGTGTAGCCCCCAAGATTCGGAGTAGCTGGCGTAGCCAGGTGCTTCGAATCTTCCTTGTCTTTTTCTTGCTCCAGCCCTTGCCCTCACCTGGGCTCCGAATGGCCGGCTCGATCCACTTCGTGAACTTGTCCACTGCCACCAGCAGGTGGGTCATGCCCGCGCGCGCTCGCCTGAAGGGACCGACCATGTCAAGGCCCCAAACTGCGAACGGCCAGGTGATCGGTATGGTCTTGAGTATCGAGGTTGGCATATGCCTGAGCTGCCCGAAGCACTGGCACCCATTGCATGCGCGGACCAACTGCTCAGCGTCCTCGAGGGCGGTGGGCCAATAGAAACCATGGCGAAACGCCTTGGTGACTATCGCCCTTGACGAAGCGTGGTGCCCGCACTCGCCCTGGTGGATGTCCTTGAGTAGCCGGTGGCCCGTATCCGTATCAACACATCTTTGGAAGATTCTGGATACACTGCGCTTGTATAGCTCGCCGTTTATGATGGTGTATGCGTGCGCGTGGCGCCGGATTTGCCTGGCCTGCACCTCGTCGTTCGGAAGTTCTCCGTTGGCGATGTAGCTCATGACGGGCTGTGCCCAGGATGGGACTTCCCGAATGACGAGGATGCCCATGTTCTCCGGTTGACGGGCGTCTGGGGGTCGCCTGGATGGCGTATCCGGAGAGGTAGCCCCCGAGCCGCTGGGCGAGCCGGCAGCCCCCGGGCCTTGCGAGCCGGAAGGCGCTGCCCGGTCGGAGTTGGTGCGGGTCTTCTTTTTTGGTGGTTCTGCCGGCTCTGCTTCCGTCGTCCCGTCGGCCGAAACGGTTCCTGCCTAGACGATGGAGTCCGATTCTGGCGACGGGTTGATCGATGGCTTGTGTAGGTGCTCCAAGGACACCCCTGGTGGGATGGCCTGCCTGGTGGATCCGATCTTGGAGAGCCCGTCGGCTGCCTCGTTGTTGACGCGAGGGATGTGGTGAAATTCGCACCCATCGAACGAGGCGTTGAGCTTCTGGATGTGGAATCGGTAGAGAGCCATGTTTGCGTCTCTGGCGTCCCATTCACCAGATACTTGCTGCACCACCAAGTCCGAATTGCCGAAGCACAAGATCCGGTTGACACCGATCTCCTTGGCCAGCCGGAGTCCATGCGCCAGTGCCTCGTATTCGGCTACGTTGTTGGAGGCCTTGAAGTGGATTTGCAGTACGTACTCCAGCCGGTCTCCCTTGGGCGAGGTGAGCACGATGCCGGCTCCCAAGCCCCCGAGCATCTTTGATCCGTCGAAGTGCATCCGCCAATGGTCCGAATCCGGAACCGGTGGGAGATACTGGGTCTCGGCCCAGTCGACGAGGAAGTCCGCCAACGCTTGCGACTTGATCGTGAGCCGGGGCTCGTACTGGATGGAGTAGGCGGCAAGCTCGATGGCCCACTTGGCAACTCGGCCGGTGGCGTTCTTGTTGCCGATGATTTCTGAAAGGGGTGCGGTACACACGACCTTAATCGGATGCTCCTGGAAGTAGTGCTTGAGCTTCTTGCATGCTAGGTACACGCCGTAGCACATCTTCTGGTAGTGGGGGTAGTTCTACTTGGAGAGGGAGAGAACCTCGCTGAGGTAGTAGACGGGCCTCTGAACTGGCTGAGCCTTGCCTTCCTCGGGGCGCTCCACCACCAGGACGACGCTGACGGCCCGGCTGATGGCTGCTATGTAGAGCAACATCGGCTCCTTACTAGCCGGCGTGGCTAGGACCGGTGCTGTGGATAGCATGCGCTTGAGGTCGTGAAACACGGCGTCGGCTTGCGAAGTCCAAGAGAACTTGTTCGTCTTCTTCATCAGTTGGTACAACGAGAGTGCCTTCTCCCCCAGCCAGCTGACAAAACGACTGAGGGAAGCAAGGCATCCGGTGAACTTCTGGACTCCAAGCAGGTTCCTAGGCGGTTGCATCCTTGCGATGGCCACGATCTTCTCCGGATTTTCCTCCATACCTCACTGTGAAACAAGGAAACCGAGGAGTTGGCCGGACGGTACCCCGAAGACGCACTTCTCTGGGTTCAGCTTCATCCGGTACTGGCGGAGGTTGCCAAATGTTTCTCCCAGGTCCTCGAGGAGGGTGCGCTTCTCCTTAGTCTTGATAACTACGTCATCCACGTAAGCGTGCACGTTTCGGCCTATCTGCGAGTGCAAGCATTTCTGCATACATCGCTGATAGGTGGCGCCTGCGTTCTTTAGGCAGAAAGGCATGGTTACATAGCAGAAAGCCCCATAGGGGGTGATAAATGATGTCTTAATCTGATCAGTCGGGTTCAGCCGGATCTGATTGTACCCGGAATAACAATCTAAGAAAGACAACAAATCATAGCCGGCCGTGGAATCGATGACTTGATCGATACGGGGCAAGGCGAAGGGGTCTTTAGGGCACGCCTTGTTCAGGCTGGTGTAGTCGATACACATGCGCCAGGTCTTGTTCTTCTTCAGTACCAGGACTGGGTTCGCCAGCCAGTCCGGGTGGTACACTTCCATGATGAACCCGGCTGCAAGGAGCCGGGTGATCTCGTCACCGATTATCTTTCTCTTCTCCTCCGCGAACCGGCGCAGAGGTTGCTTGACCGGCTTGGCATCCGGACGCACGTGAAGTGAGTGCTCGGCGAACTCCCTCGGCACACCCGGCATGTCCTTGGGGGACCACGCGAAGATGTCCCGATTCTCACGGAGGAAGTCGACGAGCGCGCCTTCCTATTTGCTATCCAAGCCGGCGCCAATGGTGACGAACTTGGTCGGATCGGAGGGGTCGAGCAGGATCCTCTTCGTCTCCTTTGCCGGCTGGAAGGCTCCTTCTCCAGCCGGCTTGCTGCTAGCCGGAATGTCCTGCTGGTCCATGGCCACATTGCGCATGATCACGCGCTTCTCCTCAGCTATGATGAGGGCCTCTGCCAGTTTGGAACCGGCTGAGGCGCACTCCATCGATCGCCTGAAGCAGCCGGCAACGGTGATCACGCCGTGGGGTCCCGGCATCTTCGTCTTGAGGTAGGTGTAGTGGGGGATGGCCATGAACTTGGCGAGGGCGGGGCGCCCGAGGAGAGCGTGGTAGGAGCTTGTCAGATTTACCACCTCGAACCAGATTGGTTCGCGGCGGAAGTTCTCCTCGGTCCCGAAAATGACGTCCAGCTGGATTTTCCCCAGCGGGGCGCAGGCTGGCCCCGGAAGTACGCCGTGGAACATCGTGGTAGTCGGGCGCAGGTCGCTTTCGCGAATGCCCAGCATCTCCATCGAGGACTGGTAGAGGAGGTTGAGGCTGCTGCCTCCGTCGATGAGGACGCGCGAGAATCGGCAAGTGCGCCTGTTGGAGACAATGAGGGGGTCGAGCACCATGGCGTAGCCCCCGGGAGTCGGTAGATGCTCAGGCTGATCCGCCTGGCTCCAGGTGATAGGGGTTTCCGACCAGTTCAGATACTGGGGGACCGGAGAGGCGATGGTGTTGACCTCCTTGGAGCGTCGCCTGCGGCTGTGCTTGTCGTCTTACTCCGTCTCGAAAATGTGGTAGGCGGCGTGCGGCTGGGGGTAGCCATTGTTGTTGCCACCGTTGCCATCATTGCCGGCTCCCCTAGCCGGTGGTGGAGGCGGGGGACGCGGCTGGTTGCCCTGGTCCTTTAGCTGGCGGGTCCAGCTGCAGTTCTGGGTGGTGTGTGTAGCCGGCTTGAAGGGACCGCTATGCCACTTGCACGGGCCATCGAACATCTGGTCGAAGGTGAGCCGTGGCTTCTTCCTTCTTGCTTCGTTAGCCGGCGCGTCGGGCGCGCCCTCCACAACATTGACTTGCCGCGCGTGGTAGCGAGGCTTCTGCTATCCGGCCTGGCGGTCCCCATGGAACTGGTTGTCGTTGCCGTGGCGTCTAGAGGGTCCGGCTTCTCCAGCCGGATTGCTGGGTCGGTCGCGAGCCGGCTCCGTGGGAGTCGGTCGTCCGTCCGCATTTACTCGGAGGGGCTTCTTCATGGCGGCATCCGCCGTGGCGTACTGGTCCGCAACCGTCATGAGCTCCGCCATGGTCTTTGGCTCGTCACACAGTAGTCGGTGGCGAAGCATGGTGCCCTCGCGGCAACCCTCGATGAAGAAGCCGATGGCTTGGCTCTCTAGGATGCCCTCGCAAGTGTTGCGCAGCTCCGTCCACTTGGCGAGGTACTCGCGATCGGTCTCGTGGTCGCCCTGGACGCACAAGGCCAGGTCGCGCGGGCGCCCTGGGCGCTTGTACGTGCCGTTGAAGTTGCGGACTAACACCTTCTCGAAGTCAAGCTAGGCGTTGATGTTGTTGGGCGCGAGGCTATTGAGCCATGTCCTCGCTGACCCAGTTAGCATGAGGGGGATGTAGCGCACGGCTGTGCGCTTGTTCCCGTGGGCGATGCCGACTGCCGTAGCGTAGTCGGTCAGCCAGTCCTCCGGCTTCATCATGCTGTCGTACTTGGGGGTGTCCCTGGGCAGGGAGAATTTATCCGGAAACGGCTCGTTCCGGATACGGGGTCCGAAACAAACCGGACCGGCAGCCTCTTCGTCCTCCGTGACGCGCGCTTGAGCGAGGATCTCGATGCGGTCGCGGGCATCCGGGCGATCCGGGTTGGGCGCTCCCACCCGGCCCGAGAGACGGGAACCGGCTGGTCTGGGCGCTCCGGCTGGCGTAGGGGGAGGTGGCGGGTTACTGTTCACCGTCTGCTCCTGGCGCGGCTGGCCCCTGTTACCGGAGCTGCGGCGCCTGCTACGGGCCCTGGGCGGCTGAGGGGAGGACGCCTGCTGGGTGTCACGCGGCGCGCCCCTGCTGTTGGCCGGTAGCTCGCTCCTCCTGGAGTAGCTAAGGTCCTCCTGCACCTGCCGGTTGGCGCCAGCCTGCTCGTCCGCGACGCGGAGGAGCTCCTGCACGCGGGCTTGCTGGCGGGCTCGCTCCTCGCCCTCTAGGCTGGGCAGTTCCTCTGCCGCGGCTCGCGCCGCGCGCAAGTTCTTGATGGGCATGCTGTAGGTGGGCTGTGCGAGGGCGGGCACGGGATCTGGTTCCCCGTCCTTTTCCAACCTACCGCCGAGCTCGCCGCCCCGACGCCGTACCTGGCCGCGCCGGCTCGGCTCCGCGGTAGCCGGAGTGAGGCCGTGCGCGCGGTCGTACTCACGCCGGGTGATCTCGAGCTGCTTACGGGCTGCAGCTAGCTCCATGGCCTCATGGAGGAGGATCTGTCTCTCCATGCTGAAGTTGGCCTCCTCCTCCTCCGGGTTATCCCCGAGGTTAACCGGCGTCAGGAGCCGATCAATGGCATCCTCCACCGGGTTCCGGGGCTGCAGGGGAGCAGAAGTTCCGACCTCGTCCGCGCCTCGCTCCCACGGCTGGCGGGGATGGGAGCTGGAACCGGCCATCATGACCTCTGTGCCGCGAGGTGCGGTGGAGGCGCTGCCGTCTGAGCACGGCAGCTCCGCGACAGAGACGATTTCCCTAGGGAAACGTTCCGGGACGGTGGCGACGTAAACGGAGAGGTCGCCGAATAGCAGAAAGGTGTCATCCGCCGGGAAGGAGGTTCTGGCGAAGCAGGAAGCGTTGTCGATGACGCAGTCAAACTTGCCGAGCGTGAGCACCAGGCCGGAGGCCACGCGCTCACCGACTGAAGTGCGGAGTCCCGTGCAGAACGTGACTCCGGTCGAAGCCATCTCGCCCCACGGTAGGCGCCAACTGCCGTTGTATTGGGAACGGCAGTACCTGAGGAGGTTAGATAGAGGTGTGGGGACTAGTAGGGAAGCTATCGACGGCGTCCGCAGGCAGGATTGGATACAAGCGAGCGTAGCGGGACGCAAGAAGTACCCAGGTTTGGGGCCCTCGTGATGAGGTAAAGCCCCTACTCCTGCCGGATCTGACTATGTGGGATATTAGAACTACAAGTGCTCCTCGAGCTGTATTCTCTAGCTACTGCCTTAAATGCAATGAGAACAACCCTTTCTACTGAGGCCTTGCCTCTCCTTATATAGGCAGAGAGGCAAAGGTCTCACTGACCAGTCCGACTGGCGGGCCGCACAGGCGGGTCCCAGCCGACTAGTCATCCACAGTGTCCGGTATGGCTTGTCCTGTCGTAGTACGAGCGGTATGGCTGTCGTAGGCACAGTGGACGCTGTGCGAGCCTGTCGTCATCACCGGCCACTGTTCCTGCGTCACCCGCGCAAAGTCTTCGGTATGGCCGGGTAGTTGCCAGTCTTGTCACCGTACAGGGCGTACCGTGCACTGATACACACGTCGCCCTGTCCCATTGATTGAGTCCGGCTATGTCGCCGTATCCGGCTGCCTCTTGCTGATCCGGCTACCGGGGATAGCCGGCTTGTCTTGCCCTGCCCGGCTGCATCTGGTCAGCCGGACGCGATCCGGCTGACCTGTTTCTTATTCGGTTGGGGTACCTGGGGATCATCCCCCTCACAACTCTAGTGGTTGATCCATGTGTGGTTTGTGGAAATAACACACATGCAATGACTCTAATGGGTCCACATGTGTGGTTTGTGGAAAGAACACCCATGCAATGACCATTGGTTGATCCATAAGTTGTTTGTGGAAAATAACACACATGCAATGAGTCTAGTGGATCCATGTGTGGTTTGTGGAAAAGAACACACATGCAATGACTCTAGTGCTGGTTTGTGGTTTTAGTATAAGAACAAACATGCAATGACTCTAGTGGTTGATCCATGTGTGGTTTGTGGAAAGAACACACATGCAATGACTAGTGGTTGATCCATATGTGGTTTGTGGAAAGAACACACATGCAATGACCACTGGTGGATCCATGTGTGGTTTGTTGGAAAGAACGCACATCCAATAACTCTAGTGGTTGATCCATGTTTGTTTGTGGAAATAACACACATGCAATGACTCTAGTGGTTGATCCATGTGTGGTTTGTGAAAGGAACACACATGCAATGACTCTAGTGTTGGTTTTAGTATAAGAACACACATGTAATGACTCTAGTGGTTGATCCATCTGTGGTTTGTGGAAATAACACATATGCAATGACTCTAGTGGTTGATCCATGTGTGGTTTGTGGAAATAACACACATGCAATGATTGTAATGGGTCCACATGTGGTTTGTGGAAAGAACACACATGCAATGACTCTAGTGTTGGTTTTAGTATAAGAACACACATGCAATGACTCTAGTGGTTGATCCATGCGTGGTTTGTGGAAATAACACACATGCAATGACTCTAGTATTGGTTTGTGGATTTAGTATAAGAACACACATGCAATGACTCTAATGGTTGATCCATGTTTGTTTGTGGTTTTAGTATAAGAACAAACATCCTCTCTCTCTCTCTCTCTCTCTCTCTCTCTCTCTCTCTCTCTCTCTCTCTTCTCTCGTAGAAGCCCAAACATGTGCCCACTCTGTCTGCTACGCCCTGATTGGTTGTCACAGCTATCACGTGGATCGTGCGCACCAACCGTTGATCCTGTGTGATCCAACGAGGCTCGTTGCACACGTTGTGCCCTTCACAGGACAGCACGAGACAGCACGGATGTCTCCCTCAACGAGACTTCTACAAGAAGGAACATGATGCCATCCATGGAAAAGGTGGTCGAGTGGTCATGTCATGTTTAATCTAGTCTGCAAAGGCTACAAGTCTACTACACGGCAACTGGTCATCCACGGATCACCGGCTATACCATTTTTGCTACACAGCGCGCCTGCACTCTCACTTCCATCAGGCCCCCACCACACGAACCTTCCACGCGGCAGCCGCAGCCGGAAGAGCTGTCAACCGGGGCCCTCGAGGAGGCCTAAACGTCCCCGCATTAAAAACCCAGCCTATCGGGTCCTCCATTCGCACTCATCCACTACTCTCTCTTCCCTATCCAGAAAAACACCACAATCTTGAACGTACTTGCACGAACCTTCTCCATGAAACCAGTGCGTGGGGGTGAGTGTCCGGGCATCGCCGCCGGGGTGGTGCTTCACGCGGTAGATCTAGAGGAGCATCACGCAGCACAGGCTGAGGAGGACATGCAGTTCAACCCCTTCGGAGGCGCCGATGAGGGCGTGGAGTTCGACGAACACGCTCCGCTCGTGTACCCGGAGGTACATCTATTTCTACATGTTTCATATTTTCTGCTCGAGCTTAATCTATCCATGCGTCATAAAAAAATCTAGTCCTAATGATTAGATGCAACGTACGAACCAGTACATGGAGAGATCTAGTCTGTTCTAAATGAATCCACATTATTTATTTATTAATAAGTTACCAAGAACATAAACCATATTAATTTAGGAGCGAGCTGGGGAGACGGCCGTAATGAACTGCTAAACCTGTATAGACATGTTATTGCATCGAAAGTAACTTGGAATGGTGGAAGGAATATATATTTATTATTTTGCTCACTTCGGTTTGTATTCCATACATTACAGGTGTATTCAAGTGAGATGGACTCTGACAAGGAGACCAGGGACAACAAGAGCCGCCATGTCATGAAGAAGCTCAAGAGCGGGATAATCCCTTTCCGCACTCGACTTGGGGAGCTCAGGTGCCCTTTCTGTAAGAAAGGAGTCAACCCGAGGATTGCCAGCTTGATCCCGCATGCGGTTGGCATCGGTAAAAGCCTGTCTAGTAAACACAAGTCGGCAACCAAGGCTAAGCACGCTGCTTATGGCAAGTTCCTGAGGGAGTATGTCAAGAACGGCCTAGTGTCCCCTTACTTAGGAATCAGCAACTCCTAGCCGACCAACCCCGTCACTGTGTTGGCCCGGCCACTAATAATATTTAGTTCTCTTACCGTATCTAGACCCTTAAACTATGTGGATTTCTATTTTCGTACCCTTCAAAATATATTCAAGTTCATCTCTTTATGTTGTTAAAGTTCCGGTGGCATACTCGTTATTTTGCATGGATAGAGGGGTGCCCCCGACATATATAGGGGTTATCATGTCCAGTAGATCACAGAGGATCAACGGTTGGTGGACAAAACTAAGTACAACTGAATCGCCATGGTTAGACACGATGGAAAAAAACGTGACTCACGGTACGCGTGTGCGGTGCACGGGGCGGTAGCGGACACGTGTGGCCGTGCACGGTGCATTAGCCTACGTGGTGCACGGTAGTGCAACGAAACGCCGCTTCCCTTCTCCTTTAATAGAGGCCTCCCCACTCCCACTCCCACTCATCACGCACTCGCTCACTCAACCGTTTCCACTATCCCATCACCTTCTGCAAACGCCCAACAAAACCCCAACCACGCCGGCGATGGAGAAGATCGGCGCGGTGGCCATCGACGCCTCCAAGGCAACCGGCGAGGAGCCCCCCATCCCCGTCCCCGCATCCGACGTAGCCTCCGGCGAGGAGGCCCCCGCCGGTCTCGGACAGATCCCGCTCGACTGGGACCCCTACGAGGAGGTTGTCTACATAAGGCCGGAGAACCCCTTCGACACCAGCATCGCCGACCCATGGTCTGAGGTAACCAGGGTTTTCTCCCCTTCCCTTGTTCTTCCCCCATTCCTATCGTTGGCTGCTAGATCGTATGTTATTAGGGCTCGGCTGTTCGTATTTTTTACAGTAGCTAATCCTATTGTGTTAGATCTCGATTTTCGATGAATCCCCCTGTTCATAGTTGGGATCAGTATTCGATTTGGTTTGAGATTTGGGGAATAATCGGGAGATCTCATTCGGTTAATTTATGCAAAAAAATCAATCCCGATAATCAAAGTATCTCAATCATGTCCTTATTTCACTCTTCTGTTTTTTTCCAATAGGAGGATAGCAGCGACCTCCACAGCGACGACGAGTCGCAGGACACCAAGACTTGTCATGTGCTGAGGAGGCTAAAGTCCGGTCAGTACAATAACTTCTTCGCCGGCGACATGTACAGGTGCCCCTTCTGCCCCACCAGGAGGCTCCACGGCACGGACTTCAACTCCCTCGTGAAGCATGCCGAGGACCTGCGGCGAGTCCGTGAACGTCCACGGCTTCAGGGCCAAGCACCAGGCGCTCGGTCTTCACCTCCGCAACCTCCAGAAGGTGGCTATCGAGGAGGGTCGCATGCCCCCGATCAGACCCAAGGTGCCCAAGGTCAAGGGGCTGGGCAGCAAGAAGTGGAGGAGGCGCCAGAGGGAAGAGGCGGATGCCCTCCTGGCAGAGACCATGAGGGGCCACTGATCAGCTGCTGCTGCTGCTATTGTAAAGCAGCTTCTTTTGTATTGTCTGTGTTGAAGCAGTCCGCTGCTGCTGAGTAGCCTAATTGTCGAACCTCGTTAAGTACCGTGCTATATAACCTATATTAGTTGCTTTATCTACATCTGCTCTGTTTACTAAATTTATTTATGGTGCTGGTTTGTTTTGCTGCTCTAGATTTGCTACCAGATTGGGGTAAAACGATCGCAAAAGGAACAATGAATGAAGAGAGAAGCTGCTCTAGATTCCCTACCTTTTGGGGCAAAAAAAACACAACTGTTAGAGAGAGAGGGGAAAAGGCGCTCTTTAAAAAGGCCACTTTAGGCGTCATGGCGCATGTAATGGCCAAGCCTTTAACCAGACGGCACCCCGCTCCAAGCGCATGTGAGGGCTTCGGAATATCGGGAGGGAAAGAGTGAGAACAAACGAGACACAATGTTGTTATAGCTAAATCTGACAAAAAGCTGAATTTGGCTTTACCATGCAATTTGGCTAGAGATCCACAATGTAGCTATTCTAAATCCCTAAACTATGTGGTGCGTTGAAACCTAATTATTTTCCACCGGCACATGTGTTGCAAAGTTGCTTGATGGTGCATGCTTACACAAGTGGCCTACAGAGAAACTTATAGAACCATGGGCAAACAAGTTTCATTTTGGCAAACTCGGGACAAGCTTTGCGCAATCGGCAGGCCTGATCGGGTGGGCGGCAGCCCCGGGGTGTAGGGATGCTAGGTCTATGTCTATGCTTACACTTCTTAAACTTGTTAGGAATTGATAATAACTGTACACTTCCTTCTGTCCTGTCACGTTACGTCGTGTCAGCACCGCGCACCCGCTGCGGATCGGCAACGGGACGGTGGTCTACGTGACCGGTCTCTGCCACGCCAACGCCACGTCACACACCCGTCCCATCGCCTACCAGGACGGACGCCGAATTTAATCGCTAGGATTGGAAACCATCGGTGCTCGCCCGGTCAAACTTGCTTCCGCATGGGTATGACCGGAATATTGGTAAACGGAATTTAAGCATCGCCTTCTGTCTCCTCAGCACATCACTGTGCAAAAATCCCCAACTCATTCCTTTCGCCGGCGCCACCATCGCAAGAACCATCAACGCTGCCGCAGGCACCGCCTCCGCCTGGCCATACCACCGCAACAGATCACTCCACCTCCACGCCCAGTCCCATCCACTGCTACCGAAACTAGGCCACCGTAGACGAACATTAGTTGCTGCCATGGACGCAGAGTACGGCGTGTTCGGCGACGGGAGCGACTACACCAACGAGTACACCGTCACCTCCCATGGCACCACCAAGCTGACGATCGTCCACACAAATGCGTCAGCAGAGGTGGCCAAGGTCATCGCAATGTACGAGTAGTGGCTACAAGATCCGATGGACAGGTACAAGATCGTCAGCCTTGACCTCGAGTATACCAGAGATAGGAAGAGGACGACGCTTTTGCAGCTGTCCATGCGCAACCACTGCCTACTATATCACGTATGTAGGGCCAAATCTGTATGCCCGGAGCTTCGCGAGTTCCTACACAGGAGGGAGATCTACTTCACCAGCGTCGACATCAAGAACGACACTCCGAAGCTAGAACGGGATCTCCTCGTTCATGTCGTCAATCACGTCGATCTCCAACGTTTGTGGAGGTACCCGGATGGCGGTACGGGGAAAGCCGGCATGGCTAGACTCGCTTCCGACATCATCGACCGCGAGTACGCCGGCATGAAAATCGAGTTCCCGAAGCACCTGCACGAGCGATGGGAGTGGATGCACCTGGATTACGATGCGATCAAGTACGCAGCCAGGGACGCGTATGTCTGCTACGAGATGCTCAACAGGATCTGGCGGGTGGGTGAGTGTGTTGTTTACCACTACTAGTTTCGCATTTCGTTCCTAGTTTTATCTCGCTTGTATTTTAGCTCGCCTGTATTTTCTAAGCATTCTGTGTGTAAGAACCAAGCTCGTATGATCCCTGTGCTATTAGCTACTTAACCTGTATGAATTACATTCCCCCTTTTGTATGCTCAACATTCATTCTTAGAAATTCTGTCGGTGCCATTTGCATGCGGCTGAATCCAGGACTGACATGCATAAGGTGTGATACAGTCATAATTCATAACCAAACCCAGATTATAGAGGCGAATACAGTCATAAACCAGATTATAGTTTGACAAAGGTAATACACAGCAGTTCGTAACTGCTCACATAGTGTACTTATGAAACAACATGTTTTCATAAACACAACAATCATGCACTAATAGTGTACATCCCAGCCTGTTGGAGAAGGCAACCGATCCCAGGATGCCTTCGGTCGCTTGCCCCGGTTTGTTGATTCATCTACGATCCGGCATCTGGGACAAACAACCTGCCTTGGTGGTGGTTCAATGATGCGATGCCTGGAACGAGATTTTACAATCTGGCGGTACAGCTCGTGGCTAGCATACCCGTCAATTGCAGCGTACTTCAGATTAGGTTCAGAAAGTGGCTTATCCTCCTAGTAATCGTGCCCTAAACGCATCCACGAACATCTCAGCAATTTGTCCTTCATGTCAGCGTACCACGGGTCTATGAGTTCGGAGGCAAGAGCGGCCATCCCGGTCTTGCTGCCCTTCGTCCCTGGGATCCAATAAATTTCCTGGATGTCCACTCTGCACTCCTTTGGGATTCTAATGTTGACAGTCGGGCTTTTAAACAGTTTACTGTCATTCGTGATGTCAACACTGGTAAATGTTATGTGCTGGTTCACGAGAAAGTCATGAAACAGATCCCTAATGCTTTCGCCCCACCTGCATGAAAATGATCCAGACAAATAATATAGCAATAACTTCTGCAAATAGACGGTTCAGGAACAAAAAGACAGCAAAGTCTACCAGATCCCATCAGCCCCCTTCTCACAAAAAGGCTGGTATACGAGGACGTGCCCCTTCATGGAGAGTTGCACCACAGCGATCCTACGGCAATCGCGGCTGTACTCGAGGTCGAGACCTACGAACTTGTTTTCTTCGAACTGCAGCCAACTCGTGAAATTATTCAGAGTGTTCCTCACCGTCCGAGGGTCGGTGGTGTAGATGACATCGATCTTCTTCCCGCCATGTACTTCGATATCGAAGTGCGAAGTTTCTTGCCTTCCGTCGTTTCGGACGTCCGGAGCGTCCATGACTACAGGCAAGAAGGAAAGGATACGGAGGAAGAGGGTGATGCGGTGGTGGAGGAAATGGATGAGGCCGTGGAGGATAAAGACGATGAGGCCGTGGAGGAGGAAATGAGACGGAGAAGTGAAAGATTGGAACCGCCCTTACCAATATCTGGAATGGTGCATGACCGTTCGTAGTAGGGTGAAGGTGGCGAAAAACGGCGGTTTTACACGTCGACGTTAGCACTTCCTAAAATTTGTTCTGCGCCACTTGCATGCGGTGGAATCAATTCAAACGTAGGCACGTTTACGCGTGCCGACCTTCACTCACTGACAGGCGGGTCGCACATTTCCCTTTTACGATTTATTTTTTCACTTCCTTAGACGGTTCCGGTGCCCGCCCTCAATAATTACGCCCCCATTCTTTTCTTCCACGCGGACAAGAACCGGCGGCAGCGGCGGTTCCTTGCAGATTCGCTCCCCACTCAAACAACTGCCCCCATCCCTGATTCCACCCCCTCTCGAATCCATCCGCCTCCTCATCACCATGCCTCCATTAATCCACTGGATTCCAGACTCCATTTGCCGCTATGGGTAGAGCTTGGGGTAGCAGTAGGCTGAAGCGGAAGGCATGCGACGATGACGCGGATGGCCAGGGCGACCGCTACCGCGAGGATTGGGGATGGCCGAACCTCAGCGCCGCGAACGTGCATAGGATCGCCTCGGAGTTGGACATCATCTCAGCCGGCCGCCTCACTCGCTGCATCCCTGGCTACCGCGTGACGATGCGGAACATGGACGAACAACCGTTCGGCACGCCAAGCCTTCTTTACCCCGATAACAGCAAATGGCCAGACGACCGCGATGACCACGTAAGTTCCAGTATCTAGCTTATTCGTTCAGTCATATCGTTGATTCATATGTGCTAAACTCTCATCGGAATCCTATGTTCCTTTCGTCGAACGTGTTGTGTGCACGCGCGGTTTGAACAAATCGGACCATTTAAGACTATTTTGTACAGCGGAAGCTCTGCTCGTACCTGATATTCTGGTATTTTCGTAGTGACACAGTCTTACTTTAGGTGATAGACGAGTTGTCAATTTCGATTTTGCAATGGAATGCCTGCTAGGTGATATTCTGTTTCCTAAAATAAAAACAAACAGATTAGACGATTTAAGGTTGTTATGCCCCGAGCTGTTTAATTATGATCATTGTCAGGAGTTTGTTCTAGGGGGCTCTACTCCTACTCCATATATTGAGTATCTTCGTAGTGACACAGGCACAATTTAGGCGATATCTGAGGAGACACTCGTATTTAGGCTATATTTTGTGTACTTTAATATAAAGGTCCAGTTGTCAAATTGTATCTGCAATGGAATCCATGCTAGGTGATTGTACCAACTGACAACAAACTCTGCAGAATATTCATGCAAAACTGATGTTGCTGGATAAGTGGTCGGAATCAGTAGTGGTGAATATCAAGGAAGAAGAAGAGACGGAAATGAGAGATGACCAGAACTGGGTGGGTGGCAACGGTGAGTGGCTGGTCCTTTTATCCCAGGATGGGAGTACTTGGACTCTAAAAAATGCTACAGATCGGAGAGGCTAGCAGTGCCATCTTTGAAGGGTGTCGGCATTACTGCATTCAACAGCGGGTGGCCGCCGCCCATTTCCGAATTCGCTTACAGGTTCAACATGGCAGAACTTGAGCTCGTGAAGGTATAGCTCCCACATAGACCGCGGGAGGGGGCGTGGAAGAACTGGGAGTATGACCTCTTGGCGGTGTTCGACACGGCAATCGCATTCATTAGATGTGCAGAAGATAATGAATGGACAGTCTTGCGCGACGACTTCCTGCGGCCAGAGAAGTATGTCGATGCCGTCTTCACCTACGGTTGATCTTCCTACAAACCGCAACACATTTATGCGGCCACTGAACCTAGCGGCGACGTGCGTGTTTGGGAGCCATCCATTTGGGGTGAGTCATGGTGTCATATAGCATGTAAAATCCCATTCAAAACTCTACTTACTGACCGTTAGTAACACGCAGGTACCCACGCAGCCCCGCGCATAATTCTAGCTCCGGTCATCGAAGATGCAGTAGCAGATGCTGAACTTGGGACACGGCGTTGGTTCCTGGCACCTCTCAGAGACAACACGGAACATCATGATGAACTCTTGTGGATTCATATCGGGGGAGCACTAAACAACGTTGGTGATACAATAGAACATATGGGGACACAACTTTCTTCATACCCATCACTGCGGTGTCACGTTTTCTCGAGGTCCGCATGCCCATCCGAAGACCCAGTAGAGAAAGTCTAGAGCAGAGTCAACAATCTGAAGGGACAATCTGTGTTTCTTGGGATCAACTACCCTTTCTTTGTCGGAGCCCCTGGAGCTATTGAACCTGTAATTGCTCAGGCAGCCCTGGCCCCTGATGCTGTTGCTGCTGGTGGTGGTGGTGTTGGTGGTGGTGGAGCTGACGAAGAGCTAGCTGTTGCTGCTCCTGGTGAAGCTGACGAAATACTTGGTGATGCCGTTACTGGTGAAGCTGACAAAATACTTGCTAATGCTGCTGTTGGTGAAGCTGACGAAATACCTGCTGAGGCTGCTGCCGGAGTCCAGGAAGAACATGTTGGTGTTGTTGCTGAGGTGCCAGCACTTCCAGTGTTGATAGCAGACTGTGTGTTTGCTGCACACTCACGCGCCTATCATGTTGACACTCCAGATCCGACCTGGAGCCGAATCCACGTCGGGGGGAGGGGGGCTACAATTGGCTCATCAATGGGGTCATACTATTTGAAGGAGAATGAAAGACGGCCAAACGTAGCATTCTAGTTTGTTCCGATGATACCACCAGCTCCAGGGACCTAGTGCTCATGCTGGCAGATCTGATGAACCATTGTTCTTTATCTTTATCATTAGTTACGCTTATGTGTGTAAATACTAAGTTGTGCTTATTTGTGTAAGACTAAGTTAGGCCTAACTGCGTAATATTCAGTGAAGCCCAGCTTTTCTTTCCACGCCCATAACAACAGAATTGCACCATAGAACATACAAATGTAATGTGCATACCACGCATTTTTGCTCAGGATAACAACCACTTCAAGCAAATGATACACCGTGTACGCATTTGAACGCATCACTAGAATGTGCCACCTATTGATGATTGATGACATGGATCTAGCTTTTCTGCGCTTATTTGCATTGAATCGCTCATTGATTTGTTCACATATTTTTTGGCAATGGCTGATGAACTCCACTCTCTTGGTAACTTGCTTCGTCAGCGAGCACTTGTTGATGCAATGCAAAGTACAGAACATGGTCGTCATCGTCATTCCATTTAGGTTCTCTATGTTTCGTCATCACGAAGCTACTAATTTCAAATGAAAATCTAGTAAACAATATATGTGTACATTGTTAGAGTATGCTACGGCCACGGTACATACATGTTTTTCTACACTCACAAGAAGAAAACTTGATGCATTTTCACCTTGTTGGCGTTGTGCCGAACTAGGTGGATGTGGCTTTGGGGTTCGGAGAGGAAGGCGACGTGGCTGGTGCGTGTGCGACCACGGCGACGGCGAGCTCGGATTCTGGAGGAGACCAACATGATCGAGCATGGTCAGCATGGGTACAGATCTCCCCCGGGAATGAATTCTCGTCCCCGCGCCGTGCCAATGGTGCGGTCATGGTGAGGGTGAGCTCCGATTCGGGATGGGGAGGAGAACGGGCCGAGCAGGTTTGTCCAAGTCCTAGCTCCGCGCCATGGCCGCGACCACAGATTGCCGATGTGGAGGAAGAAGCAGACGCGTAAAGGATGCATGCGCCAACGCTGTAAGCCTACATGGCAGCCTACATGGCAGTGACGACGGCAGCGACATAACGGCGAAAGCTGACAGGAGGGACCCAACTTGACGGCCGTTAGCCTGATTTTTTAATTGAAACGTAAAGTTGAATTCGTGCCGAAAAGGACCCTCTGAGTATTTGGCACGCCAACTATAGTCATCGCGGATGATATCACAGAACTCGGGTACCGCGTTGCCTGGCCACCCTAACTTTCGGGCCGCAAAATGATATTCTCAGCCCACCTGGCCTACCCGCCGCTCGCCACTTCCCTCGCGCGTAGCGCGCAGCCGCCAGCAGGCGCAGCAGCAGCCCAGGCCCAGCGCCAGCCCGCCTCTCCTCTCTCCGCGGCTGACACGCGGGACCCACCCCGTCATCCCCTCTCTCCGATTGACAGCTAGGGCCCGCTTGTCATCCCCTTCCCTAGCTCGTGTCTGCGCCGAACTCCACAACGGCCCGCAAAAATCGGCCGAATTCCACCGAATCCGAGCGCCCCTTTGCCCGATTCTTTCCCCTACTTAATCTCTACAATCTCCTCTCCGAAACCCCTTTAAAACCCTAGTCTATCGCGCCGCCGGAGCACGGGAATTCCTCGCCAAAGTTTCGCCGGCGCCGCCGCTTCGGGAGCTCAAGGTCGAGCTCGCCCCCTCACAGTCCCGTCGCTGCCGACCTCCCCTTCCCCCTCCATTCGCTCCCCTACTCTATACCGCACCCCTCTGACGTTTTTCCCCTCCCGCAGCTCAACGTGCGCTCACCGCCGACGTCGCCGGAGCTTGCGGAGGCCGAGCGTGCAGGAGCCGCACCGCGCCGTCGCTCGAGGAAGCCCCCGCACACGCCGCCGTCACCACCCGAACCGCCACCCTCGCCCGGTCCCCGTCCGCCGTCTCGCCCTCGTCGGAGACCGCCGAAACCGCCCCGCCCTCGCCGCCCGAAGCCGACCCCCGCCGTCCCCACGCCCTCGCCGGTGAGCCCCCAACCTTTCGCTCCCAGCCGTTGGATCCGTTTTGGACGCGCCAGATTAGAACCCGGCGAACTGGTACCAGCCCGCCGTGTGGCAGCCGCGTGGCGCGCGCGTGGACAACGCGTCAGCGCCGCGTCAGCCTCTGCGCGCTGAGTCAGCAGCTACGTCAGCGGAATATTCCCCCCTTAGTTTAAAATTGTTTTAATTGGCAGAAAATGTAATTAACTTGTAAAAATTGTAGAAAAATATCTACAGCTCTAAAAATTGCAAATAAGATATCGTTGGATTCGCAAAATTATGTAAAATTTTATTCTGCAATAATATCCCAGGTTTACTGTATGTATTTTCCTGAGATTATAAAAAGGCTTAAAGTAGTATTTAATTCGCAGAAAAAGATCTGTAAATCTTTTTGACGTAATTCCTTTTGGAATAGGCTCTATTTGGAGCTATCTATCCATTAGTATTTTTTGTCAAACTTGAACTACACTGTTTACAGCTTTGGTTTAATGTTTTGACTAAAGACCTATTAACTAGTTCCCTTTTATGCATAAATTATTTTCCTCGCATTAAAAGTTTTCTCATGCATTCGTTCAGTAGTAGTACTGGTTAGAGAACCTAACCAATTATTGTAGCATTAGTTAAAGTGTCATGCATGCATTGTGTTGCATTTATTTGATTTCCTATGTGTGGTTTGTTTATTGGATGATTTGCTTCGTGTAGATTGTGAGGATTGTAACCCGTGTGACTGTCCGGACTATGCTTTTGACTCCGGCAACTACCAAGGCAAGTGAAGCTTCATAAATGTCCTATTTACTTTCTATATGCATTGTAGCTTGTTTTGTTTTACAAGTTTTATCTATTGCTATGACATATCCTATTATGTCGTAGTCTTTCTCGTTAGGTGAGCCGCTGTAAGTAGTTGTGTTTAGTTGTGCTTATGTAGACGAGGGTGGGATACACCATGGCAAAGATTGTTTTGAAAGAACGTGTTTGGAAAGTGAAAAAAACTTAATTAATGAACTATCTGGGTGGATTGGTAATTGCTTGGTTCGTGACTGCCAGGCGCATGTCTATGGTTTACCTGAGTAGCTCACTTGTGGATGGCCACCTAGGTTTTTGAGAAATGATTAGTGTCTTGATTTGGTAGCTTCCGTGTGCAACCATATGCCAGTGAGTTATGGGTGGCTGGATGGACTTAGTAGGTCATGGCGACCCAAGCTCTTCGTATCCAGAGATGTAGTGAATGTGATAGGTTGGTACGGTGTGTGGATGGGCTTGGGGAGCTACTTCCCGAATTGTCTCTTCTTGGGCTTCTCCCTATCATGACTCAACATGCGTGTCGTGGTACGAGCGGGTCGACCAGGTCATATGGGTAAAGTGTGCAACCCCTGCAGGGTGTAAAACTAAGTGCTTAGCCGTGTCCCCGGTAATAGACGAATGAGTTGCTGAATTGTGGGTGCTATGACATGTTCTCATTCATTCTAACTTGTAATTGCTAAAACTTGTGGTTGAAACTTAATCGGGTTATTTGTTAAAGATTAAATGCTTTACAAATGATTTCCAAATGGTAGGACAAAGTATTTCTAGTGTCAATTTGCTCGTTCTATATGATCAGTCATCCAAATAGCTTCTAGACTATATCCCCCTACTTGTGTTACCAACATATTTGGAAATTGGTTATATATATGGGATTGATAATAAGCCTAAAATTCTTATTAGGGTGGGAGCGCTTGCCCTTATTTGATCGGTGTGGCTATGTAGGAATGAGAAGGGTTTTAACGATAAATCGTTTTCTCTTATGCGGGTTATTTACCGTCCCACCACTACTCTCCGTTTATGGTACATCTACATAGTGTGGAATGTAGATACCTCTTTACGGAGGTTTGTGTATGTTTAGAGTATATGGCAAGGGATATTTTCCCCACATGGATGACCGCGTGACCTTAAGATCGACCCCCCATCATCATAGGTGTTTTGTTTCAGGCTATGGTATTTCTTTTACTACGCCTTTTTTTCCTTTTAATTCGTTGAGCTTTGTTCTCTTGTCGGCTGTGTGCATCTCAGTTATGTAGAGACCGAGTATAATGCTTAAATCTTTTAAGTAATAAATTGCCCATTATAAAAAAATTGCAGAAGCTCCAAGTCATAATAGTTAGTGCGAGTGGAGCTCAGGCTCGGCTCCATGGGTCCTTTTTTGAATCATTCAAAAATATTAGTTTGACATTTCAAAAAAATCACAAAAAATTTCAAGACGTATATATTAATGTACTCTATTCAATACACAAAGTCTCACCCTGAAATACTTTGTATTCTAGGCTGTAGAAAAATTATCAAAATCTGACATATGGAGTAGTGAATAATGCCAGATTTCAAACCACCAAAATCTGTCAGATTTTGTCATTTTTGTTGAGCCCGGAATATGAAGGATTTCAGAGTGAGAATTTATGTATTGTATAGTGTACATTAATATCAACTTGTAGAATATTAATTCATAATTTTTTGATACTTTAAAATCAAGTTTTCAAAATCCGAAAAAAATAAAGGGCTCCATGTTGCCCGCGATCCAAATTGATTTTTTTGGTGTGAGTGCCTATTTTCCTTTGGACGGTATTCACCCACCTGGGTTTTCAAAAGCTATGTGCTCTCTCGCCATGTTCGTGTTCTGAGTCTGCCGCTCACATTTGCTAGGCTGCAAGAGTGGATCAATTGCTTACACATCCCTCACCTTGCTGAGTTCCCGTGAAAGTGGAGACCGTGGAGGCGCAGGACATGCAGATCCTTGGGACGTTCTAAGAACTCATTAGTGTCAACATTTTATATAACGGTGATAAAAAAATTATACTTGTCAGTCGCTTTGTTCTCATGCTTGCCTTCTACGTTCGTAAACTGAACTATATTTGGAGTTGGACATGACAGTCATCAACCAATAAAAACGTAAAAACTCGTCAATGATAATGCGCTTTTAGTTTATACAAAATAAAAGCAATGCATATCTGCTTAGATAGTTAAAAATTATGCCGTTAATATGATGGGTGGAACTGCACACAGTGACCATGTAGCCAGCCACAGGTCCTGGTAGCTACTGTCTTCTTCCCAAGTTGCTGAATCTTTTGTTTCAGCTATTGGATTATAACATCTTTCACCCTCTTATGTTTTGCGAGCCCGTCGTAGTTGAAGTCTTTTAAGGACCTTCTACACATTCTCATTTATTGTTGTCTCTAAGGAGTTTGCCGGAAACTTGACAACAAGTCAGGACAGAAGGAACCCTAGAGGAACTGTGCAGAAGGTTAAAACATAACGTTAGTTACAAACTGGCATTCTTCAACAGCACGACTCTCATACTTCGAGCATGGAAGGTCCAGTTTCTTCAGCATTGCTTCTAGCATGACACTACCCTGGATCTCAGTGGTCTCCTGGAATAGAACCAATGAAACGTAAGCTGACCATAGAACCTAGAATAAGAAACAAAAACAAAAGGATGCTCTTATTTGGTAATGCACACATGGAAACACATTGTGGCAAGAATTTCATCAACATAAAGAAAAAAAGAAAAAGTCTAGAATAAAAAGGAGAACTGGATAGTGCTTTCAGGTTGCATCATCCCCTACTCCTAGCTGTAGAAAGTGCATGAAGAATACCCGAATGTCACAGGCGTTTCATCACAAGTAATCTTGATCTAAATTCACCTAGCTTTTATTTTGGTAATAGAGAGTTTTATACTTTCATGACAGAGTCTGCCTGTTTGCATCTACGAACAGTGAAGTCACAAGCCTTCTAAGCATATTTTCGAAATGTTATTACTACCTAGAGCTAATCTGCCAGCACTTGGTCAATTCATTGGGTATTGGGTATTTATTTTCACACCGGATTTTCTATTCGAGTTCATGCTTCTTAGAGAAACTGCAAAGCCAACGAACATTTGAGTTAAATTTCATAGGAATACAGTTTCTTCTTGAAGTTCTAAGATACAGTTTCATAGTCAAATCTCACAGGAGTTCATGATTCGCAGAAAAACCAAGCCTACCCATTTGAGCCCATTTGGCTGAGTCTTGCAACAAAATTCCATTTCAGTTTTAGGACAGATACAGAGAACAAAATCTACACCAATGAAATAAGACAATTTTGATCACGATAGAATAGCGCGAACAATAATATACTCCCTTCATGAAGCTACACACTAAAAGGTGTCTAGATTCACTCTTTTTATAAAGATAAAACATCTTATATTTTGAAACGGAGGGAGTACAATGGTATCTAGAGCTTTGGGATAGTGCAAACAATTATGATTCTACAGTATATCGCAGCGACAATAACAGTCTACCTTTTGGATCGCAGTGTGAACTGGGGGTGGGGATGGCTTGTGGAATTGCTAAATGAATCCCGTATACATGAAGTCCAGCAAATTATTGTTGAGTAAAAGAGCAATTTTCCAAGAGATTTAACCATAGTAAAAGACAGATAAAACACAGGCAGAATAATAGTAAAAGATCAGAAGATACAACAGACTATCTGAATATGATAAACAAGATTGAGGAAGTTGATATACATGACAGTAGAAGAACCTCCGGTCTTCGCGTTAGCGTTGGCACTATCGTCAGCCATGTTGTCGAGGAAAAGGTTGTTGATATCGAGGAAGAAATCGTTGTTGGGGAAGACGTCGGCGCAGTCGCTATCCGTGAAGGAGTCCGTGATGAAGCCAGTAGTCGCGCTGGTAGCGCTCCCCAAAAACCTTATCACCCTTCTCCCATACAGGACTCGAAGTAGTAGGGTCTCGGAGGCCTACTGTCCAAGCTCGCAGTGCACGTCGCAAGACGGGATGGGGAAAATCTAGGCAGCGCAATATTCTGAAACTGGAGGCACAAGAGTGTGCGTTAGTGTGTCTGAGGAGAGAAGCGACCTCTCACTCTATAGGCACGGGTAGGCAGGCAAACAGACGGCGTTGGGAGAGGAAACGAACATGCATCGATCGAAGCCGAACACCCTCCACTAAGCTCGAATTAAATCTCCACTGAGTTTGTATTAAATATCCACTCACACAGACTGTTCAAATTCTTATCTATTTATGCGTGGCAAAAAGAAAGAGAAGCTCTCGGCTCGAGGCATTCCCGCAACCCGCAACCCGCGGTTGCGTCATGACGAGGCGAGGCGATGCGTGGCGAGACAGGCGACGGAGGAGGAGCGCGCGTGTATATGTCTTCTCTTCTCAAGCTCGTCCAAGTGGTGGAAGAGCTCACCTTATAAGCTGGTCCAACTTCCACTCAACTAGCAATGTGGGACTAAACTTTTGTCCCACCTCTTGCCTTGCATGAATAGACCAAGTGGGCCTCTAGGATTTCAGGAATTGTTGAATAATATAAATGTGTTGGGCCTTTATTAGGAAAAATTCCAACAATCCCCCACCAGATCCTAGAGGCACACAAAAATTTGCCTATGGTTCCAAAATATTATTTATATACTAGTACTAGTGGAGACTGTTAAGTTGAACTTCCACGTAGAACTCTATGCTACACTAGTTTGCAACTTGTACAGTGGACTATGCCTTGAACTGCAAGTTTACTGCAGTCTAGCTTTACACAAAGTCTTGACCAATACTAGGCTGTCGTGGGACTTCCCCTTGGGTGGAGCTTATGCATCATACTCCATAGCCTTTCATGAGTTTATTAGAGAGCACTCAACTCTCATAGACTGCGACGTTTAACAGTCAGACTCATATAGGTGTGTTCTTCAAAAGATGTTCTGCAAGACAACATCTCTGCTTAAACTAAGCCACTTAGAACACATTAAGATAAATCAACCTGCCATGCAGAATAGGAAAGTATTGCATCTTCACGGAGTGGTGATTAAAGTAGGGATACTTTCCTCTCAGTTAACCAACATCTTATCTCCCAATTCTAATTCACGGGATCCCGATCACATAGAGTGTTTTACCACTATGGAAAACTTATATTGTGGGTGTCATACCCATCTCCTTTGATGAATTTTCTATCACGTTACGTGATAGACCCTTTATGAAGGGATCTGCCAGATTCTTAAATGTTTGGATATAATCCAACACACTAACTCCGAAGTTTCTTATTTTTTCTGACAGATTTCAATCTTCTCTTCACATGTCTTGAGGACTTCATGTTATCCTTAGAACTGTTCACTTTAACAATCACAGTTCATTGGGATTGCGGGTATAGGTTTCTCAACCACAGGTAAGTCCATCAAGAGTTCTTGAAGCCACTCTGCTTCAACAGTGGATGTATCTAATGCTGCGAGTTCTGCTTCCATAGTTAACCTCGTTAAGAGTCCGGCACCCTATGGAGGCATGAGAGCACCATTGGCACCATATGGAGGCATGGAAGCACCATATGGAGGCATGGGACTTGGAAGCATGGGCGCCATGGGTGTCATGGGAGCACCGCCGGGTGGATTCATGGCCTCGTTGGTTGATCCACCGCTGTCTACCAATAATGCATATGGAGATTCAACTGCCAACACTATCGTCCAAGACTCCCAAGAAGAAGCATAAAATAGAGGTGGCGGTGGAATGGAGGATGTTGACAAGTGATGATGTGTGTGTATGTTTGAGTCTCATTTGTGATGAACTTGTTTGTGTGGAATTATCGTTTGTATTTGAACTATGTCGTTAAGTCGAATTATGCTATTTAGGTTGAGATTCGGGGATTTTAGAGCCATTTGTTCTTGATTTTTTGGTCCATTCTGATCTTCTTGTGATATTTGTTCACTGTGTTTTTGGTTTGCGTCAGCGCCGCGCGCTGCAGTTTCCAGCGCCCGGCGGGGGGCTTTTTCCACTCGACGTGCGCACTGCAAAATGGCACTTCCGGCGGCGGAGGAAACGATAGCGCGCGCTCTAGTCTAGTGCAGTCTGCTATACAACAGCGCCACCACTGGAGATGCTCACTATATGAGCATCAACTGAATGTGGGCAACAAAGACCAACTCCACAGTGCATCTGCTCATTATTGCCGTTTGGCATCTAGCCTGACACCCCTGTATCCGATGGGTATGCTAATTTTTATGCCTAATTCAAAAAAGTCTAGGCCGAACGAACGAGAACGCGCGGATGACCTGTGGATGAAGACGTGTGACCTTTGCTTCTACCATGCTATTTTCGGGGCTCGGTATGAATGTAGGAGGACTGGTGGGATGGTAAATGTCTTAGTCACCTTGTGGATGGCATGCTTTAGAGAGAAGACGTTTTTCTTGTGGATGGCATGCGTCGTTTTTGCTTCTAACCAACACCATGCTCCCGATAAAACGTACGTTAGTTTCTCGTTGAGTCTGAAGAATATCCGGGCAGGTATGCATAGCTAGCATGGTGGGGTAGCGGGCTATTTCCCTTACTTATATATTTTCGATCATGTATTAAATTAAAAAGGTGAAAAATCCATCCGCTCAAAAGTTGAATACAAAGCACATTGCATAAGCATTTGCTCTGTTAGTGTAGCATTTTGCTTAATAGAAAATCTCAGATATATGCTACTCGTCCTGTAGTACTCCGTACATCCGAAGGTGGAAAAAATGAAGAAAAGTGTACACGTGCAAGTTCCACTAGGCCAACAAGAGATACAGAATTGCAGACGGCGACGACCAGACTTCCTCCTCAGGAAAACGGATGAAGGAAAGGAAACAACGTACAGAATCTCAGTCCAACACGGATTATTCCCAAACCGACCAACGCGAACCCAAGGCTGGACCCACCAAAGCCTTTTAGGCCGCTGTCACACACCTTGCGGCGGAACCTGAGGCCTTCGTCCCACAACTATCGGCCAAACACGCACGTAGTCGTCGGAAATGGAAGCCGCCGCCGCCCGATCCCGTGATATTCGTCGGGCGAAGCGGCCAAGGAGACTTGCTCATCTCTCCCCGCGCCTTTGCTCCAGCCCAGTCCCCAATTGTTGGGGGTCGAAGCGCGCACACACGCGCCCCCCGTCCGGCCGCAGCGAAAATCAACAGCAGTGCCTTCTTTCCTCCTCCTGCTGCATTCCTTCTCCGCCGCCCACACATGATGACTATGATGCCCATCTGATTTGCCAATGGAGGGACTGGGCTAATCTTACTGATGGGCCGGCGAGGATCATCGCCGAGCATGTCCTCGTCCACGATGTCGCCGACCCGCACGCACAGAACGGCCTAGACCGCAGGTTCCATCCCTCACGGTGGACCATGCTCCGAGATGAACTCTCCATGCCGAACCACCGCTCCTTCCTCAACACATCCACCGGCCAGTGCGTACAGGTCAACATCCCAGAGCTCCACGACCACGAGATCCTCGCCCTTACCCCCGAGGCCTTCCTCGTTCTGGCCCGCAAGCCACCATGCGCCACCACCCTCTGCCTGCTCAACCCGCTCACCCGCCACCTCATCCGTCTCCTGCCACTCAGCGTGTTCGTGCCCTCCGAGTACCATGAAGACATGCTTCCCGAGCTTGATGCGCTTTCTTTAGATACACACTTCAGTGCGTGGGGCTCTGGCATTGCCGATGATGATGATTCAACGGTGCTGCTCTGCTTCCACCACTTCAACTGGCTTGGGATGGCCAAGCCTGGCAATGACCACTGGACATTGCTCGACTATGATGACAATTGCATCAGAGCTACACCCATGATGTTTGAAGGGGAAGGAAATCTTATACGACCTTGGGTCGTACGCTCGCTCGCTGGACCCAGTTGTCCGTTTGACACGTAGTGTTACCAATCTCAAAGCCATTCTGGTCTTCTTAGTTAGTTATTCCCAAATTTTTCTAATCAAATCCCTAATTCCACCGGTTCCAAACCGTTCGTCTACCTGCGATTCATCTCCCTGCCCTTTTTTCTTCCGACGGCGCTGAAGATGGCGACTGACATCGAAGACGACGACATCACGGCGGGCGGCCATGGAACGGACATGGAAGCCGATCCATCAGAGCACTCCCTGCGCACAACTCCTCCACCCGTGGTGAGTACAGTATACATCTACAAACTGAATCATCCTCGTGCACATGGTGAGTATACAGCTCCTCCACCGCCAAATCTTTTCTTTAGTCTTGACTGAATCATCCCCGTTCACATGGCTGTAGGCTGATAATCAAAATTCGTCATCTGATAAAATTGTTCCAATAGTTGGAATGTGCTTTAAATCTGAGGAAGAGGCATACAAGTTCTATAATTCTTATGCTAAAAGTAATGGATTCAGCATCAGGAGGTGTCACAGAAAGTTTAGAGCAGATGGAACTTTGTCTTCTAGATATTTTGTTTGTAGTAAGTCAGGTGTGAAGGCTACTCATCCAACACATGTAACAAAGAAAGAACAAGCTAGTTCCAGGACTGCTTGCAATGCTCGTGTTCAATTCAGCATCAATCAGGAGGGTATTTGGAATATTCAAAAAGTTACGCTCGATCACAATCATCAGATGGTAAGTCCGGATAAGAGACACATGCTTAGATCTCAGCGTCAACTCCTAGATGCTGACCGCCACATGATTAAGCAAATGAGTACATCCGGAATTAAACAATCAGAAATATATGATTTCTGTGAGAAATGGTATGGTAAAGATGGTGTACCCTTTTTGCAAATGGACTGCAACAATTACCTGCGAAGTGAGCGCACAAAGTATATGGAATCCAAAGATGCACAAACACTAATGGAGTATTTAAAGAACAAGCAAGTTGAGGACCCTTCATCCTTTTATGCAGTGCAGCCAAATGAAGAGGATGGTAGGATAATGAATATCTTTTGGGCTGATGGACAAGCTATCATGGATTATTCTATCTTTGGGGATGCTATTTCTTTTGACACTACATTTTCAACAAATAAGTTTAAAATGCCATTTGCTCCGCTTATTGGTGTCAATCATCACAAACAGACTATTCTTTTTGGTGCAGCATTGCTATACAATGAAAGTGCAGATTCATTTGAGTGGCTTTTTAGAACCTTCCTACAAGCTATGTCCGATAAGCAGCCTGAAACCATATTCACTGATCAGTGTGCGGCCATTATAAAGGCTATTGGAAATGTATTCCCGAACACACGCCATCGTCTTTGTTTGTGGCATTTGTATCAGAATGCCGCTAAACACTTAAGTCAAGTAATCAGTGACAATCCCAAATTTCTTGCAGAATTCAAGAGATGTGTGTATGAAGATGGATCGGTTGCACACTTTGAGAATAGATGGCATGAGCTGTTGGCAAAATACCACGTTATGGACAATTCTTGGATGAACAATTTGTACAAGTTGCGTGAGAAGTGGGCTACTATTTATCGCCGAGATTCTTTCAGTGTAGACATGACGTCAACTCAGAGGAGCGAAGGAATGAACAATGTGTTCAAGAAAACTTTCCGCAAAAGACTCTGCCTTTCAGGATTTTTTGAAGCATATGATAAGTGCACAGCTCGTATTCGTAGGAAAGAAAAGTATGAAGATTACAAATCGCGCCATACCATTCCAGTACTTTGCCTTCCTGACCTACCTTTGTTGAAGACTGCGGCTGAATCATACACTAGGACGTTGTACTCTGAGTTTGAAGAGGAATTCAAAAAGCAATTTAGTTTGTCATGTGTTTTGCTGGGCATTGAGGGACCAATTAGCACTTACAAGGTGACATCCTTCCAGTACAAGAATGACGAAGCTATAGTCGTTTTTAACCCATGTAATTTGGAAATATCTTGTTCATGCAGGTTGTATGGTTGCGTAGGTATGTAACAAATTCTCCCTACTTTTTTAATATGGCAATCTTTTGATTTACCTTATGAAATTATTCTGAATGTTGTAGGTATATTATGCAAGCATATTCATAAGGTTTTCACCTGCTGCAGTATCATTACCCTTCCAAGTAATTACATACTTAATAGATGGACAAAATATGCGAAGCAAGATATTTACATCCAAACCAAATATCAATGATAGCCTAGACTCCATGTTTGCACATACTTCTCGGAAGATGATGTCGCTTGCATTGAAGTGTAAACTTTCAAAGGAAGTTCTTGGATACCTCAATGATGGTATTGATAAGTTGGCTTTGGAAGTAGGTGATTTACTCAGCAAGGTAAATTTGGATGAAGTTGATGAGCCTGAAAGTTCTGCTGAAAGTACTGAAGAAATTTCCGAAACAATGGTACCATTTAAAGCTCCTGATCGAGTAAAGGCTCGGATGGAAAAAAGATCAAAAGATGTTCTAGAGGAAGCAAAGAAAGGAAAGAAAAAAGGTAATTTTACTGTTATTGCGAATAAGTGACAAGGTTTTCAAGTTTCTAATTTCTTGTATATACAAACAATGTGCAGGAAAAGTTTCAAACCATCCAACAAAGAAATCAGTACTTGTTCCACTTAGAATTGAAGCTTTACAAGTTGATTGTGTTGATAATACAAAAGCTGATTGTAATACAAATCCATACACAACAGTGCCTTTTGTTCCACCTATCCATGGAGAATTTACAAGATTGTTGTTTGAGGTTCATGGAGATGGCACACCTGCTGCTCGTCAATTGAATTTTGGCGAAGGTTCATCAGGTTTCTACAGTGATGTGTCACACTTGGTGCCTTGATGCTAGTTAGCTAGGCATGTCAGCTAAATGATGTTATTTACTTCTTCGACATAGCACTGAAGCCATCCTTTTATTGCTACCTGATACTATGTGGTTATGTTCTTTTGTTGGTACGTGAATATTGGTGATATTGTCAAATCTGGCATAATATATTCTTGTTCAATTGCTGAAACAAGTATAAGAATAGGACTGCAAATACAATGTTTTTATTCACACAGCAATCTTCAGAACCAACATCTGATGGAGTGGCAGACAATGAACAGAGAGTTCAGAGGCACTTCAATCAGCATGCGTAGATAGGACATCATAGCGAGCAGGGAGTCGTGCCGCGAGCGCCGGCGGAACCGCGACCAGTTCCGGCGCCGCACACACACCATCGTCCCCTCCACCGATGGCGCGGCGCCGTCCTCCCCCATCGATTGGCTGCCGACCAATCTGATCCCGACCAGAGCCGCGAAGCCGAATTAGAGCCGCCGAGATAGTCCACGGCGGGCGGGGGTGCGCCGGCAGGGGGCTCGCCGGCGGGAGCCACCAGTTGCATCGAGCAGAGGCAGGACCGTGCCGGCGGGAGGCACCTGTGGCGTCGAGGAGAGGCAAGGTGCCGGAGAACATCCAGCAGTAATTGAGAATTTGGGGATAAGTAGGCTGTTTGCTTTGAGATCCGCGTTGCCAGGTGTCAGACTACCTGGTCCAGCGAGCGAGCGTACGACCCAGGGTCGTATAAGATTTCCTTCCGTTTGAAGGTCGCTTCCATTGCATTAACGTGAGTGGACTCATGGTGCTGGAAAAAACGGGCGGACCACCACGCCTCGAGGTGGCTGCCAAGATGAATATGCCTTTTTGCAGGATGATGGATACTTTCCACCTTGTCAACATTTGCGGACAGTTGATGCTGATTCACCGTCGCTTGAGATGTAAGGATTATGCTTGGTTGTACAACACATATCGTGTGGATTTGGACACCGGGACACTGCTCATGGTCAAGAGTTTGGGCAGTGCAGGGCGTGCATTGTTCTTGGGCATGCATTGCTCTCTCTCGGTGTCACCAGGTTTTCCCATCCGGATCCATTTATGCGGACACCATCTACTTGAGCTTTGACATGGAAGATAGACGGCCGTTGACGGCTGGAGCATATCATCTCGCAGATGATAGTGTTGAACTCCCCAATAGCTTCTTATCACGACCACATACTCTTGCTGAATGTCTATCTCTGGCCAATACTACGGGAAACTTTTTTTTGCCGTGTGCCAAAAACACACGGCAAAGACCTTCTGAAACACGGCAAAGACTTTGCCGTGTGTCTTACGCGTAGACACTGTAAAGTAAAGTGAGATGACGGTTCTTTCTGAAGATAGCAAAGGCTGGCAAAGACAGCCTTTGCCGTGTGTCACCCATAAAACCTACACGGCAAAGGCTGTCGTTGCCGCGTGTCACCCATAAAACCTACACGGCAAAGGCTGTCTTTGTCGTGTGTCGCCCATAAAACCTACACGGCAAAGGCGCCTTTGCCGTGTGTCACATACACGGCAAAGAGGCTGCCTTTTCAAAATAAATTGAAAAAAATTCAAATTTATTTTCAAACCTTTTTGAAATTTTTTTACTTGTTAATCTCATATGAGATATTTTTAATCCTAAGTATGCTTAATATTAGGTCAAATTGCACTCATGATCAAACTTCCCCTACGGTCACCCATACTAACACTACTCTAGCCCTAGCACGCTTAACTTTTTCGTTCCTTCCAAATAAGCTTCCGAGAAAGAAATCATACCTTGTCGATAATACTTTCATATCAATCCTATTAACTATTGGACCATGATGTCACACATCTCAGTTTTAGATTCCAACCAATTATTTAAGTAGACAACAATGAATAAGTAATAATAATCTTGAATCCAAATAAAAAATAAAATAATTTTAATTTTTTACCTTTTTTATTTAATATGGAATAATTCATATATTTAAATCCGTAAATCAGAATTCGACAAATAAAATATCTAAATCGATCAGAAAAATGAGAGGAATCCAAATATGACATCCATATCATATTATAAACCTACAAATAATTTTTGTAAAAAATCATGGGCATCATATCATGTACCTGTAGTTCATATCTGACCCACTTCCTATCGATTCGGTAGAAATTTGTCTTTTTCACCAAGGGTGGACGGAAAGGTTTTAAAATCCCCGGTTGAGACATTATTCATGTAAGATGGTCTAGTATTTTTGAAAAATGAGGTGGTAGCATTTTTGAATTGAACATTTGGTGTTGCTTCACAAAACGCCCCGATTTTTGCGCTCCAGAAATAGAAAATGGCTTTTCTGTGCGACGAAAAGGAAAACTTTCTCCTGTAATATTGTTCTCCATCCCATGATGCACATGAATGCACAATATGGGCATATTATCATAAACTATGTCGTGATTCTGCCCATAACATTGATCATTTGAACCAAAAGCCAAGAAACCTCGAATGAGATAGGTCATTTTGTGAAGGTTTTTTTGAGACATAATCAATATACCAAGTTTGATATTTTTCCTTCCAACTATATCACAAAATATGACACCACGCGAAGGTCTCGCATTTTTTTGATTTTCTTTGATTTAGTTATGGTCATTTGAAACTATCGTCAAACCCTAATTGAACAACGGGCATGACGATTCTTAGCTCGGGGCTGAGCCTCGCTAAACTTGCATTGGATCTCTGAAGAAACATCATATTATGAACCTAAAAATGATTTTTGTAAAAAAACATGAGCATCATATCATGTACCTGCGGTTCATATCTGACCCACTTCCTACCGATTCAGCAAAAAATTGTCTTTTTCACTAGGGGTGGATGGAGAGGTTTTAAAATCCCCGGTTGGGACATTGTTCATGTAAGATGATCTAGTATTTTTAAAAAATTGGGTGGTAGCATTTTTGAATGGAACATTTGGTGTTGCTTCACAAAACGCCCCAATTTTTGTGCTCCAAAAATAGAAAATGGCTTTTCCCTGTGACGAAAAGGAAAACTTCCTCCTACAATATTGCCCGTCATTCCATGATGCACATGCATGCACAATATGAACACGTTATCACAAACTATGTCGTGATTATGCCCATAACATTGATCATTTGAACCAAAAGCCAAGAAACCTCGAATGAGATAGGTCATTTTGTGAAGGTTTTTTGAGACATAATCAATATACCAAGTTTGATATTTTTCCTGCCAACTATATCACAAAATATGACACCACGCGAAGGTCTCGCATTTTTTGATTTTTTATTTAGTTATGATCATTTGAAACTATCGCCAAACCCTAATCGATCAGCGGGCATGACAATTCTTAGCTCCGGGTTGAGCCTCGCTAAAATTGCATTGGATCTATGAAGAAACATCATATTTTGAACCTAAAAATGATTTTTTTTTAAATCATGAGCATCAGATCATGTACCTGCAGTTCATATCTTACCCACTTCCTACCGATTCGGCAGAAATTTGTCTTTTTCACCAGGGATAGACGAAAAGGTATTAAAATCTCCGGTTGGGACATTGTTCATGTAAGGTGGTCTAGTATTTTTGAAAAATGTGGTGGTAGCATTTTTGAATTGAACATTTGGTGTTGCTTCACAAAACGTCCCGATTTTTGCGCTCCGAAAATAGAAAATGGCTTTTCCGTGCAACGAAAAGGAAAACTTCCTCCTACAACATTGTTCTCCATCCCATGATGCACATGAATGCACAATATGGGCACATTATCACAAACTATGTTGCGATTCTGGCCATAACATTGGTCATTTGAACCGAAAGCCACGAATCATCGAGTGAGATAGGTCATTTTGTGAAGGGTTTTTTGAGACATAATCAATATACCAAGTTTGATATTTTTCCTTCCAACTATATCACAAAATATGACACCACGCGAAGGTCTCACATTGTTTCGTTTATTTTTGTATTTTTTATGCCTGTTTTAAACTATGGCCAAAATGGCGAGTATGGAGATTCATATTCAACATAAAAATCTAATATTTGAGTGTAGATAGATAGATCTTATTTTTATGCAAATTTTGATATATTATTTCTATTTTTCTGAACTAGAATGAGTAATATGATAAAAGAGAAAAAAGAAAAAATATAACTTTGCCGTGTATATATCAGAATACACACGGCAAAGACCCTTTGCGTGTATATTGCGGAATACACACGACAAAACCCTTTGCCGTGTATACTGCGGAATACACACGGCAATGGGCCGGCGAGGGCACACGGCAAAGGGGCCACCGTTTGCTGCCGTTAGCTCATTCCCGTCAAGTGGACCTGTGGGGTCAAGGGTCCCACCTCATTGCCGTGATGACACCTATGCCGTGTGTCGCTGTCAACTTTGCCGAGTGTTTTTTCTTTGCCGTGTTCCTTTGTAGGTCTTTGCCGTGTATATTTCTTTGTCGTGTTCTTTTTCAGAAATTTGCCGTGTTCACGTATTTTGCCGTGTGCTTTCTAGGTTGTACACGGCAAAGACAAACTTTGCCGTGTTCCAGTCTATTTGGCACACGGCAAAGCCGTGTCTACACGGCAGCGGCAATTTTTCCCGTAGTTATGTATGGCAGATAGTCTATGTACTTGAGAACGAAGTTCGATTGGAGAAAATCTCAATCTATATTGCTTTCCTGTTTTATTTCTTTATTTATGCAGCAAGGTGTCTTTGCAATTTAATCCGAGATGTTATCCTAGATTGGCTCAACAAGCTCTGACTGAATGCATTTCAGTATATTTTAGTCATCTCTTGTTTTTTTCCAACAAAGCATATTATTGTTCTTGTATAAAAAATTGTCAGGGCGTTGAGCCCATTATTTCGAATTGGTTCGATGTTATCATGATTTGTGTCAAAATGGTTATTAATTTGGCCTAATAGTTCACTTTTAGTCCATGTCATCTTCTGATAACTTTACTTTGGTTATCAATATTTACGGCCCTTGTGACGGAATTGATAGTGAAAATTTTATTACGTGGTTATTACAGATGACACCTGCTGGTTACTACATCAGTAAGGAACAAACCATTCTATCGATATTCAGACAATCGAAACAAACCTTACTAGCTACTTCAGAGATAGTAGTAGATTGGAGTACACGGAGTAGAAAGAAACGGTATCTCGTAACTAGAGAATCACGGTGTGGTGGGGTCCTTGCCGAATCCCATGACAGCGTGGGTGAGCAGCATGGCTCCCCGGCGGCTCGCCTCCGCCACCCGCCCCACCAGCGGGAAGCCCACGGTCTCCCTGTTCTTCAGAGGCTTCTTGTTCCACCTGACACAAATTCAGACAATTTACACACTGGCCGACTAGCCTCCGGTAGCATCTCTGACAAAAAAGGATCCGTTGCGGTTACAGCTAAACTGGTGGTCATGCTCCTTACCAGTCCTGGTGCCTAACGACCTTGCCGTCCTCGACCTCGAGCGTGATTAGGGACGCTATGTCGACGCCCTTGCCGAACACCTTGTAGTGCTGCTTGTTGTCGATCAGTATCTGCAACGGAGAATCGATTCACGCTTGATTCGAGTGAATCGCATTGCAGTACATTTTGCGATAATGTGGACATGGATGATGAGTTAGTACTTAGTAGTAGTAAGTTATACCTCGTATTTCCCCGGTCCTGTGGCGTTCTCCTGCACAGTGTACTCCACGATCTTGGATTCGCCGAACACCTGAGGATCATCGGCGGCGGACACACGGATGTTTTAGGTTTGGCAACGGCGATGAACGTAGGAGAACGAAAGACAGATGGAGCAGGGATGTCACCTTGGGGAGCGTGTAGAAGGCTGATTTGATCTGCTTCACCCTGTGTAGAAGGCAGATTGCTTTTAGCGCTGAATTTCTGAAAACATGGGTTCTTCTTGGGACAGCGGTGGACTTACCCGTGGGCGCGCATGAGCGGGTCCTCGAAGATGGCGTTTGGCGCGTAGATCGCCTCGAAGTCCCGGGCCGTGGCGCATGATCCGTATCTGTATTTATACTTATCAGTTACTATCAGGCAGTTGTTTGTTGTGACGAGCGCCGCGATGAACAACTGTTGCTACTAACTACCAGCTCTGTTCCAGAACGACAGAGGAGAATAACACCACACCACCAGGGCTACTGTTAAAAGTTTAATCAGCTACTGTAAAGTTTCTTGTCGATATATGCATGTATAGTCAAGATGATTATATTACTGGACTGGAGTATTTATACTATTTATCATGCATGCCATCTGTCGATACATTCGAGCAGAGCAACATAAGAGAGAGGCATCCAGCAGAGGCACAGGAGAAAGGAGAGGTGGATTGAGCAGCATACATGTTGAGGAGATGCGGCAGGATGCGCTCCGACACGCCCCCGCCCGCCGCCGCCTGCGTCGACGCCCTGGTTTCCGCGCCCGCCACCATGCCTGCAGCTGTCGTCGTCGTCGTCGTTCCGCCGGCCCTGGTCGAGAACGATCCTTGGAGCTTCTGGGGCGCGAGGAGGCCAGCAGACGACGGGGTCGTCCTGGTGGACGGCAGCAGGAGTAGTCGCGCGGCGGCGGCGGCGGAGGCAGAGGTACGGAGGGCAGGGGATGGCATGCGATGCGAACGAGGAGGCGTGGCACGCGCGCGATGGTGAGGAGAATTCAGAAGGAGACACAGGGAAAGCTAGCTACAGGTAGGAAGAACGGGCGGAGAGCCACGCGTGGACTGCGTGCGCGGCGGCGGACGCCGCCACGTCGGCCGCCGATCTGGTGGCGGGTAACGGCTCCACGACGCCGCCTGGCCCGGCCTTTGAACTCGCTGGCCGGGCTTCCTTGCTCAGGCCTGACAGTACGACCGACCCAATAATAATTAACTGACGTCAGCTTAGCCAAATTTCACAGAATATTCTCAGATTACAAAAAAAAAAGCTCCCCGGACCACGAGAACGTGAGAGTGGGAGCCTGACGACACGAATCTTCTCCGTAGGGTGCTGGACTAGCAAATCTTCTCTCGAACAAAAGAACAGACGAATCATTCATTCACCAGCAGACAACGGTCGATCTTCTAGAGATCTGCAATGCCTTGTACCTTCACGATGTTCATTTCATGAGTTAACATGAAGTACAAAGCACTACAAACATAATAAAAATTACATCGAGATCCTTGGACCATCTAACAATCACTACTGTTGCAAGAGCGAGCATCTGACATGCCGTTGTCGCCGCTCCCTTATCGGTGTCGGCTTGACGTTGTTGATGACAGTCGGGAAGTCTTTATGCACGCGTCCCTAGGGATCAGCGCCCCATAACTGAAATTGTTGCCATTAAATTAATTTAAAACTTGTAACACCAAACCTAGAACACACGTAGACCGGACGAGATCCACCACTCTATGGAAGCGGCGACCAGACGAATTCATGCCCTCCTAAACGCTAGCGGCAAGATCGTCGCCGCTGAGGTGGAAGAGGAGGCGAGTATACCTTATTCTTGTCCCGCACACCACCAACATAGCCAACATAATGCCGATGCCGGTTGATCAAACTCTAATATTAGGGACCCTTCAATAGCGCTGAGCGTAGGTCCGGGGTCCCCACCCCCTCCCTCTGCTGGGACGTCAAGCAGAGGAGGTGGGGACCCGTCGATTCCGGTCCAGATGGCGGCGGTGGCTAGGGTGGAACCCTAGACCGCCACCTCTATTTCTTTGCAGGAGGAGAGCGCGCGCTTAATGTTCATATTCACGCGCTCTACCGCATAAGTCTTCATGATGTTTCTTCTTCCAACTATTGTCGTCGCCACTGGTATAAGCAATGTTGGCGCAATGAGGAGATAAACCATATGAAACTTGACATGTCGTTGAAATATCAAGACAATTTCTGAATTCTAATCTTTGTGTATGGATAATGAATATCTCAAGATTATCTTGTATATTCATGCTCGTAATAAGAAAAAACCCCATGATAAATCTCTTTACAACGAGCAATCATATTCGCAATACATCTAGAAAATAAGTCTCTTGAGTCAAGGCAAGACAAATTCAAGAGCAACTTTGAAGATATATGTCATCCAAGCAATGATCAAAATCGGTGGGTATTCTAGTCTATAGGAACATAGAAAGTGTTCAAAGTGTAAAAATAATCAATAGTAACCATCCTTTCTCTTTTACCTATTTTTCCTCATTCTTGTTACCATTTCATCCATACTTCAATATCTAAGACCATGCCATTTTCTGAGTGAATTTATACCTTCAAAGAAGGGCTCTCAACCATCATTTATCTAGACAAGCAAGCATGTCCTCACATCGTTATCCAAAGACATTGACTAAACTAGTACAACTAGAATCTTAATTCACTAGAATATACTATATAAAATTGAAGTACAACCATCAGGCCGATGCTGAGATTTTCGTGCCCGGGGCGAAATTAAAAATTGGGCTCCTACTATAATATATATATATATAATGATAAAAATAAAGATTTCATGTATAATCAATTGCAATATTCATATGAAAATAACAATGTTTACAATTTACCTTAAAATTTGCTCCATCAATTCCTAGAGTCAAAGTTAATAACGATGGAATCAATATCAATCTCGTCCAGTAACTTTTTCTCGTTGCATAAAATTTTCAAACCATTATCCTCTGTTGAGACATTACATATCTTATGTAGTTCTTCAATAATTTTAACTTAGAAATTATTCTTTTCGCTGATGCAATAGTCACCGGCATATTAAATAAGATCCGATAAACGATAGAGATATTATAATAGCAACGTAACACTTAACTAAAAAATAAGACCATTTAACTAGCCTAGGAATCAAAACAACAAATAGTAATCAGAACTAAATTAGGGCATCATAAACTAGCCCTAAAATCCATGGATAATTGGGATGAATGTTTGAGACCTTCTACATGGATATCCTTGGGAAACGATTGAATGGAAGGATTAGCCTGTAGCCGGAAGTAATTTCGGAATTTTTGATCGAGAGAGTAAAGACTCGAGAGGAGAGGTTAGAGGCGACGAACAACGACAAGCTATAGTACTGTATCCAACCGAGGGTTTGAGATGAGGAGTTACATAACTACAGAAGGTTAATGGATCCGATCACGATCAGCACAGTCATCAAAGCTCACACATACGTACTCATAATGCGTCCACGAAACGAGACCAGTCTAGTATTATGGCCTAATCTAAAACACGAAATGCAATTTCATTTGTTTTTCAGGGATCTATATTGGCCATATATAGAGAAAATATTTGGGGAGGGCCCCTAATGTTTTTGGACCCGGGGCGACCGTCTCTCCAGACCCTCCCCAGGACCGGCCCTGTTGAAGTAGAACCATAAAACATAATTCATCACATAGCCATAGTTGATTTCAGCCAACCCGCCATAAGTTGGCTAGAAAACTCTGCAGTCCCTACATAAATACCTAACCAAGTACATTGTATTGGGCCAGATTTTGTTAGATTGAGAATTTTCTATTATTACATACGGGAATAGGTAGTTCAAAAATAGATCACCCGTAATCCATGTTTTGCTTCGGAGTGAGTTTTGAGCAGCGTCCACCAAGACAGGCATGGCTTTCTCGTATGAAATCTATTGTCAATGCAGATGACCAATCACCTGCGTATGAAAGTTAAACAAGGTAGGGAGGTTGAGCTCTGCCTCCGAACTATGTTGGAGTACTATTTAATTTTATGCCCAATAATGTTTTGTATTCATTTTTTTTATACCGAACTATGTGATCAAAAATATGTTTTTGTTACTCTGAGTCGAATTGTGGTGAAATGTCGCCAAATTAGCCAAAAATCGTCTTTTAGGAATAGGATCGTGAGTGGGAATTCGACCATTTACAGACCGAAAGTTAGCTCTATGTGTCGATTTTTAGCTCCAGATGTCGGCCTGAACACCTAAGAGTGGAGGTGGCTCTCAACTTTTTTTTTCTTTTCGAAAGGAGGTGCTTTAAACTTGGAGTCGAGTTATGTGCATCAGCGGGTGTATTCCAGCGACGACTGTTGCAAGACAAAGGGAAAACTCGAAGGAAAAAAAGTGCACGCGGAGCTTTGCTGCTGATGGTTGACCTCCAAGGTACCGAGCGTGACGCACCGGCCGATGCCGCCGGTCAGAGCCTTCCGAGCTGACATCGGCCTTTCCGTTACGGCGTTACGGTACGGGTCCTCGGAGAGACGGATGACGTGTCCGTGCACGCTATCCGGCCGTCTCAATTGGTACTACTAGTAGTATAGCAGCAGTACGCCTTATCCCAACTTACAACCAACTGCGGTTGAGAGTTGTGGGCTGGCGGATGGAGAGATGCGTCGTACGGTTCGAGGTCATCATCGGTTTCTCCTGAAACGACCAAGACGGAGTTGATGATGATGGCCCCCGGGGCTCCACAAGGACCGTCGATCGGGTCCCTCTCACAGGATCCGGGCCGTTGACCACACGTGGCACGCGTCCCCAATTAGTAACAAACTTGCTTTTAAATTGAATGGGAAAAAAAGGAGTGAAGGAGCACGCAACTTGGGTCGTCACGACACCAGACTGCCAGAGAGACAGAGAGACCACCACACCGAGGAAGGAAGGAAGGAAGGAAGGGAGGCGACGGACGGAGACCACGACCGCCAGATTTTGTTCACACCACACCGATCGACCCATCTCCCCCACCCCTCCGCGTCGTCGTCCTCCTCCTCCTCGTCGCCGTCGTTTATTTATCGCCTCCGCCTCTCCCACCGGTCCTCCCACGCCGCGGCCTCGCTCCCCTCCCCATCTCCGCGACTCCCTCTCTCCGTCCCCGCGCGGGCGCCCGCCGCGACGACCCGGCGACACCGAGGTGAGCCAACAACCGCCCGAGGCGGGCCCCACCTGCCTTCCTTCCTTCCTTCCATACCTTCGTCCGCCGGGCTCGCCGCCCGTTCCAACCCACCGATCCCCGCCAGTTACTTGCCCGGGCTACGCTAGGCAGCGCTCATGTTCCGTGCTGGGCTCCTCGCTCCCTGCCTCTTGCCTTGCGTACCGCACTTCGCTTGCTCGCTTGCTTGCTTTTTCCCCCGTGATGCTAAGCGGCGGGTCCGATCGATCAAGCTTAGGCGGCGTCGCCATTCCTCTGCTCCAGACAACTTCTCCACTCAGCACCGAGAAACACTGCAGCGTCAGTCGTCGGGAACCTGCTCCACAACTGGAGTTGGGGCGCAGTAAATTACTCCTCCGGTGTAGTACTACTTGATGGGGGAACGGGATAAACCGCGGCGAGTGAAATCCTAATACCACTGCAGCTGAGCTCATTCTCAATGGCCCGCCGCTGCTCAGATCGGCTCTGTCCAGGGGACGGCTCCAGCCAGTGATCAATTCCCTAATAACCCTAGCTGAATCCCGCCGTGGTCCATTGTCTTCTTCTTGTTGTAAGATGGAGGGGAGTTTGTTGGGACGCCAAGGGTAGGTGTGCATGGTTGGGGGCAAGCAAAGCACGATTATCATCACATTATTATGCTGCTGTTGCTCCTCTGCTGCCCCCTACTGCGACAGGGGGCAGATTTGGGGCTGGGCGAGGTGGATGTCGCACCTACTGTCAATCTGTCATTATGTACCAATTTATTCGTGGGGCTTGTAGTACTCTGCTGATGTTAACTGCAGCACTGTGTTGGCTACCAAGTAGTACTACTGTAGTAAGGACCAGGGGAACTTGCAGGGTGCTGCTCCTTTAAAATTTGATTGTCTGCTTGTTGTGCTTAAGTCGCTGCTGTCAGCTCGCTTTCTGGCCGCTGTTTAGATCTTCTTGAATGTCAAGCTTTCTTCACACTTCCTTGACAACCATGTTTGCCATGCAATCCATTGTGACTCACTCTATAACTGTTTTCTGCTGAATTTGGCAGGTTCAAATTGGTGGATACATTGATGCTGTAACCGTGACAGGCGGCGACCTTGATTGGTGATATTTGAGTTTTGTTGATCGTCAAGAATTCCATACAGCTTAGCCTTCTGTTTTCTGCTGTCTATATCTGCTTGGAGAGGGCAATCTACCAACAATGTCGTCGCTTCAGTTATTGCAGCTAACAGAGCATGGGCGAAACCTTTTGTCTTCGAGAAGGTGTGCTGGTCACAACACGTAAATTTGGTTAGTCGGTTCTTGTTTCTTATCTTATGTATCTTCCTTTCAAACCACATTCAGGAGAACGATTGCAGTTGTTTCTGGCGCACTACTTGCTGGTGGAACTTTAGCTTATGCGCAGTCAAGTCGCCGGCGGACGAAACGTCAGGAAAAAGAAAAAGAATCTTTTACTGATGCAAATGGACATGCCAGGAGTAAAGACAGCACTAGTCAAAATGGCGTTGATGGTAAAGTGGTAAAGCCAAGGAAAAAGAAAAATCTATTGAAATCCTTGCATTTCCTGGCTGCAATTTTAGTCAAGAAGATTGGCCCAAGTGGAACGAATTACCTTCTCGGCTTGATGTTAACAGCTGTAAGTTCTATAAATCTCTCCAGTCTGCCCGTTTCATTTCTTTGACATGTTGATAGTGCTTTTCTGAGTATCAGAATTTGTATGGTCCATAGGTGCTATCTTAAGACATCTCCCTAGCATGTTTCGATTGGTTAATGCATTCCCACTTGTAGTCTATCATCGCCGGTGTGATAGAGTTTAATGTTTTATTGTATCTTACTAGGTAGCTGACTGTTCATGGTAAGCTTTATCGTAGTTCAGTCATTATTGAGCTTATCTCTATAAAGTGATACTGTATCCTACATGTAGATCCTTTTTTAACCAGTGAGCTTTCTGCAGGTGTTGCGTACAGCCATTGGCCACAGATTAGCAAAAGTTCAAGGATATTTGTTCAAATCCGCGTTTCTTCGGCGTGTTCCGACCTTCACGCGCCTGATTATTGAAAATCTTCTATTATGCTTTGTTCAGTCCACGATATATCAGACCTCAAAGTACTTGACAGGGTCCTTAGGCTTGCGCTTCAAGAAAATTTTGACAGATCTCATCCATGCTGATTACTTTGAGGTATATTGGTTATAAAGTTGAAATATTCTTACTATTTGCACCTTCACATGTTTTTTCTCACCTTTTCAAGTCCTGTTTATGTACCGCAAGACTTTGTTACCCTCTGAGATGAGCGGATATAGTTCAATTTGGTAGACTTTGTGGAGCATTATTGGTGAATTATGAATTATGAGATCATAGACTTGCAACCAGCAACTAGTGCTACACATATGACATCTGATAGGAGACTACTATTTCTATGGGTCACGCAAAATTATGTAGTGCTGAAGTATTCTGTCGTTATCTAACTCAACTCACTTACACCGTGGAGTTAACTGTACTCGCTTCTTTCGCTGCAATTAACAGAAAAAAGTGAATTAAGCATTGTATGTCTCAGCTGTCCATTACCAGTGATTCTAGAGATTATCATGTCGAATTCAGATAACTTTACTGAAAGCTGGCTGGTTCATTTCTTAGTAGATTTGGATTTACTAAGTTGCAGGGTCAAATTAGAGCTTAGAGAGACTATAAAAAGTTTTGTAGCCACTTTGAGAGTCTAAAGCTGTTCCTATAAGGAACCATGGCCTAACCATGGTACATTTGTAACACTATTGTAAATATTTTTGCCTCTTTTATAATATAAGCAGTAGGAGCCTCTCCTGCTGTACTTCCTCAAAAAAAAAGAATTCAGATAACTTTATTAGTTGATAGTTTGGTCAATTGCCGGTTTTTTCCTGCTTTGAACTACATATCTGCTGTAACTTATTGATTTTACTACTTTATTCCAGAATATGGTTTACTACAAGATCTCACATGTAGATCATCGGATCTCAAACCCAGAGCAGAGGATTGCTAGTGATATTCCCAAGTTCTGCTCAGGACTAAGTGATCTTGTACAGGATGATCTGATTGCAGTTGCTGATGGGTTAATATACATATGGCGCATCTGCTCTTACGCAAGTCCGAAATATGTTCTCTGGATTCTGGTAAAATAACTATTTACATGGCTGTTACCCTTGTTGATTTGTAGTATGACGTGGAAATTCTTATGGTTAAAGAAAAATGCTCCTCTATTCTGACGACACTATGTTGCCTTAATGTTTTTGTATACTGTAATAATATGAAACTAGCCTGCTCTTTAATTAAATACAATGTTAATAAGTAATTGCTTCCAGGCATACGTACTTGGTGCTGGTGGTGTCATTAGAAAATTTTCTCCGTCTTTTGGGAAGTTGAAAGGCATGGAACAACAGCTAGAAGGGGAATATCGGCAGGTTCATTCACGATTGAGAACTCATGCTGAGAGCGTGGCATTTTATGGTGGTGAAAATAGAGAAGAATCACACATTATGCAGCGGTTCCAGGCTCTTGTGCGGCACTTGAATATTGTTCTTCATGAGAACTGGTGGTTTGGCATGATTCAAGATTTTCTTCTCAAGTATCTTGGTGCCACCGTGGGAGTTATCTTGATTGTGGAACCTTTCTTTGCGGGAGATCTTAAACCTGATTCATCTACTTTAGGGCGGGCAGAGATGTTGAGCAACCTTCGGTATCACACAAGTGTGATAATATCATTATTTCAGTCTCTCGGCACCCTTTCTACCAGTTCAAGACGTTTAAATCTTCTTAGGTAAATAACACCATCCCTTGTGAAACTTGAGCGACCTATATTTCAAATAGACATTCTTTGTCAAGTTCGTAGCTATAAATTGCTGTAGTTCCATATGATGTTTTCATGTACATGCTGTTCATGGCTTATATTGACTGTTTGCTCACAATACTATATAATTCTTATGATACCATTTAACTCATGTTTCCTAGATTTAACTTTCGTTTACCCTTAAGTTCGTATTTGTTTATTTAATGGAGTTATCTGTTCATCCGTGATGCTTCATCAATAAGAATTTCTCTGCTACTTTGCACTCCAAATTTGTCTCTAGGCCCCTCTTAAGTAGTTTTCTGGAATTAACTCTAAAAGTATAAACTTGTGGCTTTTAAGAATTACATTGGTAATATGTGTTTATGCTTCTCAACAGTGACGCGACTTTAGATTGTGTGTTCTGTTCAGTTAGACTGCCATACTGCTATTGTTGCTTCATGCATTATATTTTATTTAAGTTCAGAACCTTTTTCTATATGTATTTTATGCTGATGAACTCTCCGCTCCGATTGACAGTGGCTATGCAGACCGTATCCATGAGTTACTGGATGTTTCACGTGAGCTATCTGGGGTTCGTGACAGATCGATGAATCAAAATTCTTCTGCCAAAAATTATATTAGTGAGGCAAACTATATAGAATTTTCAGGGGTTAAGGTAAGTATGATGGTGGAAGTACTATTCTGATTGTTATGTCAGTGTGATACCAAGATATAAATAAATATTTGTTACAGGTGGTGACACCTTCTGGGAATGTCTTGGTTGACGATTTGACTCTTCGGGTGGAGTCGGGTTCTAATCTTTTGATCACCGGTAACCTCTCTAATTATCTACCCAATATTTGCTCCCCCAAATCTGGTCCTGAATCATGGCTATAATTGGATCTTAATCTTCTTACGTGTCTTTGCTGTTATTTCAGGCCCCAATGGTAGTGGAAAAAGCTCTCTTTTCCGTGTTCTTGGTGGCCTGTGGCCGCTTGTATCTGGCCACATTGTCAAACCTGGTGTTGGTTCAAATCTTAACAAGGAAATCTTCTATGTCCCCCAGCGACCGTATACAGCTGTTGGAACACTTCGCGACCAGCTAATCTATCCACTTACAGCAGATCAGGAAACCGAACCACTTAGCTATGGTGGTATGGTGGATCTTCTAAAGAATGTAATCATACTCAAACTAATACGCTGTCCTCTTCAGCTATGCCTGTTCATTTTGTTTGTGTGCTTTCTTTCTCCTGAATAAGTAGTTAAATAAATTTTCTGGAGATTCTTACTGTTGTCTTTTTCTTTTTTCAGGTTGACTTAGAATACTTGCTAGAACGCTACCCTCTCGACAATGAAGTTAACTGGGGTGATGAATTGTCTCTTGGTGAGCAACAAAGATTGGGAATGGCCAGATTGTTCTACCATAAGCCCAAGTTTGCCATCCTGGATGAGTGTACTAGTGCTGTAACAACTGATATGGAAGAACGATTCTGCCAAAGGGTTCGAGCAATGGGCACGTCATGCATAACAATATCTCATCGCCCAGCATTAGTTGCATTTCATGATGTTGTTTTGTCCTTGGATGGTGAAGGGGGATGGACAGTTCAAGATAACAGGTTATATTCATGAGATTTTGCTTTCCTTTTTGTTCTTTAGACATTCTGTTTTTAAAAGGCTGAATGTTCTGTGATCCTCTTGTTTTTGTAGGAATGGCTCCTTCCTTCCTACTGAATCGGAGGTTGATATATTGAAGTCATCAGAAACTGACCGAAAATCTGATGCACTTGCTGTCCAAAGGGCTTTTAGTACCAATACAAAGGTACTTATGACTTCATATTGCCTGTTCTGCTGTTGTTGGTATTGGATGTGTCACTCTTTAACACATTTCATTTACCAGGGAAATTCTTTATCAGGTCCCAAGGAGCATTCTTATTCAACACAGGTCATAGCTACTTCCCCTAATATGGAAATAGAATCCACAGAACAACCGCATTTGATTCAACAACTACAGTGCTCACCTAGACCTTTGCCTGCCAGAGTTGCCGCAATGTCTAAAATACTGGTAACAATTACATTTCCTATTTGATTAATGGTCTTTATTATATATATTTAACTCTAATGATATTCTTCAATATTTTTTCAGGTTCCTAAAATAATTGATAAGCAAGGGGGGCAATTGCTTGCAGTTGCAGTACTTGTACTCTCTCGGACTTGGATATCAGATCGTATAGCTTCACTAAATGGTTGGCTCTCTGTGTGTCTTCCATTACTACAATAACTGGAACAGCCAGTGTACCATTTGTTTACATGTTGCACATCTTGGCAGGTACTAGTGTTAAGTATGTCCTGGAGCAGGACAAGGCTGCCTTCATTCGGTTGATTGGGATCAGTGTAATGCAAAGTGCTGCAAATGCAATTGTGGCACCATCACTGAGGTAATTTTTGGTTTCACGATTTTGAAGTTGTTCCCAGGAAGCTTTGATGATGCAGTGCTTGTCACAACATTTTCTTCCAACTAAGCATCCAGACTTCCTTTTATATTTACGATCCATTGAGTATTAGGTTTTATCTGAAGCATTATTGTATGTTACCTCATGTGGTCTTCGCCACAAGTATCAGACTACTTTCACGGTCGCATGTACTTAAACATTTTACATTGGTGGGTGATTTTACACAATTGATTACATGGCTTAATCAAGTATTTCCTTATAGAAACCTTACTTCAAAGGTTGCTCTTGGATGGCGAATTCGTATGACCAACCATCTACTTGCATATTATTTGAAAAGAAATGCTTTTTACAAGGTAAATTGCCTCAACAGAATGTACAATTTACAATTCATTTCTTTCCAATTTGTATCAGTTGTTGCTAGTATTACTCTGGCATGGTCTCATTTCTGTTTGCATAAAAGCTGAGTATTTTGACCTTTTTCTCCCAGGTATTTAACATGACAGGCATGGATATTGATGCGGACCAAAGAATAACACGTGATGTGGAGAAATTGACTAATGATCTTGCTGGCTTAGTTACTGGAATGGTGAAACCACTGGTTGACATTATTTGGTTAGTTCTTCGTGGCCTCATGTGTTCTTTAGGTGTACTTCTGTTAGTCAGTTTTTCATAATAAAGCTACTGCTATTCACCAGGTTTACATGGAGAATGAAGGTTTTATCAGGGAGAAGAGGAGTTGCCATTTTGTACGCGTACATGCTGCTAGGGCTTGGTTTTCTAAGAGCCGTTTCCCCTGACTTCGGTGATCTTTCAAACCAAGAACAAGAACTTGAAGGTTCTTTCAGGTTAGCCCCGTAATTTCTTGGATATTTGCGAATTTGGCTTTCTTATAACATGATTAGCTTCCAGTATTGACCTTGTAACATCTGTTCAAGGTTCATGCACTCAAGACTGCGAACACATGCTGAGTCAATTGCATTCTTTGGCGGTGGATCAAGGGAACGAGCTGTGAGTTATTCATGCTCAATATTTATGCACTTTATGTATTCTGTTTCTTTTTTCTATGTATTGTGCCATCTTGGAATCTTTTATTCTGAATTTCAATCAAAATGCTAAATATTGGAATCATATGTATTTAAATCACAAATATCTTCAGATTTTGTTTTTGAATAAAACAAAAGTCTGTGGCTTCATCTGCACATCTAGCATCTGTTAGTAAAAGTATATGCCCTCACTTTGTGATTATTTTCTTATAAATCAGATGGTTGAAGCTAAATTCAACACGTTGCTTAACCACTCGAAGATTCTTTTGAGGAAAAGATGGCTTTATGGTATTTTTGATGATTTCGTGACGAAGCAGCTGCCTCACAATGTGACATGGGGACTGAGTATGTTATATGCATTGGAACACAAAGGGGACCGAGCTTTGACTTCAACTCAAGGTTGATAAATCTTGAAATGGATCCATTTTCCAGTTGATTTATTTGCATATAGAATTTTACGATATGTTCTCATTTTGAAATTACAGGAGAGTTAGCACATGCACTACGGTTCTTGGCATCTGTAGTGTCACAAAGCTTCATAGCTTTTGGTGATATTCTCGAGTTGCATAAGAAATTCCTTGAGCTTTCTGGTGGTATTAATAGGGTCTTTGAACTCGAGGAGCTTCTAAAGGCGTCTCAAAGCAGTAAGTTTCAATTCATGGTGAACTTTAGTGCTAGTGAGATGTTAAGTCAATGATCGTTTTGTTACCAACCTGTTGTACACCCACAACAATGTTTGAGTCAGAAAGCTATGCCATTCTCCTATTTTGGTCAACCATTGTGAAATCTGCTACAAGTCCTTGAACTGAAATTATGAACACTAACTTCCCATATGATAAATTTCGTCTGAGCATGTTCAGTCTAGTATCATAAGAGTTAATCTTATATTTGCAAACTTTGTCCAACTATGTAAAGTCGTTTAGTGTAGATTTAGATACAACAAATTCGTGATTGAGGAAAAATTAAAATTCACTGTGTACCTATAATTTCTCTAGACACTGAAAAACTGTCAGTTTTTCTAGCACTGCTAGCTATTCGATATACTTCACTGCAACATTTCTGCTTGTTTAAAACAAATAACTTTCCCTAACTGGCTAAGAAGTACAACCATTACTGATTGTAGAAACTTGGTAGTCAAGTGATTACCCATATGATATTCTTGACCGTCTTGACCAGAGCTGGAAATTTGTTCATCTAATTTATCAGCTGCTGTATTATTATGTTCATATTCAGTTGATGAAGTTAAAAAGGTTAAAGCTTTATCCCTGTGGAATCTTGATGCTACGAATTGCACCTGAATATAATACTGTTGTTTTTCTAGATGCTGTCATGCCTTCAAATGTTCTCAGTGTGGCGTCTGAAGAAATTATTTCCTTCCGTGATGTCGATATTGTGACCCCATCGCAAAAGCTATTGGCTAGCCAATTGTCTTGTGACGTGTCTCAAGGAAAAAGCCTTCTTGTCACTGGTGTGTCATCTGACAGCTGCTTGACCTTGTATTCAGCACCATGTAAACAATGCTTTTCTAATATCTGTAATGATGTCTTCTGAAGGTCCAAACGGCAGTGGAAAGAGTTCCATTTTTAGGGTTCTCCAAGGTCTGTGGCCTGTAGCTTCTGGAAGACTTACCGTGCCATCTGAAGGGATATTCCATGTTCCTCAGCGTCCATATACTTGTCTAGGAACCTTGAGGGATCAGATCATATATCCTCTCTCACGTAAGGAGGCCGAAGAAAAGATGGTTACATTGTTAAAAACAAGTAAGTACCACCTAATGCTGCAAAGGAGAACACCTAGGTGTCAGACTTGACTTCTGTATTTTAACCTGTGGAACATACATTTGTAAACCTCATCAACTAAATTTGAAGGATGCATCAAATGTATAACTGTTATTTTGAACAAAGTTTTAGTATTCTATTTCCCCCTGTATTGCTATATTGATTTGTAGTAACATGGCACAATAAACCTCGGTGATGTAGGTGATAGGTCTACTGCTTCCGGGTCGCTGGATGACCACCTGAGGACAATTCTAGTGAATGTTCGCTTGGTCTATCTTCTCGAGAGAGAAGGTTGGGATGCTACTCCCAATTGGGAAGATATTTTGTCCTTGGGAGAGCAGCAGAGGCTTGGCATGGTCAGTGGTTAATACTTGCAGTTTGTTTCGACCTAATCTATTTGCCTTGCTTTGAACTAAACTGTGTATTAACTGGGAATAACTTCTTGCCAGGCTCGTTTGTTCTTCCACTCTCCTAAATTTGGTATCCTTGACGAGTGCACCAAGTATGTGTCGTACGACAATATATATTTTTTAGTTTCAAGTTCGCTTATCAATTGCTGTGCTTAAAAACATATACTCACTGCAGTGCCACAAGTGTCGATGTGGAGGAGCATCTGTACAGGCTAGCAACTGACATGGGTATAACTGTGGTCACATCCTCGCAAGTAAGTACTATATTCATCAGTTCATCCTGAGCCTCTGGAAGTTGAGACAACAACGGCTGGGAATTTGTGTTCTTCTTAATGTTAAGTGTTTTTTTTTTTTGCTGAAGCATTGCCTTGTTTATCTGTTTTACAGAGGCCTGCTCTGATACCCTTCCATTCACTGGAACTGAAACTCATTGACGGCGAAGGGAAGTGGGAGCTATGTGCAATCAACCAGTAGTTGGTCGCTGCCGATCGCTTCTAGTCACTCTCGGTTGTATACTAACTTACAGTACAATAGTCGTCAGTTGCTGCCTATGAAAGCCAGGGCGGCAGCATCCAATTGGAGATAGAGCAGAACAATATACGGAGGTTGTAGAAGGGAAATATTCTTTTTTTTTCAGCACGATAGCATGGGTAGTACATAGTATTGTTGTTCTCATCCAGAATACACACAATGAGATGACTTTGCCACCGAAATCGAGCTGTGGCGTGTAGCAATTATTTGTATAATCACGGGCACGAAGCGTGCCCTTGTAAAGGGTGACTAATAGAAATCCATCTTCCTGACGCCTTTGCCTTGCTCTGCTTTTTGTTCCATGTTGACGAGTGATCCTGAATGTGAAACTCTGCTGTCGCTCCAACTTGTGGACTCGCTGCATTGACTTTGGATGTGCCTGAGTTTATGCTGAAGTAAATCTGGAATGATTTCACAGTTCATCCTTTAAGCTGAGGCGTGCTGCATTTTTCTCCTGAACAGGTTCAGGTGCTAGTCTGCTACATTTGGATGATGAGTACAGCTCAGTAACAATGATGTAATGAATACCGTTCAGCGAGAGTGAGAAACTTTCCTGTTTGCTCGACGAGCTGAACCTGTTTCTTGTGAGATTTTTGGTAAAAATTCAAACTAAAATTCGGACTGGGAGGCACTTGCTTTTGTTGTGCTAGTACTCCCTCCATCTAGAAATACTCCATCTAGAAATAACTGATTTGATTTTGTCTAGATTTAAATGTATCTATATACTAAAACATGTCTAGATACAAGCGAATCTAGCCAAATCCAAGTCACTTGTTTATAGGGAGTAGTATTTTTCTTTTCCCGTTGTTTACTAACGATCGTACACACCGGAGCTCATTTACACTGACAGAAAATGTGTTAAAACCCTGACATTTTACCGTAAGCTAAGAGGAGACTTGCTGGGAGAGGAGGACGAGTAGGCCCTGCGGGCCGACGAGGATCTCGCTGAGGAAGCTGACGAGGCCGAACCAGACGACGGGGGTGACGTCGACGCCGCCCAGCGGCGGGATCACCTTCCTGGTGGCGGCGAGGATGGGCTCCGTGGGCGCGTACGCCACCACGTAGGGGAATTTGGTCACCGGCAGCCTCGGGTACCACGACATGACGATCCGCGCGATGAACAGGAAGCTCAACGCCGACAGCGCCGGCCCCGCCAGCCCGATCGCCACCTTCGCCGTCGCCGGGTCCAGGTCTCCCAGAACCACCATCGCCGCCGGCCCCTGGTACAGCTGGGCGGCGTGGCACGGTAGGGCGCCAGTGCTACTGCTCATGGCCGCCATGCCCGCGGCCAGCAGGTGGTGGCCGTGAGCTCCTCTGGTCGGCTTGCTCGGTGCGCCCTCGCTGCTCCGCCGCGTCTCGTGGTCCTGCTCGACAGGGCACAATGAGATAGCTGAATCCTCTGACAAGGATATCGAAGTAGAGGGAGTAACCAATCAACCAACCTTGCCGTGGATGCCGGCGCCGGCAGCGATGCACCACCTCGTGTACGACCCTCCCCTCGCCGGACAGAACAGTGACGAAGGCTTCGGCGCCACGAGCATGGAGGCCTCCATGACTGCGAGAGAAGGAAGAAAAACAGAGGAGAGCGAGAGAAGCAGCCTCTCGTGTCCTCCTTTGCTTGCGTTCGGAGGATAAGGCAGAGCGAGAGTCAGACGAACAAGGGCCTGTAACATGTACTGGGCCTCCAGTGGACGGCCTGGCCCAAGATCGCTAAAGCAGCAAAAACCCTACAGCCCAGCAAACCAAACCGAGCCGAACTATTCTTTTCCCCTTCTTCCCCTCCTCCACGGCAGCAGCAGCTGCTTTCCTCCTCGCCGGCGGCTTCCTTCACCAGTCACCCCCGCCGCCGCCGAGATGCTCCGGCTGCGCTCCTCCGCCCGCCTGCTCCGTAAGGTGAGCCGAGTAACCGCACGCATGTATCTTACCTTATCTACGGATTACTCCTCTCCTTGCCTCACGGTTGCGCGGATGGATTGCGTCGATTGCAGATATGCGAAGCTTCGCGGCCGCTGGTCCAAGGGGCGGCGCTTCCGCCGCCTCTGAATACGCGGTGGCTCTCAGGCGCCGCCTCCGCCGCGCGCACGACCTCGCTCCTGCGCCCTCTGCCCGGTCTCGAGCTCCCACCCTGCCTCCCCGACAAGCTCGCCCGCCTCCCCACCCGCGTCACCACGCTCCCCAACGGCGTCCGCGTCGCCTCAGAGGACCTCCCGGTACGAGCTAGTCTTCTTCCCCTTCCGAATTCGTAGCACCGTCTGCTGCGACGGCGCAGCATTATTCCGCTCCTATGCTGACGCTTTCCATGGGGTGGCACCGCAGGGCCCGTCGGCGTGCGTGGGGGTGTTCGTGGCTTCCGGCTCCATCCACGAGTCGGGGGAGTCCGCCGGCGTGACGCACCTGCTGGAGAAGCTGGCGTTCAAGGACACGGCGCACCGGAGCCACATGCAGATCGTGCAGGAGGTGGAGGCCACGGGCGGCAACGTCGGCGCCTCCGCATCCAGGGAGCAGATGGTGTACAGCTACGACACGCTCAAGGCATACATACCGCAGGCCGTTGAGGTGCTCCTCGACTCCGTGCGAAACCCGCTCTTCCTCCAGGACGAAGTTGACCGGCAGGTGCTGATGAATTCCATCGATGCACAGAGACACTCTCAAAACTTGTAATCGGGTATCTTTCTGCTCTGCGCTGATTACGGTGGTCGCCATGTTGCTTGTCAGCTCGCCCTTGCCCGAGAAGAGGTCCAGGAGTCGCAGAAGAACCCTGAGAGGTTTCTACAGGAAGTACTTAACCTCGTTGGATACGAGGGCGCTATCGCAAACCCGCTAATATGCCCCGAGGAGGCTCTCGGGATAATCAATGCTGATATTATTCGGAAGTTCTATCACGTAATGCTTCTTACTCCTGAGTCCTGCATTCCTCATGAACATGACTTTCTGATTTGCATAGTTTTTGATAGAATAACCACACCTTGAAAGCTTTATATGATATCAAAATGCTGGTCACTGTGGGGCATCTTTGCTCCTGTCGCTTCTTTATGTAATCTCTCGATGTTTTTTTTATATTGTTCTAGCTATCACATAGTATGCTATAATTGATCTGTATGCAACTGATCCAGGGCCACACACAACAAGGGATTTTAAAACAATAACATGGATTGTGCTAACTTAACAGCTTTATATACAGATCATGGATCATGATTGTTCGTAGGAGCATGCTGGAACAGTGTTATGCTAGTACTCTGCCATCTCGCAATACTATACATACCATATAGGGTTGTTTTGGTATATACTCTAGTATTGAATAAATATGTTTTATTCAAAAGTCGTTAATAGTTGCTTTTTCTGTAACAGGAAAACTTTACTGCTGATCGTTTGGTTCTAGCAGCGTCAGGTGTTGATCATCAACACTTGTTGGATGTTGCAGAACCTCTGTTATCTGATTGGCACAAGGGATCCCTTACGGAAACACCAAAGTCTACGTACACAGGTGGTGATTTCAGGCACGCGGCAGAATCAGATGTAATATACTTTCTGATCGAGTATTCCCTTTTGAGTTCAAGGCTCCCTTATGTTCTAGCTTGAAAGTTTGATCATCCCTTTGCCTGCAGATGACACATGTTGCGTTGGCTTTTGAAATGCCTGGTGGCTGGCTCCAAGACAGAGATGCTACAATTTTGACCGTTGTACAGGTATAACTAAGGGCTGTGTACTGACTGATAGTAGTGATCTGTTCTATATTGACATCTGCATCTTCACGTTCTAATTGTTAATGCCTGAATGTTCATACACAACAACAATAATATTTTGAAGACCTTAATGGGTGGTGGTGGCTCATTCTCCTCTGGTGGTCCTGGAAAAGGGATGCATTCACGGCTTTGTAAGTCATGAACACACTGCAATTTTTCACCTCTAGTAGGCTTGCAGTCATTTGATTGTGGTAGTTCCAATAATTTTACATTCCAGAATATTGCTGATGGCTGCACTGTCTAGCTTATTTTTTTCGATTTTAGTTATTTCAAATGGAAAAGGCTAAGTTCGACTGTTGTTTCTTTGCAGACCTGAGAGTGCTAACTAAATATCATGACGTCCAAGCATTTTCAGCATTTAGTAATGTATATGATAACACTGGCCTTTTTGGTATCTACTTGACAACAGTGAGCTAATCCTTCCACCCAATTTTGTGGGCTTAAGTATTGCTTTCCCATGTGCATCAGGACCTTCCATATATCTACTGTTATCGTGTTAGTATGCCTGCTTTTTTCCCAACACCACTTCCACTGTCTAGTGAATTTCTGTTGGTTGTATATGATTGTGAAATAGCTCAGTAGAAGCTGGAGAGGAAACTTAAATGTGAATTAATCTTTGAACACATTTAAACGATGATTTACCAAAAAACTGTAAAATGATGATTGCATATCTCTGGCGAACTCTACATGTTTTTGCTTTGTCATAGCAAAACTATGCTGCCAATACTTATCAATGTATGTCATCTTATAACGGTTAATTCTAGCATGAAACTGGTCGTTTGGTTTTTAATATTTTAATGCCGCTGGCTTTGGCTTTTCATTTATGAATTGGATGTTTAATATTTTTTCTTGCCCATTTTTAATTATTCCAGCCACCAGATTTTGTTGCAAAGGCTGTTGATGTCGCGACACGGGAATTGATTGCTATCGCAACACCTGGACAAGGTATAAGAAAATTTCCCTGTAGGGATAATCTGGCAGAGGATTCACTGAAACTGCATGTTCTAAAATATGATTTGATTTTGTATGCAGTGACTGAGGTTGAACTGACACGTGCAAAAAATTCAACGATTTCATCTGTGCTAATGAATCTTGAATCGAGGGTAAGTTTGGGACCACACAAAAATATTGTTTCTTGTCAATTATATCACGGATGTTCAAAAAGATTTATATCCCTCTGTGAACTTTGCGCTGCAGGTAATTGTTACAGAAGATATAGGGAGGCAGCTTTTGACTTACGGTTGCAGGTAAGTCTGTATCTTCGTCAGTTGTGCCATATTTCACAGTTCTGTCTCATAGAAACTCATTGATCCTGTTCTTTTGTTTGTTGGCATCACCACAGGAAGCCCATCGACCATTTTCTCCAGTGTATGGATGAATTGACCCTAGATGATATTACAGCGTTTGCAGCGAAGTTATTATCTTCCCAGCCCACAATGGCTAGCTACGGAGATGGTATGCCCCTTAATTCGCTCAAGGTTTCAAGTACTCCTCCTGCAGTACTGTTGATAAGTGCAAAATTTAATATGCAGCTATGGAATTAATGTGAATTCCTTGCCTTTACTCCTTCTGCAGTTGATGAAGTTCCTCCGTATGAAGTTGTTAGCAAGCGGTTCCAAAAGTTCAGATAGCGCCCGAACACAATGATCTCTGGTGAACACTGGACACAGAGACATGTGGCTCCCCCTCTATTTCAGTTACCCTATATTGGGCACTGCTCAGGAGTTTCTTTGTTTTACTCATATATGAACAAATGAGGATAGGTTTGTAGCGACAAATAGCACATGCAGTTGAAATGTATCAGGTAGTCAGGAACACAATTTTTGAAGTTCGTATGGAAATTTTGCCTGCTGATCCTCCTGTGTGGTCTCGTTGCCATGTTGAATGTTTAGTGCTTGTACTGTCAGTTTCATGATGATAATATATACAATCGTGACTTTTATGGCCTCAAATTCTGATTACTTGATAATTGTCAAATTTTACACACAATTAACTATGGTATATTTTTTTTGTCGTCACTTTTTGGCCACCCTAATTTTGTTGCCAAGCAATCCTGTCACTGGATGACATGATACAGAATTATGTCAAATTCATAGCCTAGGAAATTGAAAGGATAAAATAATGGAAGAATTTGGGGCATCTGTTTCCAACCGTTTCAAGTTTCACAAAATTGACTTTTATGGCCTCAAATTCTGACTACTTGATAATTGTCAAATTTTACACACGATTAACTATGGTATTTTTTTTTGTCTGTCACCTTTTGGCCACCCTAATTTTGCTGCCAAGCAACCCTGTCACTGGATGACATGATACAGCATTATGTCAAATTCATAGCCCAGGAAATTGAAAGGATAAAATAATGGAAGAATTTGGGGCATCTGTTTCCAACCGTTTCAAGTTTCACAAAATTGCGACAAATAACATTTTTAAGTTAGATTACATACTTCAGGTGCCAAAGAACTGTCAACAGAAATTCATACGCTGCCTACAATGCCCTTGTCGCAACGAAAACCTACAACAGGGTTTTAGTAACAGAGCTCACCAGGCATACATCATTTGTCAAGCCCACTAGGCACTGCCACTAATCCCATCCTGACAGTTCACCCACACCCACCTCGGGCACAGAGGACAGCAACTTAAGATCCGACGCATCAAGAGCCATCCCTTGCGACTTCTTCCTCTTCTTGGTGTGATCAATTACCAGGCCTCCGACAAATTTTCCATCTGGAGCAGTTCCCTGGGTTTTGTCCTCCTTCGGCACGGGCTCTGGATGGCCAGCCTGTTTTGAAAACACCAGCTGTGCAAACGACACTTCAGTGTCATCGATTCCACCCACATCTTCATCTTCTCTGCTGACAAGTTTCTTCCTCTTGGGTTCCTTCTTGGCCTTCACGTCGGTACCATCGGAAGGAGCTTTATCGTCCTTGCTTTTTGGTTTGCTGTTCTTGTCATGCTCCATGACTGCCTTCTCCTTTTTCTTTTTCTTACCATTTAATAGTCCTGGTTTAACTGGGGCAGCAATGGTGGCATCCAGAGGAGTATCTTTGGCTGCAGGTTCTTCAGGGCTCTGCACTTGTTGTTTTGACCGTTTCCTTTTCTCCTTCTTGATCGTATCTTTGGGATCATTTTGAGGCAATATATTGTCATCCTTGTTCTGCACACTCCCTTTCCTAGGGTTATCATTCTGGGAGCTGGCTTCTATGGGCTTGGCGTTGAATATGCGCACGGCCGGCACAAGTTTCATGACCTGAGAACATTTTAGAGTTAATAATACAATACTCCCTCCTTGCCATAATATAGTGCATATAAGTTTTCAAAAAGTCAAACGTCCTCAACTTTGACCAAGTTTATGGACAAAATTATCTATATATACCTCTCAAAATGTATACAATTCGAAATATACATCATGATGAATCCAATGGTGTTGGTATTCTAGATGTTGACATTTTCTCCTACATACTTGGTCCTTTCCATCGTTTGACTTCCAGAAAATGTTATATGCACTACATTTTGGCAAATAGGGGAGTACACTGGAAGGAAGATAAATAAGAGAAATAACCTTTTTGGCTAGAGCATCTTTCTCAGCTATAGGATTTCCCTGCAAATTTAGGTTCCTCAAGTAGCGCAGTTCAGAAAGGACCTGGCAACCAAACAAACGGTTGAACAATCTAAGCAAATCATGGTGTTTAACATGTGCGGGGGAAAACTAATTAGATGCAAACCTTCAAATCTGACACCCTCTCAATTGAGTTATTTCCCAAGTCAAGGTTCAAGAGTTTGGTATTTTTGGCCAGGTCCGATGGAATTGTCTGCAAGTCAGAGTTGAACAAGACCATGTTAGTAAGTAACAATAGCAATTAATGTATAGGAGCCAAAGAAAGAAAATCTCTGTCATGTACATACAGTGATTTTATTGTGAGCAAGCCTAAGCTCCTTCAGTTCAACACATGCAGCAAGAGAGGATCCAATACTTTCTATTTCACAGTGAGACATGGAGATCTGGCAGAAGTGGTAAAAATAATCAAATACGATCAGAAACGCTACATGATATAACCACCATAACATGTTTCGTATTTTGGCAGAAGAAAGAAAGAACAATTACCTTTTTCATAGACCTTGCATTGACCAAAGCATCACCAATAGTAACAACTGGATTCTTAGAGAGAACTGTGGCAGAGGCACAGAGCAAAATATTCACAATTAGCTAAGGCAAGGGAGACAGAAAAGCATGATGAATTATAGATAAATTTGTATCAATTGATTTGGAAGTTACTAAAACAATACGAATCTCTTATACATAAATTAGCTACTCCCTCCATTCCATAATGAATAGGAGGGAGTAGCATTTACCATGCAAAATTTCTTTTTATTCCAAGTTTCCAACATGAACGTTACATAGAGTTATATATGTATTTGACAAGATTAGTGGTTAGTACTTCCAGTTGCTCAAAGTTACTTTTGTTTACAACAGTCAGTGAACCGTTTGATTTCTTCATACTATCAGCCAAAATGATTTAAATGAGCAAATAAGATTCACTGTACAGATTTTTTTGGAAGTATGCAGTGTGCATTACGAGAGTAAAGGGATACGGTCCTGCAGTCCATATCAAAATGCATACCAAGAGTATTCAACTGGTGATGTGGATCGAGCTTGCAGATGGAAGAAATGTTGTTATCTGCATGAATGATTACCAAGAACCAGCACGATTTAACTCAGGTAAGCAGCCAACATACATGGAAAAGCAGAGTGATTGCGAATGTACAGTGTTCACGCGCTAGATTACCATTCAGAATCAACGCCCCCAGGTTTGTCAAGGATTTGACTTCGTCAATTCTTGTCAGTTTATTTTTGCCAGCATTCAGCACCTGCACAGACAGGGATAAGAGGCATTCTCGAGTAAGTATTAGAAATCAAGCAGTGGGCTAGGATTCCATACCGGACTCAGCCAACATGAAAGTGCAGGGCCAGGAAAGTGTTCTCACCTGCAGCTTCAAGAGGGCTTCAACACCTTTCAAGCTCACAAGCTTGTTCTCAATAACCGAAAGCCACTTCAGGTTGGTGCATGAGGACAAACCCTTCAACATGGAAGACATGGCTGTAAGTGACAATTAAGGAGACGCGCAAACGCTCAGACGACAGCAATAGCTAGAGCTACAGCCCCACCGAACCGAACAAGCTAACCGGCTATCATCTTCGGCAGGCCACAACCATATACATATAGCCTAATTCGATATAATTGGCACATTGTAGGATCATTCTACAGCATGTCGGATGTTAAACTATCCACGCCTACGGAAATAAGTTTCAGGCAAGCAATAGCAATGGCAGCACATGTCCAATTTCCCTCAGCAATAGAACAAGGTACTCGCATAGTATATCCAAAAGAGGCAAGATGTCGCTGATTCTACATCGGCTGCGTTGCTTCTCAGGAACATGGTGCGCTGTCCACTGAGCGGCGTGGCGTTTGTACTACTGTATGTGTGATGTACCTCGAGCGTGACGAGGCAGTTGTGGCCGAGGTCGAGGCGCTCCAGGTTCTTGAAGTTTCCCAGGCACGACACCTGCACGCAGAACAGCACAGAACAGCAACAATAGAGGATGAGCAAGCGGCCGAGCCAGGCGGGAAGCTAACCGGCGATGCAGGAGGGGAGAAGAAGAAGAAGAAGAAGAAGAAGAAAGAGAGAGGGGCTGAGCGGAGCTCCCCCTGTACCTACGTCGGAGAAAGAGCGGTGGGAGAGGTCGAGGAACGTGGCCAGGCAGCCGGCAGGCGCCGCCTCCCTCGCCGTCTGTTCCAGCGTCAGCCGCGTCATGGCTCCGCCGCCGCCGCCGCTCCAAAAGCCCCTCGAGATACCCTAAACGCCACAAAGCCCACGGAGACTGTCGAGCCCAAAACCGAAATAGGCTTCGCCTGTTGACAGGTGGGCCCACCCCACTAGCGCGTCCGGGCCCACCACCAACTCGATCGGACCCACCTGCCAGTGCCGCATCAATGTCACGACTCGGGTTCGTGACTTCGTCGGTCGGAAGGGGGAAGGAGTCAGAGAGGGGAAAGGTTCCAGGAGGAGACGACGACAGGCCGGTGTTGGCTCGCCGGGAAGATTCGCGCCGCCGCCGCTAGCACCCCCGTCCGCCGGAGATGGCGATGACCGTGGAAGGTGAGGGATTCCCTTCTGTTCCCCCTCAGCGCCAGCTCTATGAGCGATCCCCGCGTCGTTGTTTGAGCTCGCATTCGAATTTTTCGGTGCGGGGATCGGGCCACTAGGGTTCCGGCGGGTGACGGACCACCGACGTCGGGGCGACGAATTGGCGGGTGGTTTGATCTTGCTAGGGTGCCGGGAGCTCCGATTGGCGCCGCGCTGTAAGGTCTCTTCGGTTCGCTTGGTTAGGTCGGAGCTCTGGTGCTGCACCTGCCATGGCTGGATAGAGGGGCATAGTGTGTAAGAAGCTGACACGGCGAATAGATTCATGGATAATTGTCGGGAGTTAGTCTCAGGGGGGGCGTGATTCGACCGGAGCAAGTTTGATTTGCTTGAGAATGCTTATGACCTGATGTTTGGTCTTGCGTGTTGCCATGAACTTTGCTATATGCTTGCTACGGGGGATATAATGTGTCTGTGTCCTTCAGTACAGGTTGCGTCCAGTTTGCTTGCAGCTTGTCTGTCAACAGAGTAAGGGCTGTACCTGCAAATTAATTTTGCCTATGTCGTATGGATTTCTCTTTAACCAGTAGGCTCAATATCAAGATCCTCTGAATCTTCTGAAGATAACATAAATTCTGACCTTGAGAATGTAAGTAGGCTGTTTGTAAACTATCAAGTGTGGGTTGTAGAAATTTGGTTTGGAGCTCTCGGGGATACGGAACTTTGATGTGCGCAATTAGTTTAGGCCAGATCTTGCTGCAATGCTCACATTATGAAACAGCTTGAGCACATGTTTATGAATAAATTTGATAGATAGATAGGTTTTCTTGGAAATTGATGTTAAGGCCATATCGAGGACTCGTGACTTTGGATAGCAGGAGAAGTCAAATAATTTCGATTATTCAAGAATAATGATTCCTGGCACCAGAAATTCTGAGTAAACTGATATATTTGCTTAGTGCCTACGTCATGTGTAATGAACAGCTATTAATTAACCCCTTAATGAAGTATTTCGATCTAAAATAGGAAGAAAGGGGTTCCATTGAATCTCAAAAACAATCCAGCTTATCCATTTTCATGACTTAATGTTCCGTAATGAACAGCTAACTACCTTCTGCTGATGCAATCAAGTTTCAACATATAGTATTTGTTACGCTCTTGCGCTATGAGTAATTCGTAATATATGACTTTGTGCCCCTGCAAATTGCTTCAAGTACTTGACTAACTCGTATGTTCATTGTCTTGTTTGCTTTCGTCCTTTGTGCTGGATGATGCTGTCAACTTACTCTTGGACGTTGTCTTTACAGTGTAAGTTGGTGATTCAAATGTTTCTAATGATTGTTTTGCATTTGAAAAAGTTATCATCTGATTATTTTCTTGTGTTACAGGCTCGCTGGACTTGCGTGTATGTTCTCCACGAGCATTCTCTTACAAATCCTGGTAAGCTATGTTCACTTGTCTATAGCTTATCTTAGACTCACTTATAACTCAGTTGGGTTTCTAAAACCTATACTACGTAGCAATCGTCAACCATTGTTTTACTCTATCTGTTTCAGTAACTTTGAGTGAGAACCTGACATTTCTGATTCTGCAATTCATTCATGCCCGTTAGCCAAAGAGGCATGGAATAATGTATAAATAAACAGAGTATTATTGTGGCATAGTTGCTGCTGGTCAGGGTTACAGTAGAAGCATAATATTCAGTTAGGAGGCTGCACATGCTGGTCGGTGCACACGAAGATTGTTTGACTGTATCCACCTGCAATCCTCCTCCTCGAAACAAAACAGGCTTTTGCCCTGCTTTTTAAATAAACCAACCACATCCTCCACCTGCAATCCTCCTCCTCGAAACAAAACAGGCTTTCTCCCTGCTTTTATAAACAAAGCAACCACATCCTCCACCTGCAGTCCTACTATTTATATGAATGAAGAAAACTAAAGAGTAGCATGATACTGTCATGATCTTGTTATCTGACCAAGTTGTTGTTAATACTATTTCTGCATTCTCTGATTCTTATCTTGATGGTTCAGGCATGTGCTTTGTACAACAACTGGTGGCCTATGTTAGCAGGTTAGTGTTAGCTTTGATATCCTCCTCAATCACTGTGACCAAGTCCTTGTGGCCTTTGTGCTGAACGTTCTTATTATACCTGTGGTGCAGCGCTCATGTACATCATTGTGCCCATGCCATGCCTGTTCTTCGGTGATGGATCCACACGGTTCTTGAGCAGCGGAGAGGGTGGAGCGTAAGTTCTAAATTTGATGATGCTTCTTTCCTTTCAGAGCAGTATAAGTACAAACTGTAACACACATAGTGGCACAGATACGCACACTAGGCAAGCCATCGCGTAGGATACCCATCGATTCATCCCTCCTATAAAGGTTGTAATCAGGCACGGGCATTTTGTTCTCCAGGTGGATCAACGCGGCAAAGTTCCTGACGGGCGCGTCCGCCATGGGCAGCCTGGCCATCCCCGCGATCCTGAGGCACGCCGGCCTGATCGAGACGGGTGCCATGTTCATCGAGTTCACGTCCTTCTTCATCCTCGTGTGCACCGTGCTCTGCTTCCACAGGGCCACCCTGGACGACGAGTGGTGAAGCTGCGACACCGGCGAGGAGAGTACCTGTGTAGAAGAACAGCAAGCTACTAGGGTGTCGCCTCGCAGCCGAGAAGAAAGATGTGGGTTGCTAACGTGGCTAGGTGGAACTGTGTACAAAGGAGCACGCTTGAAGTGCACGTCTGCTGTATTTGTGTGTTATTATTATTATACACGTACTCCCTCTGGGTGGTCTAGTGGCGATGCCGACATGCCGTTGTCTTAGACCTTGAGTTAACCTCTTCCCTTGTCCTTGTCGGATCACGCCGGCCTGTACAACATGTGACTCGGCACTGTTGTTTATATCAGCAGTTGGCTGCTGCCATTCAGAATCTGCAATCGTGACAAAATGGATGGATCTGTGTGGTGCAAAGTGGTCGGACACACAATAAAAAACGTCCCTGTCGAATCCTTTTTTTCTCTTCCAGAAAAATGAAAAATGTATGCCTGTGAAAACGACCTGTGAACCGATTTGGGCCGTCCCAAGCAAGCGTCGCACTCCTTTTTTTGAGCTTAGTGTCACTTTATCAATAAAGCTATATATAACGAAGCCTTTCTCATCATCATTTCACAGCGCACCCCCCACTCTACATCGATCTTGTCTCCCTCCTTGAGCTTCTGTTGTCGCCATGGCCCAAGCTTGGGCCTTCTTCCTCCTCGCCCTCTTCTCCTTCTCCTCCTACGTGTCCAGGCTCTTCCTCTGCGGGGGCAGGAATGGCGAGGGGTCCTTCCTCTGCGCGCGGTCGTCTCCGGAGGTCCCCTCCATTGCCAGCGAGAGGTACCGGACCGCCTACCACTTCCAGCCCCCCAAGAACTGGATGAACGGTACGTACGTCTCTGCTTTCCTCTTCTGAATTTTGCCACTCTGCTGTCCGTGGCCAGCCAGAGCCTCTCTCCGATTTGGCGTGCCTTTCTTGCTCTGCCCAACTGGAGTAGCCAAGTATTTAGTGTGCCACTGCCAGCATTCGGTAACATACTGTACCTGTTAAAACTACATAACTTTTTTTCGCAGTAGTAGCATTCTAATCTGTGCACATTCCTCAGCATAGTTTGTGCACAAACTTGCGCTAGTAATCATTACATACTGTTTATCAGCATAGCTTTATGCGTTGGAATGGTTGGTAGTAGCCGAATCATTGCTTTTGCAAGTCTGTTTTCTGAATGTTGCACACAGTTAGGTGCTCCGTGTAAGGCGCTGCAGTATTAGATCCGGAGGAATATACTGTACTGCCCTAGTATGACAGTAGCCATATTATTTACATGCTTGTCCAAAACATAAAGTATGCATTGCAGAAATGGTGAACTAGTTGCAGAGACATTGTTTTTTCTCAAAATGTCTTTGAAAATGGAGGCAATATTTGCTCTCCACTGTTAGTGTTACTTTTGGTCAGACAGGCGTCCAGTTAAGGAAAGCATGATGTTTACTCTTCCATTACTGGTCACCAGAAAATCAAGTGTCTGAATTATAGTAGAGACAGATCTGTTATACCCAGACAAAAGTAATGAAGTTCTGACATGTTTTGATATCTAGATTATCTTTGGTCCTGCTTTACCCAGATAAAAGTAATGAAGTCATTGACATTCTCTCACTTTTTTTCCCCAAATATCCGATGGATTCCCCCATCCATGGAAATCTACGACAACACAAAAGATCCAAGTGGTATGAATATCTCAGGCACTTCTATATGTAATGGAGGAGAATAAATTGCAGAATTCTACAACTTATACTGTCTCCTTAAAATGTATACATATATTCAGGACCAATGTACTTCAATGGCATCTACCATGAATTCTACCAGCATAACCCGGGTGGCACCACTGGGAATAACATAGTTTGGGGCCATTCAGTCTCAACCGACCTCGTCAACTGGATCAGGCTTGAACCTGCAATGGTACGGGATACCCCGAACGACATAAACGGTTGCTGGACCGGCTCATCCACGATTATAAATGGTGATCAGCCGGTCATCGTATACACCGGTGGCAACTCGCAGGATCGTCAGGTCCAAAACATTGTGCTTCCGAAAAACAAGTCTGACCCGTACCTGAGAGAATGGACCAAAGCAGGCAATAACCCGGTGCTTCTGCCGGTCGGACCAGGGATGGACCCGGGCCAGTTCAGGGATCCCACAACCGGTTGGATTGGACCTGACGGACTATGGAGAATAGCAGTTGGTGCTGAGCTGAATGGCTACGGTGCTGCACTGTTATACAAGAGTGAAGACTTTCTGAGTTGGACTGGAGTTGGTCACCCCCTGTATTCATCCAATGCCTCCACCATGTGGGAGTGCCCGGATTTCTTCGCGGTATTGCCGGGCAATAACGCTGGACTGGACCTCTCCGCAACTATCCCGAATGGCGCCAAGCATGTCCTCAAAATGAGCCTGGATTCGTCCGATAAGTACATGATTGGGGTTTATGATCTCAAACGTGATGCCTTTGTTCCGGACAATGTCCTAGATGACCGTCGGCTGTGGTCGAGGATCGATCACGGCTCTTTCTATGCTGCAAAATCGTTCTTCGACTCGAAGAAGGGGAGGAGGATCCTATGGGGTTGGTCTAACGAGACAGATAGTCCTTTAGATGATGTTGCAAAAGGTTGGGCAGGTATCCATGTAAGAAATTCTGAACTTATTGGCTGTGCTTCCCATTGATTTAGCAAATCAGTGTAACATCTTTAACCTCCAAGTTTTTTTATTACATATAGGCAATCCCCAGGACAATTTGGTTGGACAGCGATGGCAAACAATTGCTGCAATGGCCAATTGATGAGATTGAGTCCCTCCGAAGAAATGAAATCAACCATCAAGGACTAGAGCTGAAGAAGGATGATCTATTTGAGATTAAGGGAACTGACACTTTGCAGGTAGTTTCCTTTACACCAACATGCTCATCCAAATAGAAGTTTCAGTACAAAAAGTGTCATGCGAGTGAAAGCTGCAGTCTTATGATAATTTTTACTTATATAAACTGTACATATTTGGCGACAAAAATATTGGCAACTGTAGTTAATCTGGCATGAAATTTTCTTGAAACAGGCTGACGTTGAGGTAGATTTTGAGCTACCGTCCATTGACAGCGCCGATCCTTTTGATCCTTCCTGGCTTTTGGATGTCCAGAAGCATTGCCGGGAAGCAGGTGCATCGGTTCAAGGTGGCATAGGGCCCTTTGGACTTGTTGTCCTGGCATCTGACAACATGGAGGAGCACACTGCTGTGCACTTCAGAGTTTACAAATCAGAGCAAAGCTACATGGTCCTCATGTGCTCTGACCTAAGAAGGTTAGTGCTTATGGTGTTTGACTTAATTTATTTCAGTCTTTTCCACCAACGTCCATATATATTGTTTTATCTGAAAACTTTTTTGTGTGTGCAGGTCTTCTCTGAGACCAGAACTGTACACACCAGCCTATGGAGGCTTCTTTGAATTGGACCTTGAAAAGGAAAGGAAGATCTCTCTCAGAACTCTGGTATGTTGTGATATTTTGCCATTTCTCGAGTTATTCATTTCATGTACTTCCTGTCAAACTGAAAATAGATGGGCTCGATGTTCTCGTGCAGATTGATCGGTCGGCGGTGGAAAGCTTTGGCGGTGGTGGCAGGGCCTGCATAATGGCCAGAGTTTATCCAGTGGCACTTGCCGCCGACGACAGGGTCCACATGTATGCCTTCAACAATGGAAGTACCACGGTCAGGGTGCCACAACTCAGGGCGTGGAGCATGATGACAGCACAAGTGAATGTCAATAAGGGTTGAAGTGATGATTAACACAGAAGAGCAATTTCATTTTCATCATTCTTGTACTCTCATTCAAGAGCTCTCCTTGGTAAAAATGAAAGAAAACTGAATAAAGTAGCTGATTGTTTCCGTGTTCTCTAGTATTAATATTATAGTTACTAGTACTTGGCAAAATAAAATCATTATTATCAGCATTATATTATTTGAAGGGGCGTGAAGTTACAAACCATGCGTATATTATTATAGTCATATGCTCTAAGCTTTCGTATACAATGCCACACAAAAAAATTAGACACCAAGAAAATAAAGCCAACTAATAAATTAGTTCGATTAATCGTTTGGGAAACCTCCAAAGTTCCGGGCTAATTATACATGTTGTATGTAGTGCTTCCTCTTCTATGGCTGCATGCAATATTCACATTAATAAACATCGTTGTTCAAGGAAGAAACCTAATCAATTCTTATCCAGAAGAGATAGTGGCCTTGTATAGTTGCAAATTGTGTCATTTTTGCGGAGAAGTCCACTGATCTATTAATAATTATCAACAATAGTACAAAAATCCCAAACATAATAAAATTACAAATAGGTCCTTGGACTACCTAGCGACGAATACATACACTAGAGTGAAGGCACGCTGCTTTCCTCGCCCCTATCTCACCGGAGTCGGACAAAGGTTGTTATGGTAGATAGATGGGAAGTCGTCGTGATAAGACCCCAAAGGACCAGTGCCCGAGAGCAGCAACCATCGCAAACGATGAGAATCTTAGATCACAATATTCAAACCTGAAACCACACCAGCGAGCATGAACACCGACTAAATCCCATAGAATCCGTTGGGAAGACGACTCCACTCACCCTCCGTCGTCGTTAAGCGCGCCACCAAAGCAAGGATATGGTGGGGAGGACCTTATTCTGATTTCAAGATGTCACAACCGCCTTACCATCCTAGAGAAGACACTGAAGCTACCACCGGAACCCTCCTGTCAGCGAGGGGTCGTGGTCCTCCACACCTCCAAAGCCCCAAGGCCATCGGAGGCGAGATGGACCGTCAACGTCGCCAGTGAGGGGCGGTGAAACTGTAGATTGGTTTGTGAATCACCTCTTCTCGGTAGTGATTAGTACATAGCGACACTATGGACACAGGTCAAAACGGCGACGGAAAAATTGTACGTTGCTAGATATCAGTCGCTGATGTCACTACTGCAGGGCGACCCTAAGGAAAACCCCTTATGGCAACAAAAGAGATACGACCAATAGTTAGATAAGTTTACGCGTGACCATAGGGGGCTAACAATAATGGGCCATACCCGTCCCATTGTCATCGGCAAAGTTGATATCAGGCGCCTGTTGCTAAATAGTTAAGCAACGGGCCTTCCCCCATGTCTGTTCCTGACATGGGTATGATTACTCGGATACTTATGATTCGCTACCCTATATTAGGTAAATGGCTTACATCCCATGAAGGTTTCAGATGACAGCCCAAGGAAGCAACCAATAAAGACTTTGATTATATTAGGAAAGATACCATGAACCGACATTATGTTGGTATTGTAATTACGCGTGTATGAAACCTATCCGCATACAGTTTTGAGACCCGGCCTATTATATATAGGACAGGAGAAGCCTAAGCGAAGGTACTGAAATCTAGAGGACAACTTGTAATAGTGCAACTACTCAATATTCAGGCGACTTTGATTCTATTGTTTTCCTGACATCCGACGAAGTCCCCAACGTCCTCTTTTCCGCGAAACCCCAAGTCCATCACCATGGGCATTGCCGAGGTTACCCCTCGCCAATTGGCGCCGTCTATGGGAAACCTGAACGCTAGAACCACGGATTCTGCGGACCGCTCTCCACCAAGCATCAACTCGATGAAAGCAGATCCACGCCTGCCCACCCCTGTATTGGTACCTGCCGATTTCAACGGCGGATCCGATCTAATCGTCGGAAGCTTCCACTTCCAGGTAGACGACCCGCAAGAATCGCACCTTTCGGCCCAGATCACATCAGAACCGTCGGTCGAAAAATCTACACCTACAGAGGTACCAGCATTTTCCGTCGGATCCTCCATAGAAGCCACAACACAGATTGAAGCAGGTGACGAAAGCGAGCAAATCGAGATAGAACCCTAAGAAAGCAGCGAAAACGCTGATTTCGAAGAGAGGATGACAAAGATCTATCCGGAACTGCGATCTCGGAACACTATCAGCACATACTTGGAAGCAGAAGATGACGCCATTATGCCACGCATAACACGCCACCAAGTGTGCATGATCAACGGGGATACCTCAACACCACGCGACGAAAACGGTGATCCTATCCTCAACCCAGATGATATTTTGTCAGATGACCATGCAGGAAACAACGACAATGAAGAAGACCATGGAAACGGAGGAGAAACAACAGATAATCGCATAGTCCAAGGAGGAGGTGGAGAACCGCACGCAGGAGAGAGACAAGGACTTCGGCTACCAGTGTCGGCATGGCAAAAAGAAAGGGAGGCAATTCCAGGAGCAGTCCCGATGACAGCGGATGCTTCACATGAGGACCTATTAGCATACCAATATCTGCTCCACCACAAGAAGAGAGACCTACTTCGGATGCAGAGGCAGCTTGATGAAAGAAAGATATTAGCCGACGAATCCAGCTTACGGCTGGCACAGTTAAGCTCTATTCGAGGATCAAGGAGCATGACAGGAGGAGCACCATCAAGAAGGGAAACATCTCGACTATAGAATATTCCCGAAGCAGAGAGGAGTGGAATCATCCGAGATCTCGACCTATCATTCATGTCAATTGACCAGGCAGGAAACATCAAGGCAAAAATAGCTCAAACAACCATTGTGGCCGCACATACATACCTGATCACCACTCAACCCGCACCCGACGATCCGCGTGCGGCCCTCCACCGCTCCGCTCTGATGAACCTTGGCATGGTGGGAGCCTCTCTCGCAGAGGCAGAGCAAGGAGTCACGCGACAACCCGATAAATCCCCATGCCTTCACAATAGTCCTCGACAACTGGGACACACCCGACAATCAAGATCGCCACACCGGGCGCATCTCGTAGGATCCGAGCTGCGAAGTAACACAAGAAATGACAACACGCAACACAGGGGCGATGGATCAAGGGATGAAAACCATAGCCGACGATATCGTGATGAATACGACGAAGATGGTCACGAGCTATGCAGGGCCAGCTGTTTCACACAGCGGATTCACAAGACATCAATACCCAAGGACTTCAAACTTCCACACGACCGCCACAAGTACGATGGGCTCCAGGAACCCGAAGCTTGGCTAGCAGATTATTTGGCCACTGTCAAATTACAGGGCGGCTCCACAACTACCGCAATGCAAAAAAGCCTACAACTACATCTCATCGGCGCCACAAGATCATGGCTCGGGCACTTACCCGAAGATTCCATCAGTAGCTGGAACGACCTGGAAGACAAGTTTATCCGGCACTTTCAATCCACGTTTAAACGACCCGCAACCTTGGAGCAGTTGCGAGCGTGCAAACAAAAATCTGGGGAATCAATACGAGCATTCATCCAACGATGGAATATCATTAAAAACTCAGTTGAGTCCATATCCGATGAAAGGGTCATCGACACCTTCAACGACGGCCTCCGTAGCCGAGAATTCATAGAAGAACTGGGACGGGTTAAACCCAAAACAATTTCCCAGCTAATGGAAATAGCAAATCGCTGGGCTGATGGGGAGGATGCGCTACACAATAAACGCACGCGATCACCCGAAGAAGACAGGGATAAGCGCGGCAAGGATAGAAGAAGAAGGAATAACGATGGAAACACGAGACCAAGTTACGTCGCAGCAGGGTTTTCAGGAGAAGGTAACAATAGAAGCAACGACCACAATGGCGGATACCGCCATAACTAGGACGACGTCAGAGGAAGCCAGTACACACATCGGTATCAGCCAAGAGCACGAGACCCACCTATGTCTGCGATGCAAATGTTGGAAGGACCCTGTAATATGCATTTTTACGTCGACTCAGCAGGCAGGCGACAATCCAACCACCTCATGAAAGATTGTCGAACGTTCCTGAAGATGCAGGAGCTATGCAATGCAAAAGCAACCGAAGTGGCAAATCGAGGATACACATCCACGCCTGGTACACTAGCCATCGGTGCACCACCACCACCATCAGCGGCACCGCCACAAAACATCAATTCTCAAAACAACGAGTACGCCAGGTTAAAAGGAGCAATGTCCATGATTTAGAAAGGGCGTCCATCCAACATAATTCAAAAGCTCATCACAAGACAAAGCAATATGGCGGAAACAGCAACATCAACCACACCCAAATATCTGCACTGGTCAGAACATGAAATCACATTCAGCAGAGCCGATCACCCGCTTCGGGTCCCACAACCGGGTCACTCAACCTTGATAGTAGAAGCACAAATTGGCAGGTTTGATATGAGCAAGGTCTTCATGGACGCAGGAAGCAGCATAAATCTGATCTATGCAAAAACACTAAGAACAATAGGCTACCCCTAGACAATCTCGCGCCAACATAAACATCTTTCCACGGAATAGTACCATGTAAAGCCGAAATTCCTTTAGGCAAAGTATTTCTTGACGTTGTTTTTGGTTCCAAGGTAAATTTCAGGTGAGAAAAACTTGAATTTGAAATTATGGACTGGCCATCACAATATCATGCAATCCTGGGACGACCAGCCTTCGCACGGTTTATGGCAGTACCACATTATGCATACAGAGTTATGAAAATGCCAGCGCCAAAGGGAATTATCACGGTAAAAGGAAGCTTCACACGTGCCGACAACTGCGATCAGGAGTTCAACAAAATTTCTGAATCTTTCGGGATGGCAACAGAGTTTGAACAACTCAAAACTTCAGCAAACACACAACCACTTGAAATAGCGCGTGTCAATCCCGATCAGGCTTTTGATACGGCAAAGGACACAAAGGAAATGCAGATCCACCCTGTCGACCCGACGAAAACAAAATTTGTGGCTTCTAACCTTGATCACACATAGGAAAGCGCGCTCATCGAGTTCCTCCGTGAGCACTAGGAGATTTTCGCATGGCTACCTTTTGATATGCCAGGGATTCCCAGGGAACTCGCTGATCACGCATTAAATCTGGATCCAAAGGCGAAGCCAGTAAAGCAACCGCTTCATTGATTCGCAGAACCAAAGCGCAAGGCCATTGGAAAGGAGCTCCATCGCCTCATTGATGCCAATTTTATCAAAGAACTAACGAAATCAGAGTGGGTCGCAAACCCAGTATGTGTTCCAAAGAAAAATACTACAGAACTTCGGATGTGTATTAACTTTACTACACTGAACAAGCATTGCCCAAAAGATCACTTCCCATTGCTGCGAATCGACCAAATAATCGATGCAACTGCGGGATGCGAACGTCTTTCTTTCTTGGACGCATACTCAGAATACCACCAGATTAGGATGAAGGAAGAAGATCAGGAGAAAACATCATTTATCACGCCCTGTGGTGTATTCTGCTACACAATAATGCCTTTTAGCCTCAAGAACGCCGGAGCAACATATCAGGGGATGATGCAGAAGTGTCTGGGAAGCCAGATAGGTACAAATGTGCAAGTATATATTGATGACGTCATAGTTACAACAAGCCAAGGATCTGCGTTGATCAAGGAGCTCAAAGAAACATTCAAAAATCTCGACAAGTTTAGCATTAAGCTGAACCCGAAAAAATGCTCCTTTGGAGTCCCGGTAGGGCAACTCCTCGGATATTTGGTGTCAGCTAGAGGAATCGAGGCTAATCCTGAAAAAATACAAGCAATCCTAACAATGAAGAAGCCAACAAATCTACGTGGCGTACATCAACTGGCAGGGCGAGTAGCGACACTCAGTCGTTTTATTGCAAGGTTAGGAGAAAAGGCACTGCCATTCTACGCTCTCATGAGGAAATCAGAAAAATTCGAATGGACGGAAGAAGCTCAGCACGCCTTTAAAGATCTTAAAAGGACACTTTCGACATCTCCTATCGTCGTGTCACCAAAAGAGAAAGAGCCTTTACTACTTTATATCGCTGCCACAAATCAGGTGGTCAGCACGGTCTTGGTCGTGGAGCGACCCGAAGAAGGGAAGACCCACGGTGTGCAGAGGCCAGTCTACTTCCTGAGCGAAGTTCTATCGCCATCCAAACAAAGGTACCCACACTACCAAAAACTAGCATACGAGGTATTTATGACAACATGAAAACTACGCCATTATTTTCGGAACATCCAATCATAGTAGTCAACGAAGCGCCTTTGTCAAGCATCCTCAACAATCCAGAAGCAACTGGACGTGTCTCTCTATGGCGCATCGAATTATCCCCTCGGGATATCACGTATGAGAAGCGCAAAGTAATCAAGTCACAAGTTCTACCGGATTTCATCATAGAGTGGACAGAGTTGCAATGTGCGGGTCCACCAGACCTTTCTAGTGCCTGGACAACGTATTTTGATAGATCAAATAGAACGGAAGGAGCAGGAGTCATACTAATATCACCTCAAGGCGACAAAATGCGCTATATACTTCGGATGAGCTTTGCGAACGCATCCAATAACGAAGCGAAATACGAGACCCTGTTGTATGGCATGCGAATGGCAAAAGCTTGCGGTGCAACTCGCCTCAAAATCTTCTGAGATTCCAATCTTGTGGCACAGCAGGCAATGAACAAGTGCGAAGCCGTCAGCGAAAATATGGTTGCTTATCGCGATCTATATGGTGTTATGGAAGCTTAATTTGATGGGTGCGAAGTATACATATAGGAAGAACAAGCAATGAAGCCGAAAATCTAGCAAGCATCGGATCCTTGTGCTTACCAATACCACCCGGAGTTTTTTGGGAGGAAATAACGGAGCGATCGATCAAAGCAAAAAGAGTCTCCGGGGTTGTAGCACCAAAAACAGGGAAAAAGAAACATCCGCAAAAAGACTCGGGGCTCCTTCAGAAGCCAATAACATAGAAGAGGCCATCGAAGAAGAAGAACAAGAAATTGGAGAGGTCATGCTAATCGAGCCTACATGGATGCAACCGTATATAGCATATATGACTAAGGAAGAGCTACCAGAAGATGTGATAGAAGCCCATCGAATCACCCGAAGATCGAAGGCCTTCAGGGTAATCAAAGGGTAACTATATAAGAGAAGTATTTCGGGCGTGTTGCAGCATTGCGTAACACCCAAAGAAGGAAAAGTCATACTCAAAGATACACACGAAGGAGTTTGTGGTCACCATTCTAGTAGTCGAGAAATTGCCGCGAAAGCATTCAGAGCAGGATTTTACTGGCTCACTACAGTTCAAGATGCAAAAGACATCGTCAGAACATGTGAGGCATGTCAACGATTCACAACAAAGCCTGGAGCACCCGCCGCTGAGTTGAATCCTATATCTTTAGCCTGGTCGTTTGCTCAATGGGGACTTGATATGGTGGGAAAACTTCACAAATCATCGCCTGGAGGACATGTCTTTTTGCTAGTGGCAGTCGACAAATTTACTAAATGGATTTAAGCAATGCCTGTCACCTCCCAAGATGGAACTTCAGCTATGAATTTTATTAAATCCATAGTATTTCGATTTGGCATACCAAACAACATCATCACGGACAACGGGACCAACTTCACTTCCAATGAGTTTAAGGAATACTGCCAGGAATTGGGCATCAACATAAGCTACGCTTCGTAGCTCACCCGCAAACAAATGGCCAGGTGGAAAAAGCCAATGGACTAGTTACTGCTGGACTTAAGAAAAGACTACTAGCACCACTTGACAGAGCAAAAGGAGCATTGGTGGACGAATTGTCATCTGTGTTATGGAGTTTCACTACAAGAAAAGTTTCCTTCCGTAACAACTTGGCCCGACGGTCGTCGTAGAAGGCGCGTCTTCCGCGGTGAAATTCTCGGCTCGGCCGTGGCCGATAGAAAACTTTTTTTCGGTTTTGCGGCCCTCTACTACGACGGATCTGTTAAACACATGGAGAAAGCTCGGCCAGCCCGTGGAAGAAGCAAGATTTTCATTTCCTTGCGCGATGTTGACTCGCCGAAGTCTTTTGAGGCATGTAGGTCCCGGACGTCAGTGTCTCTAGCGGACCATACTTTTTGGTCGCGCCTCCCTGATTTGAACTTGATAACGTAGCTCGAAGCGTTTGCTGTTTAGTCAGGCTGCTAGGTCCCACATGTCGGCCTCTCATTACAAGGATCGTGTGTATGATGGAATTTTTTTCCTTCGCTCGCGCTATCCTGTTCCAAAGTTAATAGTGCTGCTCGATGCATCTACCGTCTAATCAACCTCCTGGGACCCACATGTCATCCTCTCATTAGAAGAAACGTGTGTATGATGGAATTTTTTCCTTCGCTAGCGCTATCCCATTCCGAAGTTGATAGCGTTGCTCGATGCATCTACCGTTTAACCAACCTCCCAAGCCCCACATGTCATCCTCTCATTAGAAGAAATGTGTGTATGATAGATTTTTTCCCTTCGCTCACGCTACCCTGTTCTGAACTTGATAGCACTATTCGATGCATCTACCGTTTAATCAAGATGCTGGGTCCCACATGTCAATCCTCTCATTAGAAGAAACGTGTGTATGCTGGATTTTTTACCCTCTGTCACGCCTTCGTGTTCCGAACTTGATAGCGTTGCTCGCTGCATCAGCCGTTTATTCACGCTGGTGGGTCCCTTATGTCAGCCTCACATTAGAAGAATCATGGGTATGATGGAATTTTTTTCTTCTCTAGCGCTACCCTGTTCTGAACTAGATATCGTTGCTCGATGAATCTGCCGTTTGCTCACGCTGCTGGGTCCCCCATTTCTCCTCGCCCTCTTCTCCTTCTTCTCCTCCACGAAGCTGCCGCCACCTCCTCCTCCTCCTCCTCGGCCTGAAGCCGCCGCCGCCTCCTCCTCTGTCCGAAGCCACCGTCGCCGCCTCGTCAACTCGGGAGGCCGCTCGCGCCTCCTACTCCTCCTCCCGCCACCTGAAGCCGCCGCCGCCCGCAGGTAATCTCCAATCCCCTCTTTTTTTCGTTAATTAGATGTATTTTTAGATGATCTAGTGCTGCCAACCCTAGAATATTTTAGATGAGTTTAGGATTTTAAAATTTTAGGATTTTAGTGCTACCAAATCTAGAGTATTTTAGATGAATTTAGAGATTATTTTAGATGAATTTAGAGATTATTTAGATGAATTTAGGGAGTATTTTATACGAATTTAGAGTGTATTTTAGATAAATTTAGTATATAATGTAGTACGGATTTGAATTCATAATGTAGTACAAATACTTTAGGATGCCCATCCCGCATCCTCGTCGTCGACTCGGCGGCAACGACAAAGGACTAGGCTCCGCCGGGCATGTTCGATACTGGGCTCCGCCGGGCTAGCACTACAAGGTGCTACCTTCCAGGACGCGTAGCTTGGTAAGGAATCTAGGTCCCGTCGTCGACCTGGAGCTTATTTGGTGGCGGTCGAGTGGTCCATTATCGGTGTAGAGGGAGCTGCCCCCCGAGGAGGTGGTACAGAATCGTGTTAGGGAGGAGGACGAACACGTCCATCGCTATATGTTTGCGTTGGACATCAGGTTCTCCAATACCTAGCAGTTTCTTCAGGGATCTCATCCGAGCTATGCTCGTGTGATTGTTCCTTCTCTTTGGGTGTACACCGCCCGCGGCTCAGGACCCGGGAGTAGACTTCCAGTTTGATTGAGCGAGATATATTAGTGATATTATCTGAGTTCTAGTAAAACTATGTCGAGAACTTGAACAAGATAACTAATATCTTAATTGTGGATGCTGAATATGATTCTAATATATCTTATTGTGCTACTGGTATTTATCGTTTTATTATCTAACTATTACTGTTTATATTTTATTTGTTAGCTAACATGTCAGGTGAGCCTCGTCGGTACGGTGGTATTTGCCTGAAAAAGGGAACCAAGGTGCCAAAGTGGGCGGTCGTGATCACCGTCGACGGTGTTAAGACACACCTTGGTGTGTGGAGAGACCAGGAGATGGCGGCATGAGCGTACGACTAGAGTGCAATCGTGCATTATGGTGCTAGGGCGAGACTCAACTTTCCGCAGGACCAAGCCACCACGTAGCAGCGCGCCTCAAGTGATATGCGCACTATCACTAGGGTGCACGAGCTCGAGCACAGGCAGGCTGAGCACCAACTGCAGCTTAGGCGTCGCCAGGAGCGGGGGGGGAGGAGACGTTCATGCAGCCTTTTCTACATGATCCAGAGGTGATGGCGGCGCAGTATGCCTGGTTCGGAGGTGGACCCTCTGCCGCGCCCCAGCAGCAGGCCCAGGAGGCTGGTCCGTCTAGCGTCCACCAAAGGCATGTCACTGGGCCGTCTAGCTCCCAGCAGAGGCACGCCGCACCCCCAGGAGGAGGACATGTGGTTTGATGAGGAGGATGACATATGGGTTCTCCACATCACTGATTGTATGTTTATTAGATTACTTGTGCAATTAGATTAAGTAAATTTAATTAGGTTACATATGCAATTAGATTAAGTTCTCCACATCACTGATTGTAGCTCTCTTTTGCATCATTTAGTTGCAACAATACTTAATTCTTTTAATTGATAATGTTTCAGCTACATTTAGTTGCAACTAATTATCTATCTGTTGCATCGTTTAGTTGCAAGTGTACCTGATTTGTTTTAGCTGAATGTACTGTATGCATCGTTTAGGTTGGGATGCAGTCTAGAGACGATGTGGTCGCTCTGAACATGTTGGAGTAGAGCTCCGTCGACGGTGCTGTAAAGCCGGGGTCTCCGAAAATAGTAAGAATTTTATGAAGTGACTTAAGAGATAAAGAACAATAGGACGACATGATGTTGGTGATGAACCGGCGGTCGTCGGGTCGCAGGAGCGGTGCATCATGCAGGACGCAGCCGACCTCACCAAGCATATTTTGTTCCTGTAGTCCGCATTAGATACAGTTATTAACAATCCCCATAACTAATGTAAGTACATTATGCAACTGTTATATATATAATCGTTGCCAATATATTATGGCCAACGGCATATCTCCATCGCAATTGGGTCTTCACATCAGTGAGAGGTATCTGGAAACTTAGCATTTCTCTGTTGCCGATGGGGGTTTCAATCTGTGTCCATAGCGTTGCTCTGTACTGGTGTGTGAAGACCTCTAAGGACACATATGCTATAACCGTCACCGATGACCCCCTCTTTTGTCAGCGTCTTCGGAATCCACACCAAAACTCTTGCGAGCATTTTCTCGAACACTTAGGGCCAGTTTGGTTGCTCTTACCTTTTTTGGGTATTTGGGGATCATGGCTCCATGGAAGTTGTGCCCGCAAATACAACATCTGATACCTAAAGTGCAAATTGTTTGGTTGCACATATTCACTGTTTCGGCGCGTGAGGCCTCTATTTTTGGTGGGCTATGTTGAATCGTTGGATGCAAAGTTTAGTTGTTTGGTTGTGCTACTAGGGATGATTTATCAGCTCTAATCTCGTCTAATCAACATGTCAACTGAGCATGTCTAGTTCATGGCATGAAGCCGGCGACGCGAGTAGGCGCCGGAGCTGATCCCAGAACGTGGAGGCGGCCGACCGGAGTTGAGTCTCCTCCGACGCCGCGTCCAGAGCCCCACATCCACATGCTCTCCAGCGGCGTCGGCGGCAATACCTCCATGAACTCCTTGGTGCCACCGAAGTCTGAATAAGAAGTAAAAAAAAGGCATTTGCATCGATTCAAGAACACTCGGGAAGTGCTGCTGTTATCAACCATCTAAGATCAGCTTGCTAGTTGTTGAATTGCTGCAATGAAGCACAAAAACTTTAGTTGTCCAGCGAAGAAATTGACTGGCAAGCACGGACGCTCTTGGTATAAAATTTCAGTCCCCAATTTTTCCATTTGTCTTCTCGTAAATTTTGATGGAATCGAGAAATTGAGCACGGAGGAGATGGACGACGCGCGTCCAGGCGCGCGGAGGAGCGGCCGAGGCACAGGGCTAGCTAGCTCCTTGGCCCAAAATCCAAGGGCACACACATGCCCAAGTTAGCTAGCTAGCTAGAGGAGCAATGCGTGCACGTGAGGCTGGGATGTGAGGCGCACGCGGGCGGCCGACGACGAGGGGTGGCGGCGAAGGATGAGGTGGAGGTGAGCGGAGGTGGAGCGGCGAGGCCACGATGTGGGCGGCGGCTGGGATGAAGGAGGCGCTCGTCAAAAGTGGAAGGATAAGAACGGGATTAGCGATAATCAGAAAAGAGAAGTGCTTGCCCAGGGCCAACGATCCGCAACCAATGGAGAAAAAGTTGATCCTTTTCGCCCGTTTTAAGGTTCATGCGAGCTTGTTCACATGGAAACGCTGGATGTTCCTAGCAGACCAACTTTTTCTCTGCTTTAAAATCCTTACGGTGCAAAAAAAAAAAAAAAAGCATACGACCCAACAAAATAAACATCTTTTTTCCCATCCACACGAGAAAGACGAACGCAGATGTTTTTTTTTTTTCGAAATTCCACCAATTTATGTTGAGTAGGTTTGTCTTTCCAGATTTTCCGTCCGATTTTTTGCTGGACGGATTTGCCCCTGGAAGTTCGGGGTAATTACATGGTATGCCACTGCCAAGTGGATCTGGTAAGTCAACGAAAGAAAAAATCATCCCCGGAGATCTTCTCCATCTCGAGCCGACCGCCTCGCGCCGTGCGGCCTTTCTCCCTCCGTTGCGCCCCCCGCACACTGCCGCCATCGCATCCTCGCCTCTAAAGAGCGCCCCTCCTCCCTCAAGTACTGCCTATGGCCGCCCTCCGGTCCCCTCTAACCCTGAGCCCTAAACTCGACCTCGCGGGACTTCTCCTCTACCAACACGGCGTCGCGCGCGGGGCTGCCTCGACCGGCTCTTGGCCAGAGGTGAGGAGGTGCGTGGGGACAACCGCTCCTTCCCAGCACGCGTGGCAACCCCGGTCTCGATTCCTCTGTCCCCAAGATCTGGAGAGAAACGAGCAGTTGAGGTCGGGTCGAGGAAGATGGAGGATCTGGGTCGCTGAGGAGGGATCGCATCGTCGTCGGCCTTGCACAATGGATCCGGCGGAGAGGCCGTTTCTGCCGTGCACAATGGATCCGATGGCCGCCTACATCATCGGGTGAGCCACTGGCGCCGACCTGTAGCTCGTCACTCGGCTACATCTCCACATGACACAGGTAATTTTCCCTTTTATCTGATTTGATCCAAGCTAGATTGAGAGAGCTAGAGAGCGCACAATTTATAGATATGTATATCAATTCTGCATACAGGTTACAAGTTAAGCGTCTGATTGGTAGAGGTCTTGCGCTGTTTGTATTGGATTTAGATTTTGTTTCTAGAATGAGATTTTCCTTTGCTTCTCCATGGTTAAGCCCTTGGTTGGTTTACAAGTTTAAATCCTTCAAGAAAAACCATGAGAAAAGAATGATTCAGACTAATTGCTGCCCTTTAACCTGCAAGTCAGTCTGATTGGAAATTTGCGTATGCTCGTGAAAATTAATAAGCCTGCAACTCAGTCTGACTGGAAATTCACAACTGTTTGACACACATGCTCGTGAAAAATAATAGCTTGTTATTCCATAGCGATGCATATGTGTGTTCTTTGTAAGTTTTTGTTCTTGCAAATATGTATCGGTTTTCCTTTTAGCCTTTTTCTAGCACTTTGCATTTTCACGTATATCTTGCTCGATCGCAGGAAGAAGGCCTACTTAACTGAATGGGTTAAGAAACGAAGAAGAGCGATGTTGTACTATGTCCTAAGGAGATGTATATTTTGCCAGTGAGAAACTACCTCATAGTTTTCTGAAACTCAGTAAAAGGCGAAACAGGCAGGACAAACATGTCGACCTGGGGCAGTGCTTGCGTGGCGGAAGCATGCTTCAGCCTAGGGCGGCGCTCGGCCCGGAGGACGAACAATCGACTGTGTCTTTTTTACTTAATCTTCAGGTAGATAATTACAGTTTTGTTTGTTTTATAGTTTGGTTGAGCAAGACAAAAATATCTATGATATTGCAAAAACTTGATTGCAATGGTTTCTTTGGCCGAGTCTTCTAAAATCTTGGGGACTTGTAGTTGGTAATTTCATAGACATATCAGTGGACTAATACGATTATTGAAGCAATGCTTGATTTGAGTTTGAATAAATTGAGACATTGGCATACATTGGGAGTTTTTGATTCATTTATATTAACTTCATGGTATTGTAGCTTAAGGCCTTCTTTTTATTCAACAACGAAGAAACTTTGTGCTACAACGTGATGGTTTCATTCACGAAGATACACTTTGTGTAGCTGCGGGACTGAGCGCCTTAGGCTGGGGGCAACAACACGGTCACGCTAGGCGAGCCCTAGCTCGCTGGAGACCGGGCGCTTCATGGCCAGCTTCTACGGTGATCGCTCCGGCCTTTGCTGTGATGGTTTTGGCCACCAGCATAGAGTACTGGGCTGACCAGCAGAGAGGAATCGAGGAAGCCTACAGGTCCCGAGCCTCACCTAATAAAAACTACAAATGGATCATATATCAAGACGAGGGACACACTTGAACTCTCCTTCTGTTAGATACTGTACTAGAAAGTTGTTAATCTCTCTATCCCTGACCCGCCTCAGTACTTCATTCAGGCTATGGTTTACAGTTAGTAGGATTTAGATTCAGGGGAATACTAAAGATACCTTTGCCTGACGCCGATTACGGTCAGGCTCTTATATACAGCTATACTGCATAATCCATCAAGATCGTATGTTAGGGAAAGCAGCATGTCGGCTAGCATTTCGGCTTGCTAATTCCATCTGAAAGAGCTATACATCAATGAATTGTAAAGTTTCATCTGGCTTTCTCTCAAGTACTGGATGTGGCCGTCTGACTGCAGGATTCGCATGAGCCTACAGGCGGCCATCTCGCCATGTTCCTCTCTGTCTTCAGGCGGATTAATTGAAAACCATAGCTTGAATGAAGTACTGGTCCGGTGGCCATATGATGTTGGTGCTGCAGCATACAGTTGTCGAGAGTCCATCTTCGAAGGGGAATCGAAGCAAACACTATGGTTGGGCCTTTGATTTCTGAATCCATTACCGGAGTATGTAAAATAGTACCAGAATCCATGAAAAATTTCTTGCCTTGGGGAAATTTGTTCAGTTGTGGGTGTCGTAGTGAATGTTGACAGGGAGGCTTTAAGAGCTAATATAAATAGTGTCAAATATCTCTCAAGATTCCTACTGCGATTGATGTAACGACCAAATAACTACGGCTCTAGTATTTCTGCTCTGGCCTCCTGCATTGATCTATTTGGAAGATTTCGTCTATCAATTTAGGTTCAGTTCAGGTTTGAGTACAGCGTGACAACTCCAACCTAATTTAATAAAACAAAACTAAATCACCCCGTAGCAACGGCATCAGTGTTGGACTTGGCAGCAGGGGAGCATGAGGACATGAAGGTCGTCGGCGCGGCTCGTCGCCGGAATGAGAGGCCTCGAGCCGGAGATAGGCAGCGTGGCCGGGAGATGAGGAGGAAGACGATGTGAGATGGCGGCGATGCAGGGCCTTAAGGTGCTCGGGCTCAGAGGGGGTTGGCGGCGCGCGGCGAGGGAGGAGATCCTGCGAGCACTGGTGGAAAAATGGCCTCTAGTCCCGGTTCATAAGGGTCATTGGTCCCGGTTCCAGAACCGGGACCAATCACTCGGGACTAATGTTAGTCCCGGTTCGCGCACGAACCGGGACCAATGGGTCTCCACGTGGGCGGGCGAGCTACGAGGGGGTGGATCATTGGTCCCGGTTCGTGGGAAAAACCGGGACCAGTGAGTCCCCACGTGGCAGCACCAGAGACGGGCGGGGGTGGATCATTGGTCCCGGTTCTTGGCACGAACCGGGATCGTTGGTCTCTGTGCCGCGGCAGGATTTTCGGGCTATTTTTCTGCCGCGGCAGGATTTCGGGCTATTTTTCTGCCACGGCAGGATTTTTTTTATAAATTTAATGGTACTACATATATACAGCAATAATGAAACCACGATATATATATTACACATCATGCATGATCACAAATATATACACCGCCTCATCCGTCTTCTTGGTCGAAACATATTATAATTATAAACGATACTCTCACACGAATTTGATCTAATTTACACTTCTTTTATACACTTCACCCTTCCAAATGAAGTGGGTAATAGTATTCTCCTTTCGGATCTATGACTTGTTCTAACAAGAATCCGGCAATTTCCTCTTGAATTGCTTGCACGCGTTCTTGTGATAGAAGACCGTCCTGCATCCGTTCGATCTAATAGAAAGAAGGGGATCAATATATATGAATGAAACTAAACACAATTGGTGGTAATAAAATAAAGTTGTGATTATTGTTTATCGTACTTCAATTTTTTTGATGTTTCGGTCTGCCCCCTTCTCTTTGGTCATCTGGCGAATGAACTCGCAGACATAGTATCCACATAAGTTATTCCCGGTTTTCTGCCTCAAGCACTTTACGAGAACGGAGTTCAATCAAAATAATAATCAAGCATGATAATGGTGGTATTGAAACTAGAATCAAAGAGATGTGTGGATCTAGCAAGTAGTACTTACAGGCAATGGTTGAAATGTAAGCTCTGGCTTCCAAACACCCCTAGTTTTGGCGGTGAACCGTTTCCAAGCCCTCTGGAGGCATTCCTGCATGTCCGCCCACTTTTCTAATGGTGTGCTTTTCGAGTCCAGGACTTTTACTACTCCGGTGTCAACAGAAATGATTAAAAGAATATAGTAGAAGCTTGACACACTAACAAAATATAACACGAGTCAATTATACGCTTAACATCGAGTAATCGAAAATAGAATGTGTACAAGACAGTAACACTCACGCAGCGTTGTAAGGAAATAGTATTTCCCTTCTGTTGCTGAAATACTTCAACGCTTTGAACAAGTTATCCTCTGTCTCTTTGGGATTTGTTTTTAGAGTAACTTTATGAACAAAATTACAGTCAACAAACCCAAGGTCAAAGATTTGTCCTTTGTTGCATTCCTGAATCTTCATTCTGCATATATAATTAGTATAGTGATTAGTAAGATTATACAAGTAACGAATGAGAAGAGCTAGAAAGACTTAATTACAGAAATTAACAATACTTACAAATAATAGCCACTGACGATAGCTTTGTCGAGGGCGTCTTGTTGGTAAAACTGAAATAATTCTGGAAATTCAATCAGTATGAAGCCATCTCCATGACCGTAATGGTGGTGTTTATATGCAGCATAGATGCAGTTTTTGGAATCAGCACAGGCTTGGATGTACCATTTATGCAATCTTCGCATTTTTGTTGGTAGATCTTCGACTAACTCGGGTTTGACGAGAGGAGCCCCGTACTGGTACACGTATGCTGTTTCTTGGTACCCCTCGAACTCATGCATACGGCTCATGTACTCAGTAATAGACAGTCCATATAATTGGGCTTTTTCTCCGTACAGTCGAACAAACTCCGGATCAATGTTCGGATCATGCCGCTCCTGGATCATCCACTCATTGGTATCGTACACTTTGAGCGGTTTGATCGATTGATTTTTCTGTTGTCCGAGCTAGGCAACTTCTTTCCCGACTCTCCGCTCTTTTGCCTCAGTCGACTTGGTAATAGAGCGATTATAGTCTGATGTGAGCGCTATGGGTTGGTGAAGCTGAATCTTAAGCGCGGCTGCTTTGGCTTTATCTTCTGCGGTGACCGGGAAAAATGCCTCTATCGGCTTTTTCTTGTTAACCATGTCAATCTTCCACTTTTCATAATGGGCAGCTGCGGCCGCATCAGTTTCCCCATCTGTCTTCTCGCAAGGTAGCTTCTTCATATTCTGATGAGGTACTCTTGGGAGGGACGATTGCTTATGTTTCGGTGATCGGAACGTGCTCTTGCTGCTACTGGTGGTGCTGCCCCCCTTAGTATACTTCCGCTTTTGTCTCTGAGGCTCAGGGGACGGAGACGGCTGACGCGACGGTGGAGACGGCTGAGGCGGCGATGGAGACGGTTGCGCTGAGCGGTGAGGCGGTGAAGGCGACGGTTGCGCTGGAGAATGGTGAGGTGGCGGCGAAGGTGGATTGCTGCTCTGAGGAGTGGGTGGCCTTGGCGGCACATAATTTGGAAGCATGATGCGCTCCTTTAGCCATAGAATAGTCCCTCCTTTGGCTTCTCCTAGTTGAGTCAGCTCCATATCTTCCCCTGCAGGGTGGTCTAGCTTCAGCTCCTCAAAATCTTCCTTCACCTCATCCACCGTGACGACAGTGTACCCTTTTGGAACCGGTCTGCAATGCCAAGTTGGGTTAGGCCCAATTGGTACCGCCATGCCGATCGCCGCCATCACCCTTAAGTTCATAACCTGCACCTTTGGCTCACAAGCTGTTGTCTCCGTGATATCATCCACTGGGTAGCGTTTAGGAGGAGATGTCGTCGGTGCATCATCATCAACATCATGGAGCTGCGTGGAAGCGACGCTGCTTTTCTTATTCGATGGGGTGCCGGTACCCTCGAATGCAGCTTCTACCACGTGCCGCTGAGATTGGCCGCTAGTACCTTGCTGGCTAAGTATGTTGAGTTGATCCTGGTGCCGCTTTAATGCTTCTTCTACATTATGCAGCCGGTCTGCAGCGGCCGCTTTCTCAGCTACCTCCCTTTCCTTTCTCCTCTGATGGCTTTTATCGGGATATCTCTTCATTTCCGGGGGGAAGGCAACCTTCCACGGCTTGGAGCCTGGTGTGCCTCGTGCTCGTCCGTCGTGTTCAGGATTTTTAAGGGCCCGTGTGAGCTCGTCGTTCTCTCTATCGGGAACGAACCGTCCCGCTGCAACATCATCTACTGCATTTCTAATATCATCGATGGGCAGTAGGGGATCATCTTTGTGTTTCTGATTATATATTGCCCTCCTTTCTTTGTCCAACATGCCCCCATGGCCGTAAAACTAGTTTCTCGCCCGTGGTGTCCATGTTGCGGGCTCTGGTCTGATCCCGGCAGTTATGTAATTGACCTCAAGTGCATCCCACTTAGGCATGCAACCGGCGTAGCCAGCAGGCCCCATGTTATGATGGTACAGTTTCTTAGCAGCGTTCTCCGTACTTATCCTAGACCTTTCCTTAGCTTTCTCCGATGTCTTGTAGTTCACAAAATCCTCCCACTGGTACCTTAACTAAGCATAGCCGGCTTCATCGAAATTCGGAGTCTTCTCTACCTTGACAAAGTTATGTTACAGTTTCTTCTTCCAGTTCTTGAATGCATCAGCCATCTTGCTGAGAGCAAACTTCTTGACTCTTTGCACAAGCTCCCTTCTTGCTCTCTCCTCCTCATCTGGAGTCACATCTGGTTCCGGCAGGAGGAAATTAGTCATGAGCTTGTCAAAAAAGCTTATCTTTGGCGTTGTCGCCGACATACGGGACTCCACCGCCGCTTGGCCGATTCCATTCTTGAACGGTGATCGGGATGTAGTCCCTCACAAGAACTCCGCATTGCTTGACAAATTTTCTTGCGACATCGACGGGAGCTTGCGGTTCGCCATCTACACCGACCACGTCGATCCTATACCTCACAGTGTCATCCAACTTTTTTGTTGGTCCTCGTTTCGTTCTTACAGAAGAAGTTCTCGATCCGGAGGGCTAAAAGAAGAAAGAGTGTTAATATATGCATGTATATATAGACAACAACATTTTAGTTACAAAAATACATATATACACCTCGCCGGTGTTTGCGAGATTTAAGGTTCTGCCGGAGCCATCGCCTTCTTCCTTATCGGCTTCTCCCCTGTCCCAGGCTTCGGCTTCTACCTCACCGGAGCCGTCTCCTCGGTTGAGAGACTCATCTCCCTAACTGGAATCGTTCAGAAACTCACTCGCGACATCGATATCGATATCTTCATTTTCACAGATCATCCCTTGGAGGATGTTTTCCTGATGTGTTGGATCCATAGTATCTACAAGTTAAACAATCAACACATGGCATCGATAATGATATGACAAGTTAAACATAGTTGAAATTTAACCCTAAGGCATGCTTGGCAATTTAAGTGGGATCCGAATGGTCCAAACCCTAGTACAGGAGAGACCCCGAAATCACCTGCGAGGGGTTGATTTCAATCTCTTATTAAACTTGTAATTAAAGTTGTTGAACAATGCATGACTATGAGTCTATTGTGTAGATCTCATTTTTCTAAACATTTTGATATATTATACATATTTTTCTGACTTAGAAATAATTAGTTATTGAATTTATAAGATTAAACTCTTTTCTGAAATTATTTAAACAAATATTAACCTTTATTGCATCAGCATAGGTAAAGGCTGACGTCACCTAAGGCCGGGAACCTTTTCTCACAAATGCACTGCCTACCCACAGTGACTGACTAGTGGGGCCAGGGCCACGTCGGGCTGCCACGCTGGCAGAGCTTACTCGACGCCCACGTCAGGGCGCCACATGAGCGCCACCTTGGCGCCACATGGGCTCGCCGGAGGGCTGTTGGAGATATGCCCAAGAGGCAATAATAAAAGTGGTTATTATTATATCTTTGTGTTTATGATGAATGTTTACATCTCATGCTATAATTGTGTTATTAGGAAACACTAATACATGTGTGTTTTGTAAACATGTGAGAGTCCCTAGTAAGCCTCTTGTTGAACTAGCTTGTTGATTGATTGATGATCATGGTTTCCTGATCATGGACATAAGGATGTGATTGATAACAAGGTTATATCATTAGGAGAATGATGTGATGGACACACACCCATAGTAAGCGTAGCATAAGATCAAGTCATTAAGTTCGTATTGCTATAAGCTTTTAAATGCATAGTAACCTAATCCTTCGACCATGAGGTTGTGTTAATCACCATCACCGGATGGGTACTTTGATGACATCAAACACCGCTTCGTAACTGGGTGGTCATAAAGGTGTCATTGGGTATTCTGAAAGTATGTGTTGAAGCGCATGGACCAAGATTGGGATTTGTCCATCCATATGACGGATAGATATGCTCGGGGCCCTCTCGGTGGAATGTCATCTAGTTAGCTTGCAAGCATGTGACTGGGTCACAAGGGATGACATATCACGGAACGAGTAAAGAGTACTTATCAGTAACGAGGTAGAACTAGGTATGGAGATACCGACGATCAAACCTCGGATAAGTATAGTATCGCGTGACAAAGGGAATTGGTTTCGTATGTAAATGGTTCAATCAATCACGAAGTCATCGTTGAGTATGTGGGAGTCATTATGGATCTCCAGGTCCCGCTGATGGTTATTGATAGGAGATGTGTCTCTATCATGTCTACATATTCACGAACCGTAGGGTGACACACTTAAGGTTCGAAGTTGTTTTAACTAGATATGGAATGTGCGTTGGAGACCGAATGTTGTTCGGAGTCTCGGAATGGATCGGGGACATCACGAGGAGATCCGGAATTGTCCGGAGAATAAGATTCATATATAGGGGATCATTTTCTGAGTTAGGAAATGTTCCGGAGTATTTGTATGAGGGTTCTAGAAGGTTTCGGAATGTTCTGGAAGGTTCTAGAGGATTTCTTGGAGTTTGCTTGAAAACCAAGAAAGGGTCAAAGGAAACCTAGTGGGGCAAGACACGGATTCGTGGGGGAGGATCGTCCACACGATCTTGAGATCGGCAAGTGATCGACTACATCAACCACGAGATTTAATCTCGTTAACGCTTTCGGATCTACGAGGGTTAGTTCCTATCTATCTCGTTGCTCATGTCTAATAGATTAGATCTTGGCTTTTATCTAGATTAGATCTGGGTTTTGTTCGTTCTTGCAGTAGAAATTTTTGTTTTCCATGCTACGAACCCATCAAGGGCACGTCTGCCGGCGGTGGTTAGCGGCACTAGAGTGCTTGCTAGAACGCGCAGAAGGTCGGGTTCGAACGAGCGCGTCGCGAGGAAGCTAACGGTGGCCGCGCCGCCCCTTATTGGCCATCGGAGCGTCGTCTGCGACGGCGGCCGACGGCGGCGGACAGTGGCGCTCGGCGACAGACGGTGGTGGAGCGAGAGAGAGAGAGAAAGGAGAGGTCCTGGAGGACCAGCGGCTCACCACGAAGACGATGGACGGGTTGACGAGGCCGGAGGAGCTCGGAAGGAGCGGCAGCCGCGACGGCCAGAGTCGGAGCAGACGGTGACCGTGGCGTCGATTTCCAGCGTGCGCGGTCGATTCCTCAAACGGTGGTGGCGCGGCGGCGGCGGCGGGCGTCGACGGCGTGAAGCGGCCGCTCTGGATTTGGGCAGCCTGCAGGCGTGATTTTGCTCCGCCGCAAATTTTCCTTAGTCGCGCGTCGATGTGCTCTGTGAATTGGGGGGAATTGGGGAGGAGGAAGGCCGGGGCTGTTAACTGTATAGACCATTCGTCCCGGGTCATCCAATAACCGGGACCAAAGGACCAACAGTCCCGGTTCGTGCCAGCAACCGGGACCAAAGGTCTGGGGCACGAGCGTTGTTGTGCTGCCACGTGCACGGCCGCTGGTCCCGGTTAGTCCTACCACCCGGGACCAAAGGATCAACGGTCCCGGTCCGTGCCAACAACCGGGACCAAAGGCGTTTTAATGGTAGCGCGCGCATCCAGTGATCATCGTCCCGGTTCGTGGGACGAACCAGGATCGTTGACCCGTTTTTTCAGAATTTGGCAAACCTTTTGGTCTTTCCGCCATTTTCAAATTTGTTTCTTCTTTAATTAATAAGATATTTCAATTTAAGATGATTATTTATTTGGAATTTTAAAAAACTTTTAACAGGAAAAGTGCTTCAATTTAAATAACTAATCAAAAACCATTTTCTGTTTGTAAATATTTTTATTTGAACTTTACAATTAAAATTGCATTAACAAAATATTTATTGCATAATTTGGAATTTTAAAAAACTTTTAACAGGAAAAGTGCTTCAATTTAAATAACTAATCAAAAACCATTTTCTGTTTTCAAATATTTTTATTTGAACTATACAATTGTACTATTTACAATTAAAATTGCATTAACAAAATATTTATTGCATAATTTGGAATTTTAAAAAACGTTTCAAGATTTGAACTACAAGTACATGATATAATGCTTGTGAATTTTAAAAAAAATCATTTATAGGTTCACAACATGTTATTTCATCAGAGATCCACTTCAAGTTCAGCGAGGCTCAGCCCCGGACTAAGAAGCTTCATGCCAGCCGTTTTGAATATAGTTTGAAACGGGCATAAGAAATTCAAAAATGATCCAAACAATGTGAAACCTTCGCGTGGTGTCATGTTATGTGTCACAGTTGTAAGGAAAAATATTGAACTTGAAAAATTGCAAACATCATAAAAAATCCTTCACAAAATGACCTATCATGTTCGAGGTTTCATGGCATTTAGGTCAAACCACCAATGTTATGGCTAGAATCAGGGCATAGTTTGTGATAATGTGCCCATACTGTGCACACATGTGCATCTTGGGATGGCTTACAATGTTGCCGGAGGAAGTTTTCCCCTTGGACACACGAAAAAGCCAATTTCCATTTTTGAGGTGCTGAAATCGGGGTGTTCTGTGAAGCAACCACCAAATTAAAGTTTGGCATTGGTACCAAACCATTTTTAAAAAATACTATACCACCTTATATGGACAATTTCCCAACCGGTGTATCTGGAACCTTTCTGTCCATCCCTCATAAAAAAGACAAATTCCTGCCAAATCGGTAGGAGGATGCCAAGATTTGAACTACAAGTACATGATATAATGTTTGTGAATTTTTTTAAAAATCATTTATAGGTTCACAACATGCTATTTCATCAGAGATCCACTTCAAGTTCAGCGAGGCTCAGCCCCGGGCTAAGAAGCTTCATGCCAGCCGTTTTGAATATAGTTTAAAACGGGCATAAGAAATTCAAAAATGATCCAAACAATGTGAAACCTTCGTGTGGTGTCATATTATGTGTCACAGTTGCAAGGAAAAATATTGAACTTGAAAAATTACAAACATCAAAAAATATCCTTCACAAAATGACCTATCATGTTCGAGGTTTCATGGCATTTAGGTCAAACCACCAATGTTATGGCTAGAATCAGGGCATAGTTTGTGATAATGTGCCCATATTGTGCACACATGTGCATCTTGGGATGGCTTACGATGTTGCAGGAGTAAGTTTTCTCTTTCGACACACGAAAAAGCCAATTTCTATTTTTGAGGTGCCGAAATCGGGGTGTTCTGTGAAGCAACCACCAAATTAAAGTTTGGCATTGGTACCAAACCATTTTTCAAAAATACTATACCACCTTATATGGAACATTTCCCAACCGGTGTATCTGGAACCTTTCTGTCCATCCCTCATGAAAAAGACAAATTCCTTCCGAATCGGTAGGAGGTTGCCAAGATTTGAACTACAAGTACATGATATAATGCTTGTGAATTTTAAAAAAATCATTTATAGGTTCACAACATGCTATTTCATCAGAGATCCACTTCAAGTTCAGCGAGGCTCAGCCCCGGGCTAAGAAGCTTCATGCCACCGTTTTGAATATAGTTTGAAATAGGCATAAGAAATTCAAAAATGATCCAAACAATATGAAACCTTCGCATGGTGTCATATTATGTGTCACAGTTGCAATGAAAACTATTGAACTTGAAAATTTTCAAACATCAAAAAAATCCTTCACAGAATGACCTATCATGTTCGAGGTTTCATGGCATTTAGGTCAAACCACCAATGTTATGGCTAGAATCAGGGCATAGTTTGTGATAATGTGCCCATACTGTGCACACATGTGCATCTTGGGATGGATTACGATGTTGCAGGAGGAAGTTTTCCCTTTCGACACACGAAAAAGCCAATTTCTATTTTTGAGGTGCCGAAATCGGGGTGTTCTGTGAAGCAACCACCAAATTAAAGTTTGGCATCGGTACCAAACCATTTTTCAAAAATACTATACCACCTTATATGGACAATTTCCCAACCGGTGTATCTGGAACCTTTCTGTCCATCCCTCATGAAAAAGACAAATTCCTGCCGAATCGGTAGGAGGTTGCCAAGATTTGAACTACAAGTACATGATATAATGCTTGTGAATTTTTAAAAAAAATCATTTATAGGTTCACAACATGCTATTTCATCAGAGATCCACTTCAAGTTCAGCGAGGCTCAGCCCCGGGCTAAGAAGCTTCATGCCCGCCGTTTTGAATATAGTTTGAAACGGGCATAAGAAATTCAAAAATGATCCAAACAATGTGAAACCTTCGCATGGTGTCATATTATGTGTCACAGTTGCAATGAAAAATATTGAACTTGAAAAATTTCAAACATCATAAAAAATCCTTCACAGAATGACCTATCACGTTCGAGGTTTCATGGCATTTAGGTCAAACCACCAATGTTATGACTAGAATTAGGGCATAGTTTGTGATAATGTGCCCATACTGTGCACACATGTGCATCTTGGGATGGCTTACGATGTTGCAGGAGGAAGTTTTCCCCTTCGACACACGAAAAAGCCAATTTCCATTTTTGAGGTGCCAAAATCGGGGTGTTCTGTGAAGCAACCACCAAATTAAAGTTTGGCATTGGTACCAAACCATTTTTCAAAAATACTATACCACCTTATATGGACAATTTCCCAACCGGTGTATCTGGAACCTTTCTGTCCATCCCTCATGAAAAAGACAAATTCCTGCCGAATCGGTAGGAGGTTGCCAAGATTTGAACTACAAGTACATGATATAATGCTTGTGATATTTAAAAAAAATCATTTATAGGTTCACAACATGCTATTTCATCAGAGATCCACTTCAAGTTCAGCGAGGCTCAGCCCCAGGCTAAGAAGCTTCATTCCCGCCGTTTTGAATATAGTTTGAAACAGGCATAAGAAATTCAAAAATGATCCAAACAATGTGAAACCTTCGCGTGGTGTCATATTATGTGTCACAGTTGCAAGGAAAAATATTGAACTTGAAAAATTGCAAACATCATAAAAAATCCTTCACAAAATGACCTATCATGTTCGAGGTTTCATGGCATTTTGGTCAAACCACCAATGTCATGGCTAGAATCAGGGCATAGTTTGTGATAATGTGCCCATACTGTGCACACATGTGCATCTTGGGATGGCTTACGATGTTGCAGGAGGAAGTTTTCCCTTTCGACACACGAAAAAGCCAATTTCCATTTTTGAGGTGCCGAAATCGGGGTGTTCTGTGAAGCAACCACCAAATTAAAGTTTGGCATTGGTACCAAACCATTTTTCAAAAATACTATACCACCTTATATGGACAATTTCCCAATTGGTGTATATGGAACCTTTCTGTCCATCCCTCATGAAAAAGACAAATTCCTGCCGAATCGGTAGGAGGTTGCCAAGATTTGAACTACAAGTACATGATATAATGCTTGTGAATTTAAAAAAAATCATTTATAGGTTCACAACATGCTATTTCATCAGAGATCCACTTCAAGTTCAGCGAGGCTCAGCCCCGGGCTAAGAAGCTTCATGCCCGCCGTTTTGAATACAGTTTGAAACGGGCATAAGAAATTCAAAAATGATTTAAACAATGTAACCTTTAGTCCCGGCTAGTGGGTGCAACCGAGACTAAAGATGTCGGTGGGATAAGGACGCGTGGGTAACCTTTAGTCCCGGCTGGTGGGTGCAACCGAGACTAAAGATGTCGGCGGGATAAGGACGTGTGGGTGGACGCACTGCTCGATGAGATAAAGCATGTAGCGCATGACGCCCTGTCGGAGGAACAAGACAAAGTAGAAGCGGCGCCGTGCCTATAAAAGGACCATCGATATGCCATGGCAAGCAGCTCAACAAGCCAACATAGGTAGAGAGAGTTTCATCCCCATGGATGGAGGGTTGGGAAATCTCCCGTGGCGGAGCTTCTCGAAGATGTCGTTGGTGCACACGCCCTAAGACATCTTCGGAAGCTCCGCCTCAGAAAAATTTCCCTGCAAGCCCGTGAAAGACTCCATCTCCTCTTACAGTGTTGGGGAAAGGGTTGGGAAATCTCCCGTGGCGGAGCTTCTCGAAGATGTCGTTGGTGCACGCGCCCTACGGCATCTTCGGAAGCTCCGCCTCGGAAAAATTTCCCTGCAAGCCTATGAAAGACTCCATCTCCTCTAACAGTGTTGGGGAAAGGGTTGGGAAATCTCCCGTGGCGGAGCTTCTCGAAGATGTCGTTGGTGCACGCGCCCTACGGCATCTTCGGAAGCTCCGCCTCGGAAAAATTTCCCTGCAAGCCTATGAAAGACTCCATCTCCTCTAACAGTGTTGGGGAAAGGGTTGGGAAATCTCCCGTGGCGGAGCTTCTCGAAGATGTCGTTGGTGCACACGCCCTACGGCATCTTCGGAAGCTCCACCTCGAAATTTTTTCCCCGCAAGCCCGTAAAAGACTCCATTACATAAAGTTTCGATACATCACATAAAGTTTCCATACATCACATAAAGTTTCCATACATTACATAGATTTACATAGGGTTTAGGGTTTAGGATATGAATCCTTCGTTGCGTATGTCGATCCCTTGCCTATGATCGCTTCTTAGGCCGTAACCATGGAGCATCTTCTTTGCTTAATGGGATGCTTGGGTCAGTTTTCACGGTCAAGGGCGGAATTTCATCAAACTTATCATAATCTGCTGACATGTCTGTCTTGTCCTCGACTCCCGCGATATTTCTTTTCCCTGAAAGAACTATGTGACGTCGGGGCTCATCGTCTGATGTATTCGTTTCCTTATTTTTTCTTTTTTGCGGTCTAGAGGACATGTCCTTCACATAAAAACCTGAGCCACATCATTGGCTAGGACGAATGGTTCGTCTCTGTAACCAAGATTCTTGAGATCCACTGTTGTCATTCCGTACAGCTGGTCTACCTTTACCCCTTCTCCATTCATGTTGACCCAACTGCACCGAAACAATGGGACCTTAAAAGTAGGTCCATAGTCAAGTGCCCATATCTCCTCTATGTAACCATAGTATGTGTCCTTTTTCCCATTCTCGCATGTTGCATCAAAGCGGACACCACTGTTTTGGTTGGTGCTCTTTTTATCTTGGGCAATCGTGTAAAATGTATTCCCATTTATCTCGTACCCTTGGAAAGTCAATATAGTCACAGATGGTGTCGCGGCCAACAAGTAGAGCTGATCTCCAATAGTGGTGTCATTCATGAGATGTAATTGCAACCAAGTGCCGAAAGTCTCCATGTGATTTTTTTTAATCCAGTAGTCATCCTTCCCTGGGAACTTGGAGCGTACAACATTCATGTGTTCCTCGATATACGGAGCCACGAAGGTAGAACTTTGGAGAACTATGTAGTGTGCTTGATTCAAAGAATGTCCGTCCCTAAATATCATTTCTTTCTTTCCTAGCGTGCCTTTTCCACTCAGTCTCCCCTCATACCGTGATTCAGGAACACCAATCGGCTTAAGGTCAGGAAGAAAGTCTACACAGAACCCAATGACCTCCTCTGTTCCATAGCCCTTGGAGATGCTTCCTTCTGGCCTAGCACAGTTACGAACATATTTCTTTCAGACTCCCATGAACCTCTCGAAGGGGAAGATATTGTACAGAAATACAGGACCGAGAATGTAAATCTCATCGACTAGGTGAACTAAGAGATGCGTCTTTTTTACGCTCTTCTTTGTGCCATCACAACAACCTAGCATGCTCTTTATTTCTGAACAGACGTTTAAACCGTGGTATTATAGGAGCATACCACATAACCTTAGCAGGAACCCTCTTCCTGGAGGGCTCGTCATCGCCCTCAACATCACCAGGGTCATCTTGTCTGATCTTGTATCGACATGCATTGCATACCGGGCATTTATCCATATTCTCGTACTTCTCACCGCGGTACAGGATGCAGTCATTAATGCATGTATGTATCTTCTCCACATCTAATCCTAGAGGGCAGATAGTCTTCTTTGCTTTGTACGTTGTCTCGGGCAGCTCGTTATCCTTTGGAAGCTTCAGCTTTATTATTTTCAGTAACTTCTCAAATCCCTTGTCAGATAAGCCAGTCTCTGCCTTCCATTTCAGCAGTTCAAGTGTGGTACCGAGCTTTGTGCTGCCTTCTAGGGGGGTTTTTGGTCCCGGTTCTTGGCATGAACCGGGACCAAAGCCCCTCCCGCGCGACACGTGGCGGCCCAGCAGCTCGCACCCCACCCAGGTCATTGGTCCCGGTTGATGGTACGACCCGGAACCAATGACTTCGGTGGGGGGCGCGCTACTGGGCCGCCACGTGTCACTCGGGAGGGGCTTTGGTCCCGGGTCATGGCAATAACCGGGACCAATGCCTCCGTCGCTTCGTCGTCCCCACGCATAAATATGAGGCCACAGCGCTCGCTTTCGCTATCGCCTCTGCCTCTCTGTAGTCCCTCTCCACCCCACCACTTTGCCTCTCCACCGCGCCGTCGTTTCGCCTTCCCTCTCTCTCTCCAATCTCCACCGCGCCGTCATGGAGGTGCCCACGCTCAACCACTACGAGGCGGCGCAGTTTGCGATCTACGGCATCCTCGCGCCGCCGCGCGCGACCCTTCCCGCCAGATTTCGCATCAGCGAGGGGGGTGTGCCGGTGGCTCCGCTCCTCAACCCCCGCGGATACGAGATAGAGTACGTCATCGCGGAGCGTCGCCGCCAACTGCCTGCGTGTATTAGGGCGTTGCCCCGGTACGCGACGGGCAGCGAGTATTGGCCCCGGCTATTCAAGAAGGAGCGGAAGGCCAAGCTTGGCAACCGTTTCGTGGACGGGCGCCTGGTGCACCTGGATCGCCACAACCAAGAAGGGCGGGAGTTGTTCTGGTCCGTCCCTGGACGGACCATCTACACCGCCATCGACGCTGCTATGCGCGCAGACGAGCTCCGTCTCCCGAACAACGCCGAAATCGTGGAGATTTCGTCCAACGACGACGAGGAAGCCGGCGGCACGGAGGACAACGGCTCGGAGGACAGCGGCAGCGGAAGTGTTGTGGACTAGAAATTTATAAAGTCGCATCTTTATTTGTATGGAAAAATTTGTGGTCGAATAATAAAATGTCTCAATTTAGACCTTTGTCTCGATTAATTCGTGAAAGATTTGTTCAAAAATAGTGATCAATTCAATTTCTACCTCGAATTAATTTATGCGCCGAATTAATTTACATTAATTCCTTACCCGCAAAAAAATTTACATTAAATCCTGGACTGCTGACCGTCGCGGGGTTTTTGGTCCCGGTTCTTGGCATGAACTGGGACCAATGCCTCGCTGGGGTCATTGGTCCCGGTTCGTGCCACAAACCGGAACCAATGCTTACAGATGAACCGGGACCAATGCCCTGGCGGCATGAATCGAGACCGGTGCCTGGCATTGGTCCCGATTACGGAAACGAACCGGGACCAATGGAATTTGGGCACTGGACCAAAGGCCCTCTTTCTACTAGTGGAGGGTGTCAAGGGCTGGTTGGGGCTGGTTCTCGCAGGGTGAGTGTATCGCGTGTACATGCGTGAACGCGTTGGTGTGGTGCGAAAGTTGTGTGCGTGTGTTGTATTGGGTCTCCACCAAAGGGTGGGGTAGTGTGTGCGTGGTGTGTGCGCCAGTGTGTTGCGTCGTGTGTGTGTGGTAGGTGTGTGCGGTGGCGGCTTCAGGGTGCATGTGGGAGTGGGCTGCCCACGGAGCCCACTATCCAAGCCCACATAAAATGCTATGTGGGACACCCGCGGGTAAACAAGAAAAATTGGTGGGTTTCTGTGGGAAGCCCGCGATCGAGCGAACACAAAAAAATTATTTTGATTCAAATTAATATTTTTATATTTGTCTAGATTTGAATATATCTAGTCATATTTTGCGGGTATATGTGGACATACGTGGGATAGTGGACACCCGCAATAGTTTCGCGGGCTCCCGCGGGACACCGACTTAAATTGTGTGGGACTGTGCGGGCGTATGCGGGCCTCCCGTGGGCAGTCCCACCTGCACCCTGATGGCGGCTGCGTGGTGGTGTGCTGTGTTGAGTGGATAGGTCAGGGTGCGAGCCTGAGTGTGGTTGGGTTGATCGGGTATAGGTCTAGGGTTTTCTATGGAGGAATTCATTCCCAATTTGTCTAAATTTGAGACATTTCATTTAAATGGTTTTACACGGTTTCTTCTGGTCAAAATTGCACTTGCATGAGCATCCTCCGCTAAAATAAGACGGGCATGTTAGAAAGGTAGAAGGAGAGCATTTGATGCTATCAGACGTTAGTGGAATGCTAAATGAAGGATACGAACCACCATTTTCTTAGGATCTAAAAAAATTAAGTAATAAGACACATAATAAACGTTTTGTATATTGACTTTTTATCTCCGTAGCAACGCACGGGCACTCTGCTAGTCTATTAATAATCATCAACAGCAGTACAAAGAGTCCTAAAAGTAATAGAAATTACAAATAGATCACTGGACCACATAGGGACGACTAACGCAGATGTCGGCGAAGAAATAGACTACCGACAAAGTAGGCCAACACAACACGGTCTGGCGCTGCACGACTGAGCTGGACATGCTGAACGGTGATGCTGCACGAGGAAAAGATGCGGTGCGATGCTGGACGCATGAAACACGGGGACGGAACAGGTTGGGTCGGGTGTCTGCTGTTGCTGCACAGGTCAAGCACGCGGGGTCGAGGCCAAGAGGCGTTGCGTCGTGTAGATGCTGCTGCTGTGGTTGTCCCAACTGAAGGATGCGCGCGGCCGGGCCTCGAGGCCATCTGCCTGCACGATGCGTGAAGGGGCAAGCGGCCAGGCCCTGATGGAAGTGATTTGGGGACAGGTTCAAGTGGTGTGTGGTGATGGAATATTGTGGTGTGACTTAAATACAATACAATACTATATCAGTTCCTATGCTTTTCGGGTTAGCTATATTAATTCAATTTTACCCATATACTTGTGAATTGTGTTCGATTTAGCCAATTCTGATAGTTGTCATCGAATTTGAGACGACGCGGACGACACGTGAAATGAAATCTTACAAGAACACCCTCGTGCATCCGAGAAAATTGCAAAAAAAAACGACCTCAAATGTTGAAAAATACAACATTTGTACTGGTCCGGATGACTCGATTTAATCCTCGTACTTGAGAAATTTGCACAATTTAACATGTTTACTTATCAATTTGACTCGATTTAGCCCAAACGCATGTCTGCTGTCAAATTTCAACCGATGCGAATGACATGTGGACACATGTTCCACTTATAAGAGATTAGCTGGCCTGAAAATTTGCACAGACTCCCTCGCGCATCTAGAATGTACATTTTCGCTCTCAGATATTTGCATGTACCCACTCCACATCTAATCAATAAGGCAACACTCCATGCCATTACAGTACCCTTTAATTCAAGACTGTTCTATTTAAGAGGGAGGGAAAATGAAGGAGTCGATGGAGAGGGAGACGACGGTGGCGACGATCACTGAACCAAAACGTGTATTTTTTTTCATACAAGGGAGATGGCGTCGAAGCGATACCCGCGGCCGTGGAAATGCACGTTTTAGATGCGTGAGGAGGGTCATGCAAGTTTCCACGCAAGACACTCTCTTGCAAGTGGGACCCACGTCTACGTGTCGTCTGTGACAGCTCAAATTCGACGACAAACATGCTTTTGGACTAAATCGAGTCCAATTGACGAGTACACGGTTTAAATTGTGCCAAAACTTTAGACAGACGATTTACCAATTTTTATTTCTAGTAAAATATTAAATCTTTTGTGATCGCATGACGAAGCTAAAAGTATTATTTATTTTAATTTTAAAATAAGAAAATAGAGGGCGTCTTTATATATATTATACTATTATACTATGCGGATATTTTAACAAACAAAAATATGGTGTTTAATAAACCAATTTTATGCTCAGAAAAATGTAAGAAAATATGCATGAGATCATGATGATGCACAAAATAAAACAACAAGCAATTTTCTAATTAGGGATTTCCCGGGTACTACAAATAATTAATAAAAAAGCTGTGTGCGTCCTTTGATGCAGAGGCTAGGGTGATCTTCCCCATTTCAAAAAAAATTAACCTTTTCAATCGTCCATGTTATCCTCATGTAATCACGCTCATAAAGTATGTAACCCGGTGCACTTTAAAGCATCCCCACCGACGCCACCGCAAAGGATGGTCGACAAGCGCGTCGACAGTGATTTTAGGGGCCGGTGTTCAAACTGCAGGCGGTTTAGGAAGCCGCCCCCATTGATAATGCCCCATGATAAAAATGCCCAAATTTGAAATGAAGCAAGCAAATAGTTCACGGTTCACGGCCACACACCAGCCAAATAGTTCGTATTTCGGGCCATAGTGGCCCAAAACACTTTAAAAGTCTAGCGGTGGCATCATATTATAAACCAAGATATCAAATGAAGTCGGTGTTGTCTTCTATCACCAATAATATTGGCTACGCCCACGGTGGAGCATCAGTCGTTCCAGCAAGTGCCCACGCAGGTGCATCACCCGGTGTTGTTGCCATCCTGGCCATGATGCTCGGCCATCTTCCATCGAGTATTGTTGTTGCCGGCGCGCTTCCTCTTTGGCTTTCCCTTGTCATCAAGGTTGACCACTTCCTCTCCCTCCTTCACCTCTCCCCCTCTTTATCACCACTGTACTCGTAGTCATCCTCCTCGTCCATCTCCCCCTGGCGTAGTAATCGTCCTCGCCACGGATCAGATCATTCATGGCGTTGACGCACTCGCTCTAGGCCATTCCGTCGAGCACCTTACAGGTTGAATGACCCTAACTACCAAACCGACTATAGTAGGAATAGGAGGTGCCTGCGCCGGCCGTGTCGAACGAGAGTGCCCGCCTGTGCATGGCCAGCGACCCATCATAGGTGGCTTCGTTGAGGTTGAGGTAGGCGCGTCCTTGGTTCTGGCAGGGGGCGACATCGCCAGGGATGATAGGCGAGAACACACCTATGCCGTCGTCAGGGTGGATGAGGCCGTTCTCGCCGATCTGGGGAGAGGAGAACCGAGACCCGGGACACGCCGTCAGCCCAAAGCTGCCGCCACTTTCCTTGAAGAAGTGCGTTGTTGATGCCGAGGTACTATGGAAGGCGTAAGGCGTTGCTGCTCCCCTGCATCCTGCCCGCTTGGCTTTGCATGTATGACGCCACCGAAGCCATCATCGTCTCCTCCTCTTGCAGTGCCTTCTTCCTCTCTAGGGCGCGGCCCCGGGTGTTGAAGTCGGTGGTGACTACCGCCCTTGATAGCAATAAGGCATGTGCGCCATGGTGGCGACCGGTGTCAGTGCACCATGTCGAGGTCCATGGCGGGCATGGCGCGTAGGTGCGTAGGTGCGTGTGTGTTGTGCTTTTGCTGTGTGTGTGCGTTTCTGTTAGGCGTTAGCGAGTTAGGCAGAGGACTTGGTCCAGCAGCAGGCCGACCGCGGCAATCGTGTTAGAGCGCATCTTGCGCGAGCTGGGGCGTGCAGGTCATGGCGAGGTGGGTGTGTAAGTGCGTGTGTGTGCGCGACATGGGCATGGGCAGGAGTGCAAGCTACGCCTATAAATCCACCCCTCTGTAAATCACTGCAGCTAACGAGTCAGAGCTAGCAATATCAAAAAAGGTCGTTGATGACCCACAAGTATAGGGGGTGTATCGCAGTATTTTTGAGGAAAGTGAAACCCAATTTATTGATTCGACACAAGGGGAGTCAAAGAATATTTATAAGCCTTAACAACTGAATTGTCAATTCAGCTGCACCTGACAACAATCTTGCTCACAGCAGTTTATCAGTAGCAACAGTTTTGTAGTAGGAATAGTAAAGTAACAACAGTAGTAAAACAAAGACAGTAATAACAAAACCAGTAAACAGTGGGATTCGAGTGCGGTAGGCATAGGGATAGATGGACGGGCGTTGCATGAACAAGACAATTCACATAGCAATCAGAACATAGGGCAATTGCAGATAAATAAGATAAAGCACCCAAGTACTAGACAATCCTAGGCATGTGTTCCATATATAGTCATACGTGCTCGCAATGAGAACTTGCACAACATCTTTTGTCCTGCCAGCCCGTCTGCAGCGGGGCCTCTAGGGAACTACTGACAATTAAGGTGCTTCTTTTAATAGAGCACCGGAGCAAAGCATTAACACTCCGTGAACACATGTGATCCTCACATCAAAACCTTTCCCTTCCGGTTATCCCGATTTCTGTCACTTCGCGGCCATAGGTTCCGGACAACAATGTATGTACACAACTTGTAGATAAGACCAGAAACAATACTATCATCATGAATCAATAATAAGTTTAGATCTGAAATCATGGCACTCAGGCCCTAGTGACAAGCATTAAGCACAACAAGTTGCAACAAAGTCATAAAGCACTAATAAAAGATATTAGGCACCATGCCCTAACAATCTGATGCCATTACATGAACGATCCCATCCAATCCCTACCATCCCCATAGCCTACAGCGGGGAATTACTTACTCATAGATGGGGGAAGCATGGATGGTCGATGGAGAAGCGATGGTGATGATGATGGCGACGATCTCCTCCAATTCCCCGTCCCGGCAGGGTGCCAGAACGGAGTTTCTGATGCTGTTTCGTGGAATCTGGTGGTGGCGGCGGAGCGGAACTCCTTCTGGAAAAACGTCGACCCCTGGAGTTTTAATGTCAGAAGGCTTCTTATAGGCAAAGAGAGAGGCCGAGGGGGTGCCTGGGGGGCCCACACCACCCCCTGGCGCGGCCTGGCCTGGCCCGCGCCACCAGGTGGTGTGGCCACCCCAGGGCTCTTCTCCGTCTCGTATTCTGGCTTCTGGAGTCTTCGGGTGAAATATGAGTTTTGGCATATTTTTCGGAATTTTTCCTGATAGTTGATTTTCTGCACAAAAAGTAGACACCAAGACAATTCTGCTGAAAACAGCGTCAGTTCGCATTAGTTGCATCCAAATCACACAAGTATAGAGGAGAAACAATACAAAAGTGTTCGGAAAAGTAGATACGTTTTGGACGTATCAGCCGTCAGTGCGGCGGGTGTTAGTGCGCCCAGAAAAAGTCAGAGTTGCCTCCTATTCATCTTCCACATACGTCCGTGAGCTGAGAGAGCGCTAGCTAGAGCAAGCGCCGTCACGCCTCCAAGATCTTCTTCCACTCCATCACTGGCATGTTGGTCACGCCTCCAAGATCTTCTTCCACTCCATCACTGGCATGTTGTGCAGCTTCTGGAGCTGCGGCATCGCGCCGATGAGGATGGCTAAACGCGGGGCGGCGTGGAATGAATGGGAACAAAGCGGCTGTGCGGGAGCAGGCGGGGGAAAATGGTGATCGGATTTCGCGGGAAATGAATTTAGAGCTATAGGGTTTGCTTGTGTCGCTGGCACGGGCGTTGCCAGCATTCCCAAGCCAGACTCCGCTTGCCGAGAGGGGCAAGGGCGTGCCACTTGTGCGTTCAGAATCTGCACTTGCAGCAAGGCCAGTGGAGATGCTAGAAGTTTTTCTCCAGCTGGCTGCCACTTGTGCGTTCAGAATCTGCACTTGCAGCATGGTGTCAAACTGATGGAACGTCAGAGTTGCTTGGTCATGTGGGCCCCCATTCCGTTTGTCCGTTTGCGTTCGCCTCTATCTGTTGCCAATTTCTTAAAACTTGGAACACATCTCTATTTTCACGTGCTCACAGCTCACCTTGTCTCATGAAAGTTTTTTTTTAAACTGAAAACTGGTCGTATTTTTCATGATAATTGCCACAGAGCAAAGACCTGATTGCAAAACATCCCTATCCATCCAGAAAATATCTGCCAGAAGGACATTAGTTTGGAAATCATTTTCGGACCCAGCCAAACAAGCTACCATGATTGTGTGCCCCTGTTCACCTAACTAAAACAACAAGCTCGCAAGGAAAGCCTGCTCATTCCACAGCACATCCCCCCACATCCTATCTCCATTTTTGTGCTTCCATGGCCATGGCCCAGGCTTGGGCCTTCTTCCTCCTCGCCCTCTTCTCCTTCTCCTCCTACGTATCCAAGCTCTTCGTCTGCAGCCGAAATGGCGAGGGATCCTTCCTCTGTGCGCGGTCTCCACAGGTCCCCTCCATTGCCAGCGAGAGGTACCGGACTGCCTACCACTTCCAGCCCCCCAAGAACTGGATGAATGGTATGTTTATCTCACTGGTTTCCTCTCTGATTCTTTTCTTTTTTAAAGATTCCTCTTTGCTTTCTAGGGTTGACTTCTGGTTGTGGCCAATCAGAGAGTCTGATTTGGTCCAAGGAAAAGAAAGTGGTCTGATTGGTTATTGTATTGCCCAACTGGAGTAGCCAATTAGGCTAAACCTAGTATCAGGTCTTAATTTTGTGTGCTAATATTGGATAATATTCTTGTTAAAATAGGCAAAGCATTTTTGTTTGTATTGGAAGATACTATGGGGGAGGGAAAGGTTTGCAGCCAACTGATTGCTTGTGCAAATATGTTGCTGAATGTTGCAGACATTAGGTGCCCAGCCGTTTAAGGCGCCGCAGATAGATTTAGGTGAGAGCCATACTCCTTGAATTAGGCTTTCGCCCCGCTTTATAAATAAAGCAACATCCAATACAAGATCCACAAAGTCACCGGTGTCATAACGCCAAAGGAAAGAAAACGGTTCTGCTGGGGCTACAACACAATACCACCCAACATGAAAAACAAAAAAGGAGGACGGACGCTCCCTCTAGACATGCTCCTCATAAACGGACTGGACGGGAGTTGCGAAGCGCCGCGCCAACGCTCTCAAGGCCTGGAGGATGCTGTCCAGCTGCTCACGGTCCCGCTGTTTAGCTAGCGGGTACCACTGCTGAAGGTAGGCAAGAAAAGCAAACACAGAATCAGACACACGGCTAGGAAAGATCTTTTCAATCTCCATTTTATTACGAATGTTCCAGAGGGTCCAGGTAAGGGCCGTACTCTGTAGAGGCTTGCGCAAAACACAAGTATGCATTGCAGAAATGGAGAATTAATTTCATGGAAAGCGCTATGTACTTCCATAGCGTTCTCTGAATATGTCCACATCTGCTCCCCTGTTAGTGTTACCTTTGGTCAGAGAGCATTCAGTTAAGCAAAGCCTGGTACCTTTGTATTGGAAGATACTATAGGAGAGGGAAAAGTTTGTAGCCAACTGATTGCTTGTGCAAATATGTTGGTGAATGTTGCAGACATTAGGTTCCCGGCCGTTTAAGGCACGGCAAGATAGATTTAGATGATAGCCATACTCTGTAGATGCTTGCGCAAGACACAAGTATGCATTGCAGAAATGGAGAATTAATTTCATGGAAAGCGCTATGTACTTCCATAGTGTTCTCTGAGAGTGTCCATATTTGCTCCCCTGTTAGTGTTACCTTTGGTCAGAGAGCATTCAGATAAGCAAAGCATGATACCTTTTCCTTCCATATCAGGACTAATTAAAACACCACAAATCATGTGTCTGAGAAATATTGGAGAGATCTGCTATGCTTAGAGGAAACACGAATGTTGTGAAATACTGACTTGTTTTAAGATATTGAATATCTTTGGTTCTGTTTACAAGTTATCCTATTAATTGTATATCTGTTGCAAGCCACTGGCATTCTCTCACTTTTTTCATATATCCGGTGGACTGGCGATCCTTGGAAATATATGGCAACACAAAAGATCCAAATGGTATGAATATCCCAGACACAAAAAGCTTTCGTGTAAACAGGAAAATAAGTTGCGGCATTCTAGCACTAAAACTGCCTCTCTAAAAATTTCAGGACCAATGTACTACAATGGCGTCTACCATTCATTCTACCAGTATAACCCCCATGGCGCCCTCTGGGGTGACATAGTTTGGGGGCATGCGGTTTCGACCGACCTCGTCAACTGGATCATACTTGAACCCGCAATAGAACGTGATACGCCAGGCGACATAAACGGTTGCTGGACCGGATCAGCCACAATTCTGCCTGGTGGTCAACCGATCGTCATATACACCGGTGGCGATGCAGAGAATCATCAGGTCCAAAATATTATGCTTCCCAAGAACCGCTCTGACCCGTACCTGAGGGAATGGACCAAAGCAGGCAATAACCCGGTGCTCCAACTGGTCGGACCAGGCTTTAACTCGAGCCAGTTCAGGGACCCGACAACCGGTTGGATTGGACCTGATGGACTATGGAGAATAGCAATTGGAGCTGAGGTGAACGGTTACGGTGCAGCACTCTTGTACAAGAGTGAAGACTTTCTAAATTGGACTAGAGTTGATCACCCACTGTATTCATCCAATGCATCCGGTATGTGGGAGTGCCCGGATTTCTTCGCGGTATTGCCGGGAAATAATGGTGGACTGGACCTGTCCACGGCCATCCCGGAAGGAGCCAAGCATGTCCTCAAAGTGAGCCTGGATCAATGTGACAAGTACATGATTGGGGTTTATGATCTGAAACGTGATGCCTTTTCGCCGGATACTGTCCTAGATGACCGTAGGTTGTGGCTGAAGATCGATCACGGCAATTACTATGCTTCAAAGTCGTTCTTCGACTCGAAAAATAGCAGGAGGATCATATGGGGTTGGACTAACGAGTCAGATAGTTCTTCAGATGATGTTGCAAAAGGTTGGGCAGGCATCTATGCAATCCCCAGGGCAATTTGGTTAGACAGCGATGCAAAGCAGTTGCTGCAATGGCCAGTTGATGAGATCGAGTCCCTTCGAGGAAATGAAATCAACCATCAAGGACTAGAGCTGAACAAAGAAGATCTTTTTGAGATTAAGGGAATTGACACTACGCAGGTAGTTTCCTTTTCACAAACATGCTTACTTACGTTCCAAAGAATATTTTATTTCGACACGTCGTGCCAGTAAAAGCTGTAGGGTATTCTCATAATTACTAATTATATAGGTAGTAGAGGATTTTTGCAGTAAATGGATAGCCGCAAATACGCTTCAGTGTTTTGTATATTATTCAGAACGACTGTAGCTAATCAGGCACACATTTTTCTTGATACAGGCTGATGTGGAGATAGATTTTGAGCTGACATCCACAGATGACGCTGAGCCTTTTGATCCTTCCTGGCTTTTGGATGCGGAAAAGCATTGCAGGGAAGCGGGTGCATCAGTTCATGGGGGTGTAGGGCCATTTGGACTTGTTATTCTGGCTTCCGACGACATGGAGGAACACACTGTTGTGCACTTTAGAGTCTACAAATCACAGCAGAAGTACATGATACTCATGTGCTCTGACCTAAGAAGGTTAGCGCTTCTAGTTTTTTACTTAATTTTGGCTAGTCTTCTCCATTACTTTCCATATCTATCCATGTGTATTTGAAAATTAAAAATAATTATTTCTTTTCTTTGCACAGGTCTTCCTTGAGACCAGAACTGTACACACCAGCCTATGGAGGCTTCTTTGAATTTGACCTCGAAAAGGAAAGGAAGATATCCCTCAGAACTCTAGTAAGTTGCGATACTTTGCCATTCTCCAGTTACTCATTTCAGAATTTAAAATGGATGGTTGGCTGGATGCAATCGTGTAGATTGACCGGTCGGCCGTGGAGAGCTTTGGTGGCGGTGGCAGGCTCTGCATCATAGCCAGAGTTTATCCAGTGGTGCTTGTGGACGAAAGGAGGACCCACATGTATGCCTTCAACAATGGAAGCACCACGGTCAAGGTGCCACAGCTCAGGGCATGGAGCATGATGACAGCACAAGTGAATGTAAAGAAGGGTTGAAGAGATGATTAACACAGAAGAGCATCTTCGTTTTGATTATTCTTTCTCTTATTCATTAAAACTCCTTCATACAAAAAAAAAGGCAATTCAAAAGGCAAAAGTATTTCTTGTTTCTCTAGTATTATAATATCATATAATATAGTTACATTGAAGAAAAATAAAATTATTATTATCAGTATCATTAATATTTTCCCTTTTAAAATATTACTACCAGTATTATTGTAATTATCACTATTATTATTCCAATGCTCGTTGATTTACTACCTGGGGTAGATGTTGTTGAAGTATGATCCAAATTTATTAAGGAGGCTACGAGTGGAGTGAGACCCGTCGCCGGTAGGCTTGGGCCGAAGCGTAGCAGAGTCTGAAGTTAGCACATGTCGTGGCCAACAGGGACGCCTGGGGAGTGCGCGCGTGCCCGCGGGGGGGGGGGGGGGGGGGGGGGGGGGGGGGGGGGGGGGGGGGAGGGGGGATAGCCCCCTGTGGTACGGATCATTGAAGACCTGGGTTTTCACCGTAATATAGACCTCTTGTAAACTGTCGGCTATGATAATTTGCAGCTGTGATATCTCAAACATTCTATAAACACTCTTCGTTATAGTGAAGTTTCACTATCTAGCGCATGTGGTTTCGCATTTATAACAAATGCCCCAATTGTTCAATCATGCAATAAATATCACACTAACATTGCGTGGTGCCTAATGACACCGATTCCACACCAATAGCTATAAATATGTGCCATGTCAAAAAAATCTTATTGTCGGGTCGCTCTTGTGTGTTAGCGAAGGCAAGATAACCTTTCTGTGATTGGGGCGCACTCTAGTCACAATTAGGTTGAGTCCAATTTTATTAACATATTTTTGTGCCAATCTTTGTAGGACAATGGATTACATACGTTTGTTTTTTCATTACTATGACCCATATTAAAGATAATTTGAGTTGTACTATTGTGTTATTTGGGAACTGATAACAACTTGCCTCAATTTTGAAACCATCTTATGCAAAACCACATTTTCGAGAAAATTAATAAAAATGCTAAATTACCTTTTTGATATCACATCAAACACCTATGGGACATAGACCAGTCAACATGTGGCACCCAAACCCTTTAATTGTGTCTTTCTCTGTTGTTACAACTCGCCTAGGACAATTAGATGAAATCATCTAGTCTTTTTCTTGCGTTCTTACTGTTCTCTCCGATGAGGATTGCGGCGCCAACGCCGTTCACTCAATTATTTATACTAAACATTTTTATTTATTACTTATTCAATGAACATATGAATATACATACATTTTTATTATATAAAAACTACATAATGTTCGTGCTAATTACCAATAGATGTTCTTATAAAATCATAATGTTTATCACTATAACAAACCTACTAAACCGAGTATTTTGGAATGAAATTAAATTTTTGTTTCTCTTTTGCACATTACTCTATAAAAAAACTTACACTAGCCAAATAGATAGGAGTAAACTAGAAGACAAAAAATACATGCCTTCATTACATAGTTTGTGCCTCTTAGACTAATAGAGTTCATATATGTGTTCATGTTCGGTCTAGTATCCTTAAATGAATTGGCAGAGATCTAAGGTGTATGGTCTAACAGATACACATATAGAGGTTTCTAGAGCCTATGTCTTCTTCAGGTACATGTAAGTATGAAACTCTAGAGCGCATGTGGTATTTATACGGTTTCTTTTTAACTATTGGCATTGCTCTCTGTTGGTTCTTTCGTGGTCATCATATTTTATGTTGCTTTGTGCTTTCGCTGATTTAGCTCCACTCGAAGCACAAACCATGGGTATTTGAAGATAATCTGGTTTTTTCTCTATTTGAATTGCAATCTGCATATAACTATGCCACTCAACCTTGGAAATGACTGTGCTAAAAACATCCCATCTCATTAAGATTTATGCATTAGCATGTTGATTTAGAAAGCATCTATGTCTGGCTAGAAGCCACAGGTGCACAATTCTGTTATATTGCTTATGCCTACTATGTCAATTTTAAATGTGTTGCCATTTCAGTGTGATGCTCGGATCCCTAAAAAAATGTTTTTTTCTTGGCACCCGCATTATTTGTAGAGAATTACATTAGGAGTTTGAACTTGATAATGGATCTCCTTTATGCATGCTTCAGATGATTGCTTCGTTTTCCTACACAGCAGGTTGCACTTATTCTTCTACAAATATAATAGGCGATTGGTTCAAATGCATCTCTCCGATTATCCACTGATCAGGTCGTTGGTATAATTGCGGATTTATGGATTAGCATGAAAATCAAGTATCTAGATAGTAGAAGCAAGACTACTATGAAGGTACAGCTAGATTTGCGATGCATTTAGTTTTTGCGCAACCTGGTTATATAGGCAAGATCAAAAGTAATTACTAGATAGACAGTTTGGCCGAGTGGTCTAAGGCGCCAGATTTAGGCTCTGGTCCGAAAGGGCGCGGGTTCAAATCCCACAGCTGTTAGGTCATTTTAAATTTGAATGTCTCAACGTTACTTTTCATTTTCCACGTGAGTAGGCGTGATTGAAGATGAGGACTCGAAATATTGAAGCCGCCACGACCACTGTCATGGACGAGCACTGCTCTCGCACACCGCAAGACGGGATGGAGAAGATTTGGTGGTTGCTCAGAGCTTTGAAACTAGAGGCAATGGATGTGGATGCTGGTGTGCCTTTCTAAAGATGAGCGACCTCTCTTATGTAGGCAAAAGAAGGGGAGACAAACAGGCTGGGACAGAAGATGAAACGACAAGCCGGGATCTGAACCGAACATGCGATGACCGCCGGCGAACATCCACCCAGTTCATATTCAAAACCCACTAGCGCAAAAATATTTGTGCAACTGTTCATATATCAATCATGCGTGGTAAAATAAAACTCGGTTCGGCGAGATTCCCGCTACCTGCGGAACAAAAATTTAGTTCTAGAGAAACAAAACTTTGGAAAAATAGGAACAAAAATCTTATCAAACGTGGAACAAATTACGATATCTAGCGGCCGAGGACCATGGAAGAAAACTTTTCTTATGGAAAAAATGGTACCGAGGAAAAAAAATTTACCGAGCGTGGATCAACAATATAGTACCGATGGAACTCAAGCGTCCAAGGAGCAAAACATATCCATAGGAGGAAAAAAATGTAGACTAACTGGAACGAGAAAAAATAAGATTAGAAAATTGCATAAACCCCCACTTTTAGAAAACTTATAACAACTTTCAGCAAATTAAATCACCGGAGCTCCAGCTAGATAGTTGGGCAACCAACCTAAAAGAAGAGACCAATTTTTCTCTTTTTGTCGTGGTGGTGTCATGGCAGGTGCCATGAGTAGGCTAAAGATAAGATTAATGTGCACTAGTGGTATCCGTGGAGGGATAATATAGTGAATCTACACTCAAAAGATAGAACAACTCACACACGATGAACTGCTCGTAGATCTTATATTATAATCAATAGGCTAATACAAATGCTCCTTAAGCTGTATCGTAAAGAGGAAGGAGATGAAGTGCTCCTGCTCTCTATGTTAGAGTATATTACGGTTTGAAAATATTAGGTAGTTTCATATTGTAATCTAAGTCTATCTCTATTAGGCTTCTTGCCCCTCAAGTCTTCTAGTACTATATAAACAACCTAAGGACTCACGATCTAATCACCTCTTGCAATATCAATACAATCTATACTTCCGCAAATCTTTCATGGTATCAAAGCGGTTCGCTCTGCCTAGGGTTTAGCCACTGCTTTCGCCGCGCCGCCCCCAGCGAGATCGATCTCTGTGATCTCCACCGGGGGTACCAAATCTCGTAGCTAGTTTTTCTTCCAATTTCCTATATTAGTTTTGTAGTTCTAGCAAAAAAAAATCCTATTAGATCTATTTTTTTTAGCCACCAAAAGCATCGTCCATAGTCGCATGTCGTCATCGTGCGCCTTTACTTCAACCTCGGCGTCAACTCAACTATGGCAAATCATTGTCAACGATCGTGGCAAGGAGGCTCCGCGCGGCGCCCCAAGGGACGTCTTCATGCGTTGCGTCGGCTGCTCCGTCCTCACGTTGTCTCCACGCCGGCCCGTCTTCGCCAACATCTACCGGGACGCACATCCCTGAGTACGCGCCTCGCCGTCAACAAAGGGTCGCATCTTCATCACCCGTGGTCATCATCGCCGACAACCATCTACACCAACATCGCCACACCGTCGCTGCTACCACCGATCGTTGTCATCGTCAACGCCAACAAGTTCTTCTCCACGAGCGAGGCCACGCTCATACAAGCGGAAAATATGGGTCTAATTCCCGAAATCAACTACCGCTACAATTAAATTGCCATCCACAACTACCACCTTCGTGTTCGTCAACCACGACCTCACCGCCAGAGTCGTAGTCTAATTTTTATTTTTTTACTTAATCAATTTTCTTCTTGCAACTACTTCATCTACTCTGACAAATCGGCGGACAACTTCTACGCACCGATCGTTCACAGAGAATTTCTCTGCTGCTCCCTCTGGCTCTGGCGCGTATGGCTCGTGATGGTCCCTGTCTTCGCACATCCGGTATTGGCAACACCGACACGTGCATTCGTCCCCGACGCGCTTTCGAGTTTGGCAAGCTCGGCAAGGCGTGTCGCCTACCTCGACTACTCCGACTCCAGCTATGTCTACATCAAAAATCACTACGGCGACTTATCCAGGCTCAACGACGACATCGACCACAACGCCACGACATCATCAACCTCATGGACTTCATCAATGGCGACTACATCACCAACGGCACCAGCGACCACGACTACAATACCCTACTTCCGGCTACATCGACATAGGCAACCACCGGCATCCTCTCCAGTCCAGGACTTCAGATTATGCTCTAGTCAGACCGTCCGCAACGCTCCTGCTGTTTGCGTCACTACCGCTCCGACTGCGGGGGGTGTTAGAGTATATTACGATTTGGTAATATTAGGTAGTTTCATATTGTAATCTAAGTCTATCTCAATTAGGCTTCTTGCCCCTCAAGTATTCTAGTACTATATAAACAACCTAAGGGCTCACGATGTAATCACCTCTTGCAATATCAATACAATCTATACTTCCGCAAATCTTCCACTCTACTCTTGCTAGGTTCTTCCCTTAGCCAAAAAGAGTGACACCCTCTTTGGAGGCCCTGGCTCACCTTATAAAGTGGTTGCCAGGTTACAACTAGGAATTACGTGGCCTGAATATGCTTGGAATATGCTTGTCCCAAAGTAGTAACTCAGCGCGCTCATTTCCCCTGTCCACAGCCTCTGTAAGGCAATGACACAGAGTCCACGCGCTGTGACCGTTGCTGTCAGTGACTGTCACGTCCGTGACAATCTCTTCTGTCTCTGCCGCTCCGACTCCTGTTGCGGACCTTGTCCTTTTACCTCGGCTTTACCTTACCTGGGGTCATCCACCCAACATTAGTCCCCGAAGTTGGTGCGGTCTTGTTGGGGATGTAACCCTAGGTACCCCAGAGTTGATTAGTCATATGACTAGAAAAGACATGAATATCAAAGGAATTAAGAAAAACCTAAAAAGAAAAAGGAAAGAAGCTGTCCAGGCCGAATTATGCCTAATTCGGCCTCAAGACGCGTCCCCTGGGCCAATTCTGACCTGCCAGTTCTGAATTACCTGGTTACCCGGCTGGGTCGGATCATCTCTACCTCACCAGCTGGGTAATCCGCTCCCAGGTGGGCCGGCACAGGCCAGGTCCGGCCCACCAGTGCCTTCCTCCTCGACGCCACCTTCCCGCCAGCTTCCTGCCATCTCGCCTTGTCCCGTCAACGCGTCGCCCGGGTGGGTCGGAGTAAGGAGAACTCGGCCCACCGCGAGACTTCTCCTTCGCCCTGCCAGATCAACGCCTACGTCGGCGCTCCCCCGATCCCCTATGCCACCTTACCTCGGCAGTAGACCCCGGGTGGGCCGGCTTCAACCACTTCGGCCCACCGCGGGACTCCCTTATCGACCCGTCATCACCTTCCCCTGGGTGGGCCGGCATATGTCGGAGCCGGTCCACCACTGGTCTCCCAGACAGCTCCATCGCCAGCGACCTGGATGGACCGACTCTGCGGCCCATCCCGGGATACCGTCACCGCCACACCTGCTTCTCTCTTGGGCCGGGATAGGAGGTGCTCTGGCTAGGCTCTCTCCATCCTTAGTCAGGCTGGGCCGTTCTAGGCCGGCGGCACTCCAAACCCAGCTGGGCCCTCAAGATGGCCTCCGCCTGGGCCAACTTAGGGAATAGTTCGGCTGGGACTGAAAATAACTCGGCCTGGGCACTATTCGTCGTCCAGGTGGGCCCCATTTCTCCCTCGGGACGAGTTATCTTCCCCCATGGCCGAATTTCACTTCCCCGGGCCGAATTACTTCGTCCCGGATGTCACTTTGCTCATATACGGACCCACCATTAACCTCTACCTCGATACGCTACCACGTCAAGTCAAGCCTACGTCAGGTGCCAGTCTTGGGACGCCCCTAGCTCAGACTGGCCCCTTTGGTCCAAGATGCTAAGGAATGTGCTGGGCATCTTGGGAGATGCTAGGGAATATGCCCGACATCTCCTAAAGATGCGAAGGAATATGCCGAAGGGATAAGAGCGGTGACTCAATAAAGGACAAGGTGACTAGGCAAGCCCCCACAAGACAGCTCATAGGAGTACTTTAGATGACATACCTTGTCCCCTGGGCTCCCCTTTATAAGGAGCACCAGGGGTAACGTTACAGGGGAGGCCCCCTGGAGGGCTCCTCTCCCTCTGCTCACTAGGAGCATGGTTTCTTCTTCCTCTGCTCTCTCCATGAGAGGCATAAGAGTACAACCCAAGGAGCACCATTGTAGCCACAAGCATGGCAAGATATATGAGATTAGATGCAGGAGTAGAGGTGTTATCTCACTAGGAGAGCCTCGAACCTGGGTATATCTTGTCTCTCTGAGTTCTTCCGTATGAGGTCTTCACTTCATCATCCCTCCCCGGATTTCTCCATCGTCCATCGGCCCCAACTTTAGCCTATACCGGGCATATGCCGTGACACCACTACGACATTTGGCGCCCACCGTGGGGCTGATAAGAGGCACTGGTTGGGTTACCATCCGGACAGGAACGTCTTCATCAAGCTCTGCTTCACCATCGATCAAAAGTCTCTGCATCCTCTTCCCCAACGTACAGAGAGCAGGGGAGTTGGCATACAAGCCTCCCTTGTTGAGGTGACTCAACCTCTTCCTCAACCTCTTCACCAATAGTATAGTAAGTGTTGGATGACCCATTGGGTGTGACTCAACTAGATAACTCAACCAACATGCACCTGAGATACCCTGAATGGCACTCGGGAACTATCACCTTCAATCACCTAGCTATTCATCCCTAGGATGAGATAACTCAACCCGGGGACTAGCATGCATGCCATTTGAGTCGCCTAAGGGTAGAAAAAGTATCTCGGGGACTTGATGTCTCCGTGCATAGGACAAACAACTCAGAAAAGACTTAAGATTTTCCATGATCTCGTATGTATCCACCGCTTTGTGTCTTTAAGCTGCCTTGGATGAAAAAGTAGCTCACCAAGTCATTGAGGCTCATTATAACTCGGATTTAACTCAACTCACCAAGTTACCTAGTAACTAGGGTTATACTTCAGCTTGCCTAGTTGCCTTGTAACTCGGATTTGACTCAGTCAGCCGGATTACCTGGTAACTTAGGTTTAACTCGGATTGCTGTTTTCAGCTTACCAGGTCATCTGTAACTTGGATTGATGTGTGCATCACCATGCCAGGTTACTTGATAACTCGAATTTTACTTCAGTTTGCCTAACTACAGGTTTCCTAGTTACATGGTAACTCGGATTTTACTCCAGTTTGCCTAAATTATAGGTTTTCAGGTTACATGGTGACTCAGATTTTACTTCAGTTTGCCTAACTACAGGTTTCCTAGTTACATGGTAACTCGGATTTTACTTCAGTTTGCCTAATTACAGGGGTAATTAGGATTTGCTTCAGTTTCCTAGTTACAGGGTAACTCGGATTTTAACTCATCTTACCAGGTTATCTTATACCTCAAATCAATTTGTACCATATCTTGGATGGCGATGGGCCAGCATATCAATAACTCATCATATTCAATCTCGGATCAGTATCTCGGATCTATATCTATGGAAGTATGCCATCATATCATAAAGTCATGTCATAACTCAAAATCATATCTCGGATCAATGTCTCGAGTCAAAATCTAGGGCAGTTTGCCAGCATATCATAAGACCATATCATATCTCAACCAGATGACTCGGATCTAAGACTTATGTCAGATTTGAGTCAAGCAACTCAAACTCCCATCAGGTAACTCGGATTGGAGTCATGTAACTCAGATTTGAGTCAAGTTACTCGGATCCTGAGTCAAGTAACTCAAAACAGAGACTCATGTCAATTTTGAGTCATATAACTCAGCAATTATATCTCGGATGGGATAACTCGGGTTACAATTCATAAGGCCAGAGCCAAATTCGGCCAGAAGCCAAAAGACTTACCCAAATGGGTTAAGGCCAGAGCCAAATTCGACCAGAAGCCAAAAGACTTACCCAAATGGGTTAAGGCCAGAGCCAAATTCGGCCAGAAGCCAAAAGACTTACCCAAATGGGTTAAGGCCAGAGCCAAATTCGGCCAGAAGCCAAAAGAGTCACCCAAATGGGTTAAGGCCAGAGCCGAATCAGGCCAGAAGCCAAAAGAGTTACCCAAATGGGTTAAGGCCAGAGCCGAATCAGGCCAGAAGCCAAAAGACTTACCCAAATGGGTTAAGGCCAGAGCCGAATCAGGCCAGAAGCCAAAAGAGTTACCCAAATAGGTTAAGGCCAGAGCCGAATCAGGCCAGGAGCCAAAAGAGTTACCCTAATGGGTTAAGGCCAGAGCCGAATCAGGCCAGAAGCCAAAAGACTTACCCAAATGGGTTAAGGCCAGAGCCGAATCAGGCCAGAAGCCAAAAGAGTTACCCAAATAGGTTAGGGCCAGAGCCGAATCAGGCCAGAAGCCAAAAGAGTTACCTAAATGGGTTAAGGCCAGAGCCGAATCAGGCTAGAAGCCAAAAGAGTTACCCAAATGGGTTAAGGCCAGAGCCGAATCAGGCCAGAAGCCAAAAGACTTACCCAAATGGGTTAAGGCCAGAGCCGAATCAGGCCAGAAGCAAAAAAGAGTTACCCAAATGGGTTAAGGCCAGAGCCGAATCAAGCCAGAAGCCAAAAGACTTACCCAAATGGGTTAAGGCCAGAGCCGAATCAGGACAGAAGCCAAAAGAGTTACCCAAATGGGTTAAGGCCAGAGCCGAATCAGGCCAGAAGACAAAAGACTTACCCAAATGGGTTAAGGCTAGAGCCGAATCAGGCCAGAAGCCAAAAGAGTTACCCAAATGGGTTAAGGCTAGAGCCGAATCAGTCTAGAAGCCAAAAGACTTACCCAAATGGGTTAAGGCCAGAGCCGAATTAGGCCAGAAGACAAAATAGTTAATCCAAATGGGTTAAGGCCAGAGCCAAATTTGGCTAGAAGCCAAAAGAGTTAACCCAGATGGGTTACGGCCAGAGCCGAATCAAGCGAGAAGCCAAAAGACTTACCCAAGAGGGTTAAGACCAGAGCCAAAGCCGGCCAGAAGTCAAAAAACCTACCCAAAAAGGGTCAGATGGCGAATGCCCATGAGGCTATATGATGATCTGAGTCAATTCTTGCCACGAATATATTGAAATAGAGAAAAAGGATTATAGGTCACAGACAACTCTGGAGAAATTTCTTTTAAAGCCTATGCACGATTCTACAAATCCCACATAGACTCGGGGACTAATGTTGGGGATGTAACCCTAGGTACCCCAGAGTTGATGAGTCATATGACTAGAAAAGCCATGAATATCAAAGGAATTAAGAAAAACCTAAAAAGAAAAAGGAAAGAAGCTGTCCAGGCCGAATTATGCCTAATTCGGCCTCAAGACGTGTCCCCTGGGCCAATTCCGGCATGTCAGTTCCGAATTACCTTGTTACCCGGCTGGGCCGGATCATCTCTACCTCACCAGCAGGGTAATTCGCTCCCAGGTCGGCCGGCATAGGCCAGGCCCAGCCCACCAGTGCCTTCCTCCTCGACGCCACCTTCCCGCCAGCTTCCTGCCATCTTGCCTCGTCCCGTCAACGCGTCGCCCGGGTGGGTCGGAGTAAGGAGAACTCGGCCCACCGCGAGACTTCTCCTTCGTCCTGCCAGATCAACGCCTACGTCGGCGCTCCCTCGATCCCCTATGCCACCTTACCTCGGCAGTAGACCCTGGGTGGGCCGGCTTCAACCACTTCGGCCCACCGCGGGACTCCCTCATCGACCCGTCATCACCTTCCCCCGGGTGGGTCGGCATATGTCGGAGCCGGTCCACCGCGGGTCTCCCGGACAGCTCCATCGCCAGTGATCTGGATGGACCGACTCTGCGGCCCATCCCGGGATACCGTCACCGCCACACCTGGTGCTCTCTTGGGCCGGGATAGGAGGTGCTCCGGCTAGGCTCTCTCCATCCTTAGTCAGGCTGGGCCGTTCTAGGCCGACGGCACTCCAAACCCGGCTGGGCCCTCAAGATGGCCTCCGTCTGGGCCAACTTAGGGAATAGTTCGGCTGGGACTGAAAATAACTCGGCCTGGGCACTATTCGTCGTCCAGGTGGGCCCCATTTCTCCCCGGGATGAGTTATCTCCCCCCATGGCCGAATTTCACTTCCCTGGGCCGAATTACTTCGTCCCGGATGTCACTTTGCTCATATCCGGACCCACCATTAACCTCTACCTCGATACGCTACCACGTCAAGTCAAGCCTACGTCAGGTGCCAGTCTTGGGACGCCCCTAGCTCAGACTGGCCCCTTTGGTCCAAGATACTAAGGAATATGCTGGGCATCTTGGGAGATGCTAGGGAATATGCCCGGCATCTCCTAAAGATGCTAAGGAATATGCCGAAGGGATAAGACTGGCGACTTAATAAAGGACAAGGTGACTGGGCAAGCCCCCACAAGACAGCTCATAGGAGTACTTTAGATGACATACCTTGCCCCCTGGGCTCCCCTTTATAAGGAGCACCAGGGGTAACGTTACAGGGGAGGCCCCCTAGAGAGCTCCTCTCCCTCTGCTCACTAGGAGCATGGTTTCTTCTTCCTCTACTCTCTCCATGAGAGGCATAAGAGTACAGCTCAAGGAGCACCATTGTAGCCACAAGCATGGCAAGATATATGAGATTAGATGCAGGAGTAGAGGTGTTATCTCACTAGGAGAGACTCGAACCTAGGTATATCGTGTCTCTCTGAGTTCTTCCTCATGAGGTCTTCACTTCATCATCCCTCCCCGGATTCCTCCATCATCCATCGACCCCAACTTTAGCCTATACCAGGCATATGCCGTGACACCACCACGACAGGTCTTATCAGCCTTAGCTGGTAAGGCCACAGGAGGTTCAGTTTTATTCGGGTCTTTGTTCATCTCGCCGACATACTCGTATGTCGGCCTATACCGATTTTAACTCGGCAGTACCTTGTGGTGATTCAGTTTTCACCTTGACTTTCATAGGCTCTTTCGGAGTTACTTCTCGTTGGCCGAGTCATAGCATTGCATCCAGGTTATTCCTCTTAGATGCCTATCTTCTCGTACACACCTCCATGTATCCTACATGGAGGGTAATCATTGCTCTTGCCTCATTTTAAGGGCCATGATGTCAGTTACTGCACGCGCCGTCAGGGGTTACTGCACCCCCATCACAATGTGGGGTGCCTCTTCGATAACCGCAGAGCCACGTCCCGCCGTTTGATCTTATGTGTCGTGTGACCCCTGTGTGGCTTGCCGCTGATGCGTTTGTTCGCGGAATACATGCCCACATCGAGGGGCTCACTGCAGTTAGCGATCCCACTACCCATGATTTGAGCGTGGTTAAATAGGGGAGCGGGGGAGGTCCTTAGAAACTTTACCCCACTCGCCTCTCCCTCTTCTTCTTCCTCCTAGCGTCGCTGCCACCGCTACTCTGTGCTTTGTGATAGTGTTGCCGCCGCTGTTCTCTGTGTTTCCTTTCTTCACTACAGCGCCGCTGCTTGCTGCCGCTATGGGGCCGTGCCAGTCAAAGTCTTTCTCCCCCGAACCAGACCCCATATCCGAAGGAGAAGATCTGGAGATGCCTCGTGAAGTTACTGTCGTGGAGGAACACGAGGAGGGCAGCACCGCCCATGAGCGTGGAGCTAGGGTCGGCTCGAAGGTGATGTAGTGAGAGCTTGACTGGATTATCTGCACATGCCAGATTCCCGCTGGGGTTAGCTGCTGCCTCCCCGGCAACGAACAAACCCATGTTCTCCAAGATGGTGCGTTCGTAATGTTCGTCTCTCATTTCACCTGTGGCTTTGGCCTCCTTATCAACATGTTTTTCAAGGATTTCATGGAAACCTTCGGTTTGCAACCACACCATCTCCCCGCTAATGCTCTTGCTTCTCTCTATGCATTCGCTTCCGGCATTGAGGGATACCTCGGCCTGTGGCCAGATCTCAACATTTGGGCCAAGTACTTTCAGTTCAAGGCCAACATCGTCCCCAACAAGAATCTCCGCCCCGGCGAGAAATCCTTAACCTAGTGTGGGGCAGAGACCATCTCACCTCGGAAGAACTCCAGCTTCCCCCAGATTACCTGCCGCGAATATTGCAAGGGATGGGCGAAGACGTTCTTCTATGTGAAGAACAATACCTCGGACAAAAAGATTCGGCTCCCTGCCTTCTCTCTTGGTGTCCCCACCAAGAAAAATTGGGATCTTGACCCCAAGAGGGACAACAACTTCATCAACCTCGTGACGAAGCGCATCCTCGAGATGATAGATGCCAGGTTAACCGACGAGGATTTGATGCTTACCTTCATCCTCAGCCGGGTTTGCCCGCTGCAATAGCATACCCATAAGATCTGCTATATGAGCGATCACCTCGATCCCAACCGAGTCTCCTTGATCGAGCTTACTGACGACCAGATCTACCGCCAGTTCAAGTATATCTTCAAGATAATATTGCCCGAGGAATGGGAGTGGGGAATGGAGCCGTGTAGCATCTCAATTGTCTAACAATTGCAATGCTACTAGCCTAGTCTATATATATGCTACTTCCTATATATAATTGTTGCATCATAATTATATCATGCTCATGTCATCATGCCACCTTGCATTTGAGCATCATATAAAACCATGTTTCTTTGGTTCTTCTCTCATATGCATTATTCATTGTATTTGCCTCTTGATATTGTAATTTGGTTTTTGATAAATGCTTGATGCCCAAGTTGAGTTGGGGGCATATCTTTTTGACTCCACCACCTTTCTTGTCACCACCCCATCATTCCACCATTCCACCATATGTGAGCATTGCATTTTATTTGGGTTTATCTCTAGCTCATGTTGTTTGGAATGGACCCTTTTCCATTCTACATGCTTCCATGTGGAATGGTATGTGAAGGTTGTTCATGTTGGAATATTTTGAGGATAATATGCCCATAGTGGAATATACACACTAGCATGTCCAAAATATATTCAAATATGGTCATCTCCATTCACTCCACATGGAACATTCCTTCAATCCTTAGCTTGGCCCTTACTCCATCTTTTGAGGATGCATATAAATAAATGCCATGAGATTTTATTTTGTTTTCACAAGATCAAAACATGGCATTTAATGTTTTGCATGGGCCATGCAACCATCCTCATCACCATTTCTTTTCTTTTGGTTTTTCTTTGCTTTGAGTGGAACCTAAACCATCTCCCTACCCCTCTCTCCTCACACTTGTCACCTCATGCTTTGGTCATGATTAAAACCCTAACTACCATACCACACCCTCTCTCTAATCCCCCTCTCTAAACCACACCCCCACCCTAACCACTCCATGCCGAGGCACCACCCAGCCTTAGTCTACCCTCTCTAGCCTAACCCCAACCCCTTCACCCAAACCCTAAGCCCCATCGGCCTCCCCTTGCTTAGCCCAAAAGTTGGCCACCATCACCCCCATGTGCTCCTATCTCCTTCTTCTACCCCACACCTCGTCTTACCTCACCCAGACCCTCATCCAGGAGGCGCCAGATTCCCCTCTCCCTCCCTTCTTCTTCCTCTCCCTGCCACCTCCCTAAGCCATGGCCATCATGCACTCCCCAAACCCTAGCTCGGCCTCCCCTCTGTGCCAGCTCGAGCTAGTGGCCGTCGCGCCGTTGCAAGGCGCCAGGGGGCTCCCTGGGCTACCTCTTCGTTGGCCTAGACCGGGGCGACGCTGGGAGTCGCCGGAGTGGACGCGTCGCCGCCGTAGCCGCAATGGACGCTGCTCGGTACCTCGCCACCCGTCGCCGTTCTCCTTCCACTCCGACACCAGAAACGCTCACTCGAGCCACGGTGAGTCCCGCTGCGCCCCTCTGCCCTGTAGATCCCTCTCTGGGGCCCTGTATCATCGGTGGCCTCGCCGCTGTGCGCGCTCGCCGCCGCGCGCCGCGCTCTGACCAGCAGCAGCCGCTTCTGCCCCCTCTGTTTCTCGCCATGCCCCGCGCGTTGTAGGCCTCCTCCGGTGATGCCGCCTGAACGGAAGTCGTAGGCCGTAGACCCCTCTTCGCTTTTCCTTTTTATGGCACGGCTAAACGTGCCGCCGTTTAGTCGCTATCGCCGCCGCAAAACCGCCCGAGCTCGCCGTTCTCTGTCGAGGACGTGCGACTCGTTAGACCAGCCGCCGTCGTTTTGCAGAACAGCCCAGGAAGTTTTTCCCGCCTCAACCTGCGGTCCCAAGTGGCCCACATGTCAGCCCCTGTATCGTTTTACGAAAAAGGACCCCTGCTTCCGTTGTTTCGCGTCCGCACTCCCTCGGATCTGCCGCGTGGCACGCCCCGGCTGGCGCGCCCGCGTGCGGGTCCGCGTGTACGCCGACCCCGCTTGTCACTCACTGTGGCTGGGGACGCGCCCGGTAAGAAAAGCCAAGCCAGATCCCGCGGGTCGACAACTGACTCAGCTTCGCGATCCCACCCGTCGGCGCCTCGGGCTAGCCCCCTCCGTGTGTAAAAAGTTTTGCATTTATCTGTTTTAATTAAACCTTTTTCGAAAAATGATTTAAATCCAAATTCAAATCTGTTTTTCATATCTTTTAAAATATAATTCCAAATTCAACAAATAATATATGTTTTTGAATCAGGAAAATGTGAGGATTTTAAATCTGCAATTCAAAATATCTTTTGAGCACTTTAAAATTTCGAGATGACTAAAATTACAATAAAATGCCCTTTTCCTTAATAAATTAATAACTTTAATTCTATAACTCCAAATTTGGCAAATAATATGTCTAAATCGATCAGCGCGACGAGCCCGTTCTATCTATGCAGTCCTTGTTCTGAATTGAAGAATGCATCATGTCATTATTAAAAATCTGAACTGTTTATGACAATAGAACTTGGTTAAATAAATAATAAAATGCTTTATTTCTTGTATCCACACCTCACCTTTGCCATGCTACTTTAATGCCATGTAAATTGTGCATCATTCATCATGGCATGCTTGCTTGCTTGTCGCATTTTAATTCATATGCTTGTGCACTTTATTTATGTTGGCCCTTGTTTGTTTGGTTCTTCTTCGAATAGACGCCCAGCAGGAGAATTACCAGGAATCACAGGAGTACTACCCAGATCCATCTCTCGCTTCGACTGAGCTGCCAGGCAAGCACTACCACATGCTTGCATACATACAGTACCTATTGCCTCTATCTTATTCTTGCATCATTGAGTCGCGATTGCATTAAATTGAATCCCAAGTACTGCATAGACTTTACTTTTAAACCCCACCGAAGCTTGTTCGTCCATCCCATGAGCCATTACTACAGGAGTTGTTTGAGCCATGCGAGTCGTAGAAAAGCATGTGTAGGGTATGTGAGTGTCTGATGAATAACGAGGTACCTAAACAACTTAACCTGAGTAGTAATGGGATAACTAATGAAAGAGGCACCGGTGAGCAATATCTGCTATTTGGTTTTTCATGATCACTTGTGCCCCGTAGGACCCCGAGTACTTGATTCCTGTTCGTTGTTTATTCGCACTATCCACATCCGGGAGGCCTTATGGACCCCCCCTGAGCCAGAGCTTGATTCATTCTTATTTCTTGGGGCCACGATTAGTTTGGGGCTTTACTACTATCCTGTACTTATGCCATGATACTGCTTTATTTAAGATTGTGCGAGGAGCACCTGTACTGTTTTGGATCGCGACACGTTTTCGCGGTATCAACAAGCCCGGTCATATTTTCGGGTTCCCAGTCGTTTACAGCCGTCGTTGCAAACCCTGGGTCCGTCTCGGAGTCGGCCAACTTCGTTGCGGGTAGCTTATTGGGGTGGCCCCTGAAATATTACTGAATCCTGTGATCGCTTTGTCGTGAATGCCTCGTTGGGTTTTGATTTGGTTTTTCCGAGGTTGATCGAGTGTGTGTTGCTATTCGTGCACCCCTGCAGGGTAAATCTTTCTGAAAGCCATGTCCGCGGTTATGGACAACTTGGAGCACAGTTTCTCGATCATAGACAAGTCTAACTAAAGTACCACTTTTAAATTGACTAAGTACCTGACTAGTAAATAGCGCAATACTCATGGAATGGTTAATAAAACTACCAACGGATGATGGGGGTTGTTCGTCCGCTTCCTCGCTGGTAAGCGAGGAGGAGGATGGATCTGTTAATTATACTGTTATAACTGTTGTTCTTAATTAACCGACATCCGTCTATCATTGGTTAGGCGGATGGTTAGCGAGTATCTATAGACTTGTTAGTTATTATCTTTTGCTGCAATTGCGTCACCCCAGGTTGTGTCCCCTTTAGTGGCATAAAGACTTGCTGAGTACCCCTAGGGTCTCACAAGATAAATTGTTTGATTCAGATGAACAGGTGTATTCGCAAGATGGATACTGGGTGGAGGAGACAGATGATGTTGGCAACGATCATTCGGTGTAGAGATTCCGGGAACGGGGATCCGTGAGATCTATGGGCGGGATGTGTTTATTTATATGGCATCTTATGCCGATTTTCTTCTTATCCGTACTCGGATCTTGTTTTACGCTTCCGCCTGATACTCTGATGTGTGTTGTATGAGGAGCTATCCTAAACTATTATCTCTATCTAGGATATTTGAATCTTGCCGTATGGCGCTGCAATATTTCTATTTCTTTTTAGATGGAATGGCTCTGAGGACTGTTGTATGTGGCTTGCATACATACTCATTTGTGTATGTAGTTGATCCCTTCGCCTGCCGATTACGCCGCTCGTTCTTGTCCCGATGATCTGAAAGTGGTTAGGACGACCGAAAGGTCTACCATGAGTGTCCCTGGGCCCCACCGTACTATTTTAACCACTTTCGTTCATCCAGGCATGTAACTAAGAGCGTAATTCACCGAGGTAGTTACAAGCCGTTCAGCCGAGATAGGCTCGTGCCCAAGGTTTGTATTTCGAGGGACCCTTTTCCGAGTTATACCTTATGTTGGACGGTACCATTTATTTGGACTTCATATATTGCTTTGTTAAAAATTTCTCCAGCAGACACTCGAGGACACCCAAACCCCGGCCCTCACTTGGGGCAAAGATCGAGATGCCTCAGAACCAGAGGAGCCGGATTCTGAGGAATTCATGCCTGTCACGGACTCTAGATCTGGCTGATCCTCCCTTCTGTCTTAAAGGATTAGACAGACGATGATGATGATGATGACTGTGAAGTTCTCGAGGTACTTGACCCGATGCCTATCTCTTACACCTTTCCGGCTGATCCTACTCTAGCTAACCCGGCTGGTCAGGTGCACAATGTGCCTCCGGTTGCGGTGGGCGGCCAAGGCACCGTGAAGAAGCGAGCCGCAACCTCCGCTCCTCCGGCCGAGCGAGCCAGACCCAACAAGTGGTACAAGAAAGATAGCAAGAAACCCGAAATCCAGAAGGCTTCTACGCCCAAGTCTCCTCTAGCTGTATCTAGGTAAGCACCTTTCTCCGAGTTACCTTTGTGTTTTATGTTTCTTGTCTTCTTGTTTCTCTCTTTCTTAGTTGCTTTGGTCTTTTCCCTATCTGATTTGGCAGAGCCACCGTGGACATTTCCCAAAGTGGCTCCAACATCGCCTCTCCTATTCATGAGGGGCCACGTTCTCCTTGTGGTGACGCTCCCGTCCTTAGCACCGTCTGAGAGAACTCTCCTACTGCGCCAAACAACCGTCCACCTAGGCGGGAGGAGGACAACATCGGTACATGTGGGCGCCGCGCCACAGAGGACGTGGTTATGCCGGATTTGCAGGATGGTTCCTCTTTTGCCCCGCAAGAAGAAGATCGTGGCGCCAGTAACATCGGCACCAAAAATGTTTCTACTGAGGTGCCATAGACTTCAGCACCAGTACAACCTCAACCTCCGCCTCAGCCTCAGCCAACTCCAGCTCCAAGTTCTCTCCAGCAAGTACCGCCAGCCTCATCCTAGTCTCCCTAGACTTGGCGAGATGACCAACCTCAGTAGAGCCCGCATGCCAAGTCTTCTGCGCCAACTTTGGCGGTCGAAGCTCAACCCTCAGCCTCTCAGCAATGGGTCAAACCAGCCGGCAAGGTCAAGAAAACTGTCGAGGTGACCAAGGCAACGCCCAAGGGATCAACAGTCGGGTCTGGGCAGCGCACCATTGCTTCTATGATGCAACAGGGCAGTGCTGCTTCTGGCCCTACTCCGGATAAGAAGATCACGTTGCACAGTAGTTTGGCCGCTACCATGGTCACCTGTCAAGTTGCTCACAAGAAAGGGTTAGTCTTGACTCGGACTCTCAATTGTGGGACTCTCGGCTCGCTTGCTGAGTATGCCGAGAATTAGAATAACGCCGAATATATTGATGTCAGTGAAGGCTCTGATTTTTGCCATCTTCCACTGCGTTTAAACATTGTTTTTGGTCAAGAAATATCCAAAGAAACTCTAAATCCCTGCCACTAATGACTAATAATTGCAAATATTTGCAAATCCTCTCTTTGAATTTTGTTGTGCAAGAAATCACGGTTTTTAATGCAAAACAAGGAGTCATAATGAAGGATTTTGAGGAAGTACACACGTCCAAGTTTAATTGGGAAGTAGTTCTAGGGCATCAGTACGCTTAACGACCACTAGTACGGGAATGGTCCGCCCATACCGCCCGCCCATACCAGGTGGCGACGGCTTCGTCTCATCAAACCCTAGAACTTTTGTGAAGACGCCTATATATTTCGAGGCTCTAGCCGCCGGCCAGAGGGCCACCATTCTCAGATTACATCACAACACCACCAAAGGAGATCCACACCATTGTTCATCACTTCCACCATCCATCCATCCACAAGCCATAGCCATTGCTTTGTACTTTAGATCTCCTTGTGATTTGGTGACCATTGTAAGAATATTTGATTTCAATCTAAGTATTTGTATGATGTTTTCTATCTCCGATCTATTTGTTATGAGTGAGTAGTCCTCACGGGCTACGAGTTGGGGAGAAACCTCGCAGCGATTATGTGCATCTAGATCATGGGAGTATTGTATTTTGTTTGCAATTGTGATTTGTGTCTTTTGTTTCTTCGTCTCTTGTCTCGATCTGTGGACTTGTAGGTAACCGAGATCCCATGGATTGATAAAGGCTTGAGGTGAGATACTTCGCTAGCAGCAATCTCATAGGAACCTGGGTGACATAAAGGGTAGTACGGTCTTTGCTTAGCGCCCCATTCGGTATCAACAAAAACATCACCACTTGAAGCTTTGATCTATGTTTTACACTTAATAATCGTTTGTAACATGTGGCTTCGGTGTGCACCCGGTTGGATTAAAAGTCTATTGCTATGCCCGCTGCATCACGGGGGCTCTAGAATATTAGGATGTGTTACCCACAAGAGATTATCTCCAATCAAACATTATACATGACTATGCTTATTATTATCTTTTATCCCATTTGATGTGCAACTGCAGGTGGATCTTCAACCCTGGCCTATCTCCATCCATTGATTCAAACCCATTATAAAGTAAACTAGATTGGTCTGTTCAACTAAGATAAAACAAACAAAGTCTTGTAGATGTGTCCTTTTTATTAGCTCTTGTAGATGGTGAATCAAGAGCAACAGAGGTGTTCAGAACTGTACCTCTCCTTGTAGTGGATGGTAATATAGGAACCTTTCCATCACGGGATTTACCCATGATGAATGGATAGTAGCGAACAATAGTGATTCCAATTGTACTTGATAAATAGAGCTATGCTCCCCAGCAACAGCGCCAGAAAATAGTCTTTATGACCCACAAGTATAGGGGATCACAACAGTCTTTGAGGGAAGTAAAACCCAATTTATTGATTCGACACAAGGGGAGCCAAAGAATATTTATAAGCCTTAACAACTGAGTTGTCAATTCAGCTACACCTAGAAACAATCTTGTTCGCAGTAGTTTTATCAGTAGCAACATTTTTGTAGTAGCAATAGCAAAGTAATAGCAGTAGTAAAATAAAGACAGTAGTAACAATTGCAATAAACAGTAGGATTCAAGCGCGGTAGGCATAGGGATGGATGGACAGGCGTTGCATGGACAAGATAATTCATGTAGCAATCAAGATATAGGGCAATTGCAGATAAATAGATAAAGCATCCAAGTACTAAATAATCATAGGCATGTGTTCCATATATAGTCATACGTGCTCGTAATGAGAACTTGCACAACATCTTTTGTCCTGCCAGCCCATTGCAGTGGGGCCTCTAGGCAATCTACTAGCAATTTAAGGTGCTCCTTTTAATAGAGCACGGGAGCAAAGCATTAACACTCCGTGAACACATGTGATCCTCATATCATAGCCATTCCCTCCAGTTATCCCGTTTCTTATCACTTTGGGGCCTTTGGTTCTGGAAAATAATATGTGTATACAACTTGCAGGTAAGATCATAAACAATACTATCATCATGAATCAATAACATGTTCAGATCTGAAATCATGGCACTCGGGCCCTAGTGACAAGCATTAAGCATAACAAGTTGCAACAATGTTAAAAAGCACTAACAATAGATACTAGGCATCATGCCCTAACAATCTGGTGCAATTACATGAACGATCTCATCCAATCCCTACCATCCCCATAGCCTACATCGGGGGATTACTCACTCATGGATGGGGGAATCATGGATGGTTGATGGAGAAGCGACGGTGATGATGATGGCGATGATCTCCTCCAATTCCTCGTCCTGACAGGGTGCCAGAACAGAGTTTCTGGTTCCGAATCGCGGTATCTGGTGGTGGCGGAGCAGCAGAACTCTATCTGGAAAAAGGTCGAACCCCCTGTCTGTTTTAGGTCAGAGGGCTTATATAGGAGAAATGAGAGGTCGAGACGGAGTCCGAGGCAGCCACACCACCTCCTGGCGTGGCCTGGCCTAGCCCGCGCGGCCAGGTGGTGTGGGCCCCTCGTGGCCCTTCTTCGTCTCGTCTTCTGGCTCCATGAGTCTTCTAGTAAAATAGGAGTTTTGCGATATTTTCCGGGATTTTTCCTGAAAGTTGAGTCTTCTAGTAAAATAGTACCGCCCGCCCATGAGTCTTCTAGTAAAATAGTACCGCCCGCCCATACTACATACCCAGCCTCCATAAACGCCACAAGGAGGTATCCTAAAAATCCCCCAAATCAACCTTTCTCTTTCTTCTTCCTCCAAAGTCCAAACCACCTCAATTGGATCTTCAAATTTACTTAATCTTTCTCTGATTCTTCGCACTCATTCGATCTAAGGTATGATTCTCCTCCGACCCTCAACTTATTCGTGCAAAAGCCACACTCAATATTTCATCATTGTCAATCTAGACTTAGGTCTTGTTCTCGATTCAATCTTGATATTAAGTGTGCTTACCATTGTTTTTAGAGGAGTTTCTTTTGTAGTTAGTGTAGAGAATCACTTGTGCTATGTTTCTATTAGACCATTTATTAGCAATCTTTATTTACTTTGTCTTGTTTTAATTTATTAGATGAACACGAGGAGTTGTACACGTGAGATGGCTGCGGAGTCCTCCGCACCACCCGTTGATATGTTGACTCCCGAGTCACTTGGTATTGAGTTCACCGAGGAGTTCCAGCTGAACCATTTCAATCGTCTCAAGATTCGAGAAATCAAGTCCACAAAGTGTGCGTGTCCTTATATCCTGAACCAACTTGGCATTCATGCTGATTTCGATTACTTTGCAACAATGTTGGTTTGTATGATTTTTTATTTCTGGATGTTGTCCACGTATCGCCGCTTCACGCTTGAGTTCTTTAGTACCTTGACGCACATGGTGGATCCTTATGGGTGTACCGAGGAACAAAGGCATGTGTATACTTTGACACTCAGCCAATGGGCTCAATGCTTTGGGTTTGCCAACAACACCACCGATGTACGCACAACCACCTTTGTTTTAGATCCTTCCCCTTCATAGTACTTTAATTTTATGAGAATTCGTGGAAACATACCCAAGGGGAACCAAATTGATCATCCTGCTATTCGAGATCCTCGCAAAAGCTGCTCTTATCAATTGTAACTTAATGCCAAATTGGGGTGCTCTTCTCGTGTTTTACCTTAAGCATCAGGCTCTTCAATCTCAAGGACCCATATGCGGAGGAGGAGTTGTGACCGTTCTTGCACGTGCACTTTGCATCAACCCAGGTATCATCCAACCGTTGACTGGAAGTCACCGTCTTGGTCTTTCTACTCTAAGAGCGTGTGGTATGATTTCTAAAAATCATGGTAGATATTTTTTCGATATACCTGGAGCGGATTACTTGATCCTAGCTCCTTTTCCTATCGGTTTGTTCTCTATCAAGGATGGGCGTTTGCGTTTTGATGTGCAGGTTGAAGCTAATCTACCCCAACAAGAAATACCCGTGGGAGGAGGAGCAGATGAAGAAGTAGAACAAGGAGGACCTGAACAAGATGAGCAGCCACAAAACTACTACACCACCTATGAAGACATTTATGCACTCGAAGGAAATATTCAAAACATGAACAACCTCTCCATCAATCTTCGAGATCCTACTGCAAGCCTTGCCGCCTAGTTCCATGATTGGAGAAGCCAATGGAGCGTGGGAGATTATCTACCGCCACCACAATGAGCAACAAAAAGGGCTTGCAAAAGCCTGATCTTGGGGATGTGTTCCCCGGCAAATTTATTTGTGTAATAACAAGGTTGTACCCCAGCTCCTTGGGGGCTTTGAAACACTCATGTTGGCTTGTTCCAACACTTTGCTTCTTTCCTTTGCTTTCATTTTAGTTTATTTTTGTTTTTGTTTGTTTTTCTTTTCCTAAACCCTTGCTTGGTCGCAAGTTCTTTTCTATTCTTTAATCCCTATCCTCAAAAATACAAAAAGATTTTTCCATTTTTCCATTTTTTTGTAAACGTGGATTCACACTTTGCCTCTTTGCTTTAATATCATTATGAGAATAATCGGGTTTGAGTTTTGAAGGAACACGTCCCTATAAGGAAGAGGATCATGAATTCACTTATGAGAGGTATGTCCTATGTCTCCCACTTATGAAGTTTGAGTTGTTTATCTTAGTTGGTTGATTTTCTAAGATGACATGCTAGTGGGTAGTAATGTAATATGGTTGGAGTAAGGCTTTTTAATGGTATGATGATTAGTTGTTAAAGCTCTTGCTCTAGTTATTTTAGTTAACCGAGTCTTGCCTTGGAAATAATATTGCCAAACAAGTACAATAAGAAAAAGTATGAAATATACGACTTGTTTGATGAATGATTGTCTTGAGGGTATACCATTGATAATACTTAACCCCATAGATATTTTGATAGTCTTGACGATGTTCATGAAAAGAATTATTTGATTGAAATAAAGTCTAGTGGTAATTGTGATGCATGGCAAAGCTAACCTTGTGGATCAAACCACGGTACTAGCTCAAAAAAAGAGAAAGTGAGACAACTTTGTTCTATGTCTCTAATGCACACCTTTGGGATGCCAACAACTTCGCTAGCTTTTGAACAATCTATGGTATAACGCCGGATTTCGGCTATGAGTTGATGACATGAGTGGCATACGTGTCAATATATGGGAAAAAGTATTGGTACTCTCAAAGGTTGTGCAAACACTTGCAAAATAAACATGCAATGATCCTTGAAAAATGAAAGAAATAAAAAGATATCTATGAGGATCCACATAACAAGTCCTTGGCATGGTCTCATTACTACTTTACGAATTTTTCTTGAAAGACAATGATTGGATTAGAAGTGTTTTTGATAGACTTGATTTATTGATGTGGGTGTAAATAAGACACTTCATTGTTATACTACTTGGGACATGAAACTCTCTTACTTAATTATGATATTTAAACATCCTAGTGTTCCTTGGCAGGGTGAGAGTTAATTAGAAGAGTTGGATTGATTGCTACACTTCTAGTATTCTTATCATGTCTCTAACTTTGATAAGCCTCGCAAATGAATGAAGTGTTGAGCACATACGACTACCAACTGTAAGTGAACTCTTATTCCCATTGTTTCAAGTTCAAACATTGAATTCCTTATAGTTCTTTTGGTTCTTCTTGCTCGAGGACAATCAAGGTTTGAGATTTGGGGAAGTTGATGGCTCTGATTTTTGCCATCTTCCACTGCGTTTAAACTTTTTTTTGGTCAAGAAATTACCAAACAAACTCTCAATCCTTGCCACTAATGACTAATAATTGCAAAGATATGCAAATCCTCTCTTTGAATTATGTTATACAGGAAATCACGGGTTTTAATGCGAAATAAGGAGTCATAATGAAGGATTTTGAGGAAGTACACACGACCAAGTAATTGGTAAGTAGTTCCAGGGCGTCAGTATGCTTAACGACCACTGGTATGGGCGCGGTCCGTCCGTACCGCCCGCCCGTACCAGGTGGCGACGGCTTCATCTCGTCAAACCCTACAACTTTCGTGAAGACACCTATATATTTTGAGGCTCCAACCGCCAGCCAGAGGGCCACTCTTCTTGATTACATCACAACACCACCAAAGGAGATCCACACCATTGTTCATCACTTCCACCATCCATCCATCCACTAGCCATAGCCATTTATTTGTACTTTAGATTTCCTTGTGATTTGGCGACCATTGTAAGAATATTTGATTTCAATCTAAGTATTTGTATGATGTTTTCTATCTCCGATCTATTTGTTATGAGTGAGTAGTCCTGATGGGCTGCGGGTTGGGGAGAAACCTCGCAGCGATTATGTGCATCTAGATCATGGGAGTATTATATTTCGTTTGCAATTGTGATTTGTATCTTTTGTTTCTTCATCTTTTGTATCAGTTTGTGGACTTGTAGGTAGATAAGATCCCATAGATTGCTAAAGCCTTGAGGTGAGATACTTGGCTAGCAGTGATCTCATAGGAACCTCAGTGACAGAAAGGGTAGTATGGTCTTTGCTTAGCGCCCCATTCGGTATCAACAGTAACATCACCACTTAAAGCTTTGATATGTGTTTTACACTTAATAATAATTTGTAACCCTTGGCTTCGGTGTGCACTCGGTTCGATTAAAAGTCTATTGCTATGCCCGCTGCATCACGGGGGCTCTAGAGATTATCTCCATTCAAACATTATACATGACTATGCTTATTATTATCTTTTATCCCATTTGATGTGCAGCTGCAGGTGGATCTTCAACCCTGGCCTATCTCCATCCATTTATTCAAACCCATTATAAAGTAAACTAGATTGGTCTTGTCAACTAAGGTAAAACGAACAAACAAAGTCTTGTAGACGTGTCCTTTTTATTACCTTTTAGCATTGATTTCTGAGGTTCGGTTAAACCTAGGTCTTCTAGGGAAAATGCTATTATATTACATCCGTGAATCCGGATCGAAGGTATCAGTTAGCTCTGGGAATCCTGTGAAATTCATCCCTGTGGAGATTGGTGCCCAGATGAACACTACCAGTAAAGCCATTTCTTATGCCGGCAATATGATGGAGGTAAACCTTTTGACCATCTCTTTTATACTTGTGTAAGTACTTGTATACATATCCTCTAGTCCCTGAGCCTCCGGGGGAGTAACATGTTACTTGCCCGGATGCTCTTAGCAATTAACTTGCACAGTTTTTCTTTATCTTCTTCAATTCCGAAGTATGTTAACTTAGCTATTAGAACTTAGACCAATAATTTTGTTAGCCATCCACATAGATTTGAATCGAGTTTTACTCGGTTCAAATCTTGAGTAGAAGTTTGATATCCAGCCACCTAGAGCCGGGTTAAGTTCCACTTGACTCAGATCTAGAATAATTTTGAATATCGAGCCACCTAGAGCCGGGTTAAGTTCCCACTTGACTCGGATCTTGAATAACTTTGAATATCTAGCCACCTAGAGCCGGGTTAAGTTCCACTTGACTCAGATTTGGAATTACTTTGAATATCCAGCCAGCTAGAGCCGGGCTAAATTCCACTTGACTCGGATCTGGAATAATTTTGAATATCCAGACACCTAGAGCCGGGTTAAGTTCCACTTGAATCGAATCTGGAATAACTTTGAATATCTAGCCACCTAGAGCCGAGTTAAGTTCCACTTGACTCGGATCTAGAATAAATTTGAATATCCAGCCACCTAGAGCCGGGTTAAGTTCCACTTGACTTGGATATTGAATAACTTTGAATATCCAACCACCTTGAGCCGGGTTAAGTTCCACTTGACTCAGCTTTTGAGTAGCTTTGAATATCCCTATTACTCATGAACTAACACTTTTTCTTTTCAAATTACCACCAACCGTCACACCGCCAAGTTCCAGCGGCTTCTAGATGCGCACAAGGAGCTTTCTTCGAAGCATAAGGCCTTGCTGCTAGAGCTGAGGAAAATAGGTAAATTTTTTTGCTTTGCTGTTTTCAGTTTGATTCCTCTTGATCTTGTCCTGCCGAGTTAACTTGTGACTCAGATTTTTCTAGCTAATGTGGAGGTCCAAAAAGAGGAGCTAAAGAAGCAGGTGGCCGAGCTGAAAGGTGCTTTTCCTTTTGCTCTTTATCCTTTGCCTTTCTTCCTTCTGGCTCAGCGGGTAATTTTATCTCGGCTCGTCCGGGTCAAAATCTTTCAAGTATCTCTTTGGGATTGTGTTTCAATGCCTGAATTGATGCTTCACTTTCTCGAATAAGCAGGCCAACATCAAGCTCAACTGAAGGAGAAGGACGAAGAAATCTCTCGGATCCATGCCGAGATTGAGAAATTGAAGAACCTCCAAAAGGCTGAACTTGACAAGGTCAAACAGACTTTTGCCGAAGAGAAGGACCGGCTCAAGACCCAGCTCGAGAAGGAGCAGGATTTAGTCAAAAATGCCGAGGTCAAATTTGACTCTGTGAGTCTTGAGCTGGAAAACTTCCGAAAAAAGGTTGCTGCCTGGTTGATGGAGGTTACCTGAATCAATAGTGTCATCACTCGTGAGTTTTCCCCAGGTTTGTTCTTATTTGCCTGCATTCCCGTTATTTCCTCTGTTTCTTGTACTAACTTGTTCCTTTTACTTGCTTTTCAGACAACTTCCCTGAATCCGAAGCTCATGCCGTCACTGCTGTTCAGAAAGGCCGAGCCCAGAAGGTGTTCTCGCTAAATCCACCACGACGTTTGACATTGATGACTCGTTGGTCAGCCTCTAGGCCTAGGTTAAAGTGATGAAGTCATTAGGGGTGGATCTTCTGGATGCGGCCATCCAGGTTTCCATGTCCCTTGGCCGAAGGAAACATCACCCAAGGGTCCCTCCCAACTGGCCAAGAAACTCATGGAGAGCGAGACCATGTTGAATTTGTGGAGGGAGTTCGCCGCACGGGTTGGTGCCGATATACCTTGGCCTTCATACTATCATGGTACGACGGACTCAATCTGGGCCCACTCCAGAACATGCGCGATGGCTCCAGGTGGATCACCAACCCGGACATCATCCAACAATGCCAAGACCAAGCCTATCAGTTAATCCAATACGACAATATTCATGCCTGGACAAATGGGCCGAGTTTCCTTGACGAGGTAGACGATGAGTATGTTGAGGATGGTGTGTATGAGGACCAGGAAGACCCGGATGATGCCGAGGATCCTAAGGCGAACCTTGATGAGGAAGAGGAGGCCGAGGTTGCTGACCCCGAGGCTGATGTTCCACCTCCTATTGCGGATGATCCAGCTGCCACCGCTCCTTGAGCGAAAAAACTTTAAACTTTGTTAAATCCCCGGTATGCCGGGCGCATATGTATTAAACGATGAGTCATTTTACTACAACTATGCTTTGTATGTCGAATCTGTTTGGGTGAAGTCCCTGAGATCCATTTTCTTGTTCTCTCAATCTGATGACTCGGCTCGCGTCTACCACTATCCAGCATTCAACTTACGAGTTCGAGGTCAACAAATTAAGTCAACAATACTTTGAAATTTTGAGGCTTAGGTCAAAATAATTCGGCATAACAGTAAGTAAAGAAAAAAGTAAATACATGGGTTAGTCCAAAAAACAAACATCAGCTCGATTACATCCCTTTCCTTAGTCATTTTTCATGTGTATAACATTTCCAAACTTGTTCTCTACTGGCTCGTGGTTGATATAGAGCTCATTGGGGAACCCCAAGAGGAAGGTATGATGAGTACAGCAGCAAGTTTCCCTCAGTTATGAAACCAAGGTTATCGAACCAGTAGGAGCAAGGAAACACCTCCAAGGTGTTGTTTCCAACTTGGAATCCTGCACAACACAACCACAAAACTTTGTCCCCAACTTACAGTGAGGTTGTCAATCTCACCGGTTTTGCTGAAAAAAAGGATTAAACATATTGTGTGGAAGAAAGTAATAGCTTGCAGAAAGTAAACAGAAAACAGTAAACAGTTGTAGATTGATGGTAAAAGAAAGGACCAGGGTCCATAGTTCACTAATGGTGATTCTCCTTAAGATAGATGACATGTTGGGTGATCAAATTACAGCGGGGCAATTGACAAACATCGAGAAATCATACATGCATATACTAATCATCTTGACTCCTACGAGATTTGATTGGGCATTACAACATTATACATAGACCGTAATCCAACTGCATCTATGACTAATAATCCACCTTCAGGTTATCATCGGAACCCCCTCCAGTATTACGTTGCAAGCAACAGATAATTGCATTAAGCATTGCGTGTAAAGTAAACAATACGATTGTTCTATGAACAAAGGATTTGTTTTCTCCCTACTAGCAACAACACATCTAGTACCTTAGAGATTTCTGTCACTACCCCAGATTACTAGAGGCATGATGGCTCAGTGTTGATGTAGAGCTCGTTGGGAACCCCAAGAGGAAGGTATGATGAGCACATCAACAAGTTTCCCTCAGTTATGAAACCAAGGTTTAATCGAACCAGTAGGAGGAAGGAAACACCCCAAAGGTGTTGCGAGCTGAGCCTTGGCAGGGCGCACTACCTGTGCTAGTAGCAACGTGGAGACCTGCACAACACAACCATAGAACTCTGTCCCCAACTTGCGATGAGGTTGTCAATCTCATCGTGTTTTGCGGAAAACAAAGGATTAAACATATCGAATGGAAGGAAGTAAAAGTTTGCAGAAAGTAAACACAAAGCAATAAACAGTTTATAGATTGTATGTAAAGAAAAGGACCGGGATCCATAGTTCACTAGAGGTGGCTCTCCCTAAGATAGATAACATGCTGGGTGAACAAATTACAGCGGGGCAATTGACAAACATCGAGAAAGCAATACATGCATATACTAATCATCTTGACTCCTTTGAGACTTGATTGGGCATTACAACATTATACATAGACCGCCATCCAACTGCATCTATGACTAATAATCCACCTTCAGGTTATCATCCGAACCCCCTCCAGTATTAAGCTGCAAGCAACAGATTATTGCTTTACGAATTGCGTGTAAAGTAAACAATACGATTGTTCTATGAACAAAGGATTGTTGTTTTCTCCCTAGTAGAAACAACACATCTAGTACCTTAGAGATTTCTCTCACTTCCCCAGATTACCAGAGGCATGAACCCACTATTGAGCATAAATACTAACTCTTGGAGTTGCTAGCATCTACTTGGCCAAGATAGCTACTAACAACGGAAAGCATGCAAGATCACAAATAAAAAAGACATGATAGAATCAATAATGAATCTGAAATAGCATCTCAATATCCATCGGATCCCAATAAGTAATAACTTGCAAGACTCATCTAAAACTTTTGGGTTATCTCCCAATAAGTACTTTTCTTTAACGCCTTTAAGTTAGGCATAAGAAGCAAGAAGAATCAAGTGTTCTCAAATGAAGAAGCATTAAGACCAAATTTTGTTTTCTTAAGAGAAGCAAAAGAAATCTTCTCTCTCTTGTTAGGGAAGTGTTCTATACCTTTCTTGAGTGGGAGTTGATATTTAATGGTGCCTTCTTTCATATCAATAATGGCACCAACAGTTCTAAGAAAAGGTCTTCCCAAAGTAATAGGACAAGAAGCATTGTATTCAACATCCAAAACATAGAAATCAATGGGGACATAGGCATTGTTAACCATAATAAGAACATCATTAAGACTCCCCATGAGTTTCTTTTTAGCATTATCATCAAGTGGGACATTCAAATAACAATATTCAAGTGGAGGCAAATCAAGCATATCATAAATCCTTCTAGGCATAATAGAAACACTACTATCAAGATCACATAAAGCTTTGAAATCAAAGTCATTCACTTTCATATTAATGATGGGTTCCCAACCATCTTCTTGTTTTATAGGAATAGAAGCTTTATGTTTCATATTTTCTTCTTTAATCTTTATGAGAGCATCAGTAATGTGTTTTGTAAAGGCCATGTTCATAGCACTAGCATTAGGACTTTTAGCAAGCTTTTGTAGGAACTTAATAACTTCAGATATGTGGCAACCATCAAGATCAAAATCAAAATTATCATCTAAAGTAGTAAAACTATAACTAGCCTCAACACTAGTGGTGGTGATAGTAGAAACACTAATGTTTCTAGCAATTTCATCTTCTCTTTCCCACTTAGCATGTAATTCAGCCAATAGTCTAACATTTTCATCAATTCTTACTTGTATAGCATTAGTAGTTGCAAAGGGATTATCATTAGTTTCAGGTTTAGCAGCCATTTTATTCAAAGAAGATTGAGCTTCAGCCAAAGATGCTATATTTCTTTCAGCATTAGAGAGTTTTTCCTCAATAGTTTTATTGAAAGCAGTTTGTTTACTAATAAACTATTTAAGCATAGCTTCAAGTTCAGAGGGAGCACTCCTATTATTGTTGTAAGAATTTCCATAAGCATTACCATTGTTGGGAGGATATGGATTATAATTGTTGTTACCAAAATTACTCCTATAAGCATTATTGCCAAAATTATTATTTCTTATGAAGTTCACATCAACTTGCTCTTCTTGAGCAACCAAAGAGGCTAAAGGAACATTATTTGGATCAATATGGGCTTTCCCATTAACAAGCATAGACATAATAATATCAACCTTATCACTCAAGGAGGAAGTTTCCTCAACAGAATTTACCTTCTTACCTTGTGGAGCTCTCTTAGTATGCCATTCAGAATAGTTAACCATCATATTGTCCAGAAGTTTTGTTGCAGCACCCAAAGTGATGGTCATAAAGGTACCTCCAGCAGCAGAATCCATAGGTTCCTTGAAGAATAGTTCAATCCTGCATAAAAAGTTTGGATGATCATCCAAGCAGTTAGTCCATGAGTGGGACAATTCTTTACCAAAGATTTCATTCTTTCCCAAGCTTGAGCAACATGTTCATTATCAGATTGTTTAAACTTCATTATTTCACTTCTTATAGATATAATCTTAGCAGGAGGATAGTACTTTCCAATGAAAGCATCTTTGCACTTAGTCCAAGAATCAATACTATTCCTAGTTAAGGAATTCAACCATTCTTTAGCATTTCCTCTCAAAGAGAAAGGAAACAATTTCAGCTTAATAATATCACCATCTACATCCCTATGCTTTTGCATCTCACAAAGTTCAACAAAGTTATTTAGATGGGCAGCAGCATCTTCATTATTAATACCAGAAAATTGTTCTCTCATAACAAGATTGAGCAAAGCAGGTTTTATCTCAAAGAAAGTATCTTCAGGCACATGTGGAGCAATAGGTGTGCTCATGAAATCATTGTTGTTGGTGCTAGTGAAGTCACACAACTTAGTGTTTTCAAGAGTAGTCATTTTTTGTGTTTTCAAATAAGAAAGCAAACTAGTAAAACTATTTTTTTGTGTTTTTTATAACAAAACAAGCAAACAAAGCAAAAAGGAACTAAACAAAACAAAAATAACAAAGTAAAGAGATTGGTTATGAGGGACTCCCCTTGTGAAGATGTCCTTGACTCCCCGGCAACGGCGCCAGAAAAATGCTTGATGGCTCAGTGTTGATGTAGAGCTCGTTGGGAACCCCAAGAGGAAGGTATTGATGAGCACAACAGCAAGTTTCCCTCAGTTATGAAACCAAGGTTTAATCGAACCAGTAGGAGCAAGGAAACACCCCAAAGGTGTTGCTAGCTGAGCCTTGGTAGGGCGCACTACCGGTGCTAGTAGCAATGTGGAGACCTGCACAACACAACCACAGAACTCTGTCCCCAACTTGCAATGAGGTTGTCAATCTCACCGTGTTTTGCTAAAAACAAAGGATTAAACGGATCGAATGGAAGGAAGTAAAAGTTTGTAGAAAGTAAACACAAAGCAGTAAACAGTTTATAGATTGTATGTAAAGAAAAGGACCGGGATCCATAGTTCACTAGAGGTGGCTCTCCTTAAGATAGATAACATGCTGGGTGAACAAATTACAGCGGGGCAATTGAAAAATATTGAGAAAGAAATACATGCATATACTAATCATCTTGACTCCTTTGAGACTTGATTGGGCATTACAACATTATACATAGACCGCCATCCAACTGCATCTATGACTAATAATCCACCTTCAGGTTATCATTCGAACCCCCTCCCGTATTAAGTTGCAAGAAACAGATTATTGATTTACAAATTGTGTGTAAAGTAAACAATATGATTGTTATATGAACAAAGGATTGTTGTTTTCTCCCTAGTAGCAACAGCACATCTAGTACCTTAGAGATTTCTGTCACTTCCCCAGATTACCAGAGGCATGAACCCACTATCGAGCATAAATACTCCCTCTTGGAGTTGCTAGCATCTACTCGGCCAAGATAACTACTAACAATAGAAAGCATGCAAGATCACAAATAACAAAGACATGATAGAATCAATAATCAATCTGAAATAGCATCTCAATATCCATCGGATCCCCGCAAAGACAACATGTATGATTACAAATAGATGATCTTGACCACGAATGGAGCTCACAAGATCTAAACATGATCGCACAAAGGAGGAGAACCAACCATCTAGCTACTACATGGACCAGTAGTCCAAGGATTAACTACTCACGCATCACACCGGAGGCTTGCATGGTGATGAAGAAGGCCTCCAGGGTGAATTCTCCCCTTCGGCAGGGTGCCGAGAAGAGCTTCAGATCCCTCCTGATCTAGGGATGCAGATGACGGTGGCTATAGACTCTTTCGTGGAACTTTTGATCGGGTACTTAGGGTTTCTGTATCGGAGGCAATATATAGGCGAAAGGGGAGGCCGAGGGGGTTCCCTAGGCGGCCACACCACCCCCTGGCGTGAGCTAGGCCTGGCCACGCGGCCAGGTGGTGTGGGTGACCCCTGGCCCCTCTCCGTCTCGTATTCTGGCTCCGTGTCCCCCTCGGTGAAATATTGACTTTGGCTTTTGTTCTGTCCAATTTCGAGAATATTCATTTCCTGACTTTCCTGGAACCAAAAAGAGCAGAAAACAGGCAGCTGGCACTATGCCATCTTGTTAATAGGTTAGTCCAAGAAAGTGTATAAAAATACTCCAAAGTGTGGACAAAACATAAGAAAGTAGATATAAAACAAGCATGGAACATCAAAAATTATAGATATGTTTGCAACGTATCAACATCCCCAAGCTTAACTCATGCCCGTCCTCGAGTAGGTAAGTGGTAAAAAGAAAGAATAATTTTTGAGGTGACATGCACCATCATAAACTTGATCAAAGTATTTGTAAAACATTGATAGCTGGGATCATAGTACTTCAACATATCATGAAAGATAAAGTTCTAACAATAAGACATAGCAACTATGTTGTAACATGAAAAGGCACAAACAAAAGATTCATGAATAACAATGCTTTGCAACATGTTTGTTTGTTTCACATAAAGATAACATAATGAGAATGGTATTCAGCTTGTCCCTCATAGAGTAGCAAATCATAATTGCATAGGACACCTTCAAAGTTTATAAGGGCGACTAGATACAAATAGTTTAAGAACAATCAATATCAAAGTTATGCATCAATCAGAAAGTCTTGGGACAATGCACATTAAACTAAGAATGGCCACTATGCTCTCTCAATAGGTGCATAAAGATAGAAGGTGGAGACTCAATATAAAAGTGGAAGAAAGGCCCTTCAAAGGGAAGCAGGGATTCAAGTTTCATAAAGAGCTTCCAAAAATTATGGTACTTATTAGCTTTCAGCTCTCATTTCCCCTATCATAAGCATCTTGAAGTGATTAAGGTTAAAGTGAACAAACTATGGAGTATGCTTGACAAAGTATAAGTTGGAAATCTCATGTCCCTTGAATACAAGGGCCGCTCCTCATGCTACTCAAGTTTAGTTACCGGTAAGTTCTTGCCATAGTAAGTACATGTGTATCATAGAGAACCGCCAACGGGGTACCCCTTGCCCGATGATACGAAAGAATCCCCATATCAAAATGACAAGGCAAGCATACAACGAGCATCTCAACAATCTTCTTATTTACCTAGGAAAATATTGCTTTTTCTCCCTTTCCTCTTTTCTCATCTTTTTTTTCTTTTTCTCTTTTTCTCAATCTCTATCTCTTTTTTTATAAGAAGAATGCTTCATAGATTGCTCATTATGGTTACGCTGCAGGTTTCCACCATGATTAGGCATGGATTAGACCAGCGGCCCAGGCGTTTCTCTAACACACATACATAACTCCATGGACTTACAAGCTCCCCTTTCATTTCACACCGACGACATCCATAGACAAAAGAGCATGGTATCAACTAGATACAATGTACAAGTGCAATGTTGAAAGCGTTCCCCATGACAATATGGTTCTGCTAATCCCCAACATATAAGTGCAAGCATATAAAACATAGATGATACAATGGTTCAAGTTTATTAGGGGCAAGAAAAGTAAAGTGTGACATCAAGTTCGTGAGAGCTTTAATCACTAGTTTTCTCATAACAAGTTTAATTCGGAAGGTAGATAAAAACATGAATATACTTGGAATAGCAAATGCTAATAGGTAGGTATGGTGGACTGTTTGGAATAACTTGGTTTTATTTGGAGTTGGATGCATGAGTGGAACTCATACTTGGTTATGGAGGCTAGCAAAAGACTGGGAGCGACCAACTAAGAGAGCAATAATGGCCATAATCATGCAAAGCGACAAAACATCATTAATTAAAGCATAAAGTGATATTACAAGTCGAAAACTAAAGGATCATAGAGGCTACAATGACTTGGTATAGTCATGACATGGTGTGAGCATGCGCCAAGTCAACCCAAATAAAGCATCAAAGGAGAAGACCACAATACTATGCTTTAATATGCTAAAACAATGCATGATTCTTTCAAGGCACATTAAGCAATCTCAATTGTTTATAACATGTCATGCTACAGCAATAAATCACTAAGCATAAAGCCAAAACAATATCAAGCATGACATGACAAAGCATAGGCCACAGTCAAAAACAAGCTCTCTTTACCACTTAAGCATGAACTTTTCCTACTCTTTTCCAATCCAAACCAAACTTATTTGAAAACTAATGTATGAAAGAGGGGGTCCAACCAATTTATTCAAGCAAACCAAGAAAACAAAAACTAAAAACAAAAATGAAGACGCTCCAAGAACAACACAACTGTGCATGAAACAAATAAAAATGAAGTGTTTGGAAGAAACCTGAGATTTGTATTGATGAAGAAAGGGATGCCTTGGGCATCCCCAAGCTTTGACGCTTGTACTTCTTGGATATTTCTTGGGGTGACACGCGTGGCATCCCCAAGCTTGAGCTTTAGTCCATTCTTCATCTCATTACATCATTCTCTCCATACACCTGAAATTTTTTCCTTCATACAAAACACAAGATACTATAGCACTTCCCTCAAAAAGCTCAGTTCCCCAAAAAGAACTCAAAAAGGAATCAACAAGTAACAAATGCAAATAATGGCAGAAATCTGTCAAAACAGACCAGCAGGTAAAAACCAATTTGTTCGAAGACCTTCTGTTGCTCAAATCGAAAAGTGTTGAACTAACGAAAGTTAGATAACAACTTGGGGTAGAAGGACAAAAAATCACAGCTCAAACGACGTACAGATATTTTACAGCGAAGCACAAAAATCTGTTTCGTGATAGCAACTTTCCCAAGCATTACTTCTCTCTCATTAGAGGTTACTCTTGGCACAAAAAGCAAATAAAAAGGATAAGGAGCGGTTTTACAGAGGTAATAACTCCCAAGACTCATCTAAAACTTTTGGGTTATCTCCCAATAAGTACTTTTCTTTAACGCCTTTAAGTTAGGCATAAGAAGCAAGAAAAGAATCGAGTGTTCTCAAATGAAGAAGCATTAAAACCAAATTCCTTGCCCTTACCTCTCTTACTTTTATTCTTAACCTTGGGGAACATATGATTGTTTGGTGGAGAAGAAAAATGCATGGTGCCCTTTTCCACATCTATTATTGCTCCAAGGAGTTTTAATAGGGATCTTCCAAGTGTAATTTTTCCTTTTCCTACACATTCAATAACAAGATAATCAGTAGAAACCATTTCCCTAGGATCTTTGTAAACACTCCTTCAGCTATTACAATGGTTAATATTGTGGCATTATTAGCAAGAAATATTTCTCCTCCTCCTTCAGAAAGTCCCCAAAGATTCAAAGATTCATAGATATCCTTAGGCATAAGACAGAATTCAGACATGATATCACAACGAGCATGAAAAGTTTCATTATTTATAACTGTTGGAGATATGCCCAAGAGGCAATAATAAAAGTGGTTATTATTATATCTTTGTGTTTATGATGAATGTTTACATCCCATGCTATAATTGTATTATTAGGAAACACTAATACTTGTGTGTTTTGTAAACATATAAGAGTCCCTAGTAAGCCTCTTGTTGAACTAGCTTGTTGATTAATACATGATCATGGTTTCCTGGTCATGGACATTGGATGTCATTAATAACAAGGTTATATCATTAGGAGAATGATGTGATGGACACACACCCATAGTAAGCGTAGCATAAGATCAAGTCATTAAGTTCGTATTGCTATAAGCTTTAAAATGCATAGTAACCTAATCCTTCGACCATGAGGTTATGTTAATCACCATCACCGGATGGGTACTTTGATGACATCAAACACCGCTTCGTAACTGGGTGGTTATAAAGGTGTCATTGGGTATTCTGAAAGTATGTGTTGAAGCGCATGGACCAAGATTGGGATTTGTCCATCCATATGACGGATAGATATGCTCTGGGCCCTCTCGGTGGAATGTCATCTAGTTAGCTTGCAAGCATGTGACTGGGTCACAAGGGATGACGTAACATGGAACGAATAAAGAGTACTTATCAGTAACGAGGTAGAACTAGGTATGGAGATACCGACGATCAAACCTCGGATAAGTATAGTGTCGCGTGACAAAGGGAATTGGTTTCGTATGTTAATGGTTCTATCGATCACGAAGTCATCGTCGAGTATGTGGGAGCCGTTATGGATCTCTAGATCCCGCTGATGGTTATTGATCGGAGAGGTGTCTTCATCATGTCTGCATATTCACGAACCGTAGGGTGACACACTTAAGGTTCGAAGTTGTTTTAAGTAGATATGGAATGTGCGTTGGAGACCGAATGTTGTTCGGAGTCTCGGATTGGATTCGGGACATCACGAGGAGATCCGGAATTGTCCGGAGAATAAGATTCATATAATGGAGATCATTTTCTAAGTTAGGAAATGTTTCCGGAGTGTTTATATGGGGGTTCTAGAAGGTTTCGGAATGTTTCGGAATGTTCCGGAAGGTTCTAGAAGATTTTTTGGAGTTAATTGAAAACCAAGAAAGGATAAAAGGATAAAAGGGAATTTAAAAGGGAAACTTGGGGGGAAGGACTCTCCCCCCAAGCTCCCTTGTGCGCCGGCCCTAGGGGGTGGGCCTAGGGGTGGGAACCCTAAGCCGCACCCCTCCCTCTATATATAGAGGGGTGGGGGCGCCACCCCCTTGCCCCTCCACTCTTGCCCCTTAGCCGCCTCTCTCCTCCTCCTTCCTTCTGCTCAGGCTTAGGCGAAGCCCTGCAGAATTCTCTACTCCACCACCACTACCACCACGCGTCGTGCTGCTGGGATTCCGTGGAGAAGATCTACTACCTCCGCTGCTCGCTGGAACAGGGAGAGGAAGGTCTGCTTCGACTCCGCACATGTGACCGACTGTGGAAGCGCTGCCGGAACGCGGCGCCGGAAGGATCGTCCAGTCGATCTTGAGATCGGCAAGTGATCGACTACACCAACCACGAGATCCAATCTCGTAACGCTTTCGGATCTACAAGGGTTAGTACAGATCTATCTCGTTGCACATGTCTAATAGATTAGATCTTGGCTTTTATCTAGATTAGATTTGGGTTTTGTTCGTTCTTGCGGTAGAAATTTTTTGTTTTCCATGCTACGAACCCATCAGTGGTATCAGAGCCAGGTCTATGCGTAGATCTGTTGCAGGAGTAGAACACAATGGTTTTGTGGGCGTTGGTGCTCGTGCCGTCTTTTGCTTTGTGTACTTTGCATCTTGCGGCATGGTGGGATGAAGCGGCTCGGGCTAACCTTACATGTCATCGCACATGAGACTTGCTCCACGCTTGACGTGTAACTTGCTTTGTACAAGTGGCTTTGCGGGTGTCTGTCTCTCCCACCATAGTATAGATCCAATTTACACTTTGCACTTGATAGCACTTGTATCAAGGTTGTGGTTCAGTTTCATAGGTAAGATCTGTTCTTATTCGAAAGCCCCAAACCACGTAAAACATGCAAAGAAAATTAGAGGCGCCTAACTTGTTTTTGCAGGGGTTTTGTGATGTGATATGGCCATCATGTGATTGTGATTATATTTGATGTATGCAATGATCCTTGTTGTAATATGGCAACCGGCAGGAGCCTAATGGTTGTCTTTAATTCTGTTAAGACCTGCGTGTCTATTCATCTTGTAATAGCTTTATTCCAAGTAGTTGTAATAGTTTCTAGTGATGATGGACAACCATGAAGCGGCGCCACTGACCTTGACGCAATGCTGGTGATGATGGAGATCATGTCCGTGCTTTGGAGATGGAGATCAAAGGCACAAGAAGAAAGGGCCATATCATATCACACTAATTATGAATTGCCTGTGATGTTAATCCTTTATGCATCTTGTATTGCTTAGATCGCGACGGTAGCATTATAAGATGATCCCTCTCACTAAATATCAAGTAATAAAGTGTTCACCCTTAGTTGGCACCGTTGCTAAGACTCGTCGTTTCGAAGCATCTCGTGATGATCGAATGTGATAGATTCTACGTGTGCATACAACGGGTGCAAGCCAGATTTGCACATGCGGAAACTAAGGTTAATTTTGACGAGCCTAGCATGTACAAACATGGTCTCGGAACACGGAATACCGAAAGGTAGAGCATGAGTCATATAAATGATATGATGAACATGAAGATTGTTCGCGGACGAAACTACATCTTCTCTCGTGAAGATCGGACTTAGTGTAGTGGACTTGGTTCGTGTAATCACTAAGACAATGTGAGGGATGTTGTTTTGAGTGGGAGTTCACCTAGTTAATTTAAGAATTAAATTTGAACTCAATTTATCATAAACTTAGTCTAAACAACTTGCAAATTTGTTGTAGATTATGGCGACCCCCTCCATCAATTTCAATGCGTTCCTAGAGAAAGAAAAGCTTAAAAACAATGGAAGCAATTTCACGGACTGGTTCCGTGGAATGAAGATCGTCCTCAGGGCTGGTCAGTTGACCTATGTGCTCCAAGCACCGCTAGGTGACCCACCTGCAGAAGATGCCACCGATGACGTAAAGAATGTTTACGCCACTCGGAAAAATCATTACTCCACAGTTCAGTGTGCCATCCTGTACGGTTTAGAAGAGGAGCTTCAGAAGCGTTTTGAGCACCATGACCCGTTTGAGATCATTAAGGAGCTCAGGCTGATTTTTGAGACTCGCGCGACCATGGAGAGCTATGAGGCCTCCGAAAAGTTCTTTAACTGTAAGATGGAAGAGGGTAGCTCCGTTAGCGAGCACGTGCTCACCATGTCTGGGTACGCAAACAGGCTCCAAGAGTTGGGGATATCGATTCCTAATGAGTTAGGGATTCACCGTCTCCTCCAATCACTACCACTGAGTTATAAGAACTTTGTGATGAACTACAATATGCACTGCATGAACAAGACGTTGCCTGAACTATCGTCCATGCTGAAAACTACTGAAGTGGAGATCAAGAAGGAGCACCAAGTGTTGATGGTCAATAAGACCACCAATTTCAAGAGACAGGGCAAGCCTAAGAACAAGGGCAACTTCAAGAAGGACGGCAAGAAAGCTGCCGCACCTGCAAAGAAGCCCAAGGCTGGTCCCAAGCCTGAAACTGAATGCTTCTACTGCAAGGGTGCTGGTCACTGGAAGCGTAACTGCCCCAAGTACCTAGCGGATCTGAAGAATGGCAACATCAAGAAGAAAGGTATATTTGATATATATGTTATTGATGTGTATCTTACTAGTAATCGTACTAGTGCCTGGTTATTTGATACTGGTTCGGTTGCTCATATTTGTAACTCGAAACAGGAGCTGCGGAATAAACGAAGACTGGCGAGAGACGAGGTGACGATGCGCGTTGGAAATGCGTGGAGAAATGCGTCTTCATAGGATACCCTAAAGAAACAATAGGGTATACCTTCTATCATAGATCCGAAGGCAAAGTTTTCGTTGCCAAGAATGTTTCCGGAGTGTTTATATGGGGGTTCTAGAAGGTTTCGGAATGTTCCGGAAGGTTCTAGAAGATTTTTTGGAGTTTACTTGAAAACCAAGAAAGGATAAAAGGATAAAAGGGAATTTAAAAGGGAAACTTGGGGGGGAAGGACTCTCCCTCCCAAGCTCCCTTGTGCGCTGGCCCTAGGGGGTGGGCCTAGGGGTGGGAACCCTAGGCCGCACCCCTCCCTCTATATATAGAGGGGTGGGGGCGCCACCCCCCTTGCCCCTCCACTCTTGCCCCTTAGCCGCCTCTCTCCTCCTTCTTCCTTCTGCTCAGGCTTAGGCGAAGCCCTGCAGAATTCTCTACTCCACCACCACCACCACGCCGTCGTGCTGCTGGGATTCCGTGGAGAAGATCTACTACCTCCGCTGCTCGCTGAAACGGGGAGAGGAAGGTCTGCTTCGACTTCGCACGTGTGACCGACTGCGGAAGCGCTGCCGGAACGCGGCGCTGGAAGGATCGTCCACTCGTTCTTGAGATCGGCGAGTGATCGACTACATCAACCACGAGATCCAATCTTGTAACGCTTTCAGATCTACAAGGGTTAGTACAGATCTATCTCGTTGCACATGTCTAATAGATTAGATCTTGGCTTTTATCTAGATTAGATCTGGGTTTTGTTCGTTCTTGCGGTAGAAATTTTTTGTTTTCCATGCTACGAACCCATCAATAACAATCTTTACTGTGGAAAGCCATTTTGAGGGTTCAGAATTTATTGGAACATAATCATGATGCTCTCTAAGCGTATTATAGCAATCTTTTAAACTAGCAGTGTGGGTCTCAAGAGTGTTCAATCTAGCAAATATGTTTATAAAGGAAGAATCAGATTTTCTAGGTAAGTTGTAAGTAAAGACCAACTTCTTTATGGCATTAAAAGCATCATCCTCGTTGCATTGGAGGAAATCTCCTTCCACTATAGCATCCAAAGCATATCTATAGCAAAGAGCAATTCCAAGGTAAAAACTGCTAAGAAACAAGCTTTGAGTCATTTTAGGTTTAGTTTTTTCATGTAAACCAGGGATTCTAGACCAAGCTTCTTTGAAACTCTCTTCAATTCCTTGTTTGAAAGTTAAAATCATTTCCTCAGGTGACATAGTGATTGGAGCAATGCTAGACATAATGGCAACTTAAGATAGGAACTAATAATAATTTAATGTGTTTTAATAAAGAAAGCAAACTAGAACAAATAATTTTTTTGTGTTTTTGATAAAGAAACAAGCAAACAAAGTAGAAATAAACTAAGCAAAACAAAAACAACAAAGTAAAGAGATTGGTTATGAGGGACTCCCCTTGTGAAGATGTCCTTGACTCCCCAGCAACAGCGCCATAAAAATACTTGCTGGCTCGTGGTTGATATCGAGCTCGTTGGGGAACCCCAAGAGGAAGGTATGATGAGCACATCAACAAGTTTCCCTCAGTTATGAAACCAAGGTTATCAAACTAGTAGGAGCAAGGAAACACCTCCAAGGTGTTGTTTCCAACTTGGAATCCTGCACAACACAACCACAGAAATGTGTCCCCAACTTACAGTGAGGTTTTCAATCTCACCGGTTTTGCTGAAAACAAAGGATTAAACGTATTGTGTGGAAGAAAGTAATAGCTTGCAGAAAGTAAACAGAAAAAAGTAAACAGTTGTAGATTGATGGTAAAAGAAAGGACCGGGGTCCATAGTTCACTAGTGGTGATTCTCCTTAAGATAGATGACATGTTGGGTGAACAAATTACAGCGGGGCAATTAACAAACATCGAGAAAGAATACATGCATATTATAATCATCTTGACTCCTATGAGATTTGATTGGGCATTACAACACTATACATAGATCGTAATCCAATTGCATCTATGACTAATAATCCACCTTCAGGTTATCATCCGAACCCCCTCCAGTATTAAGTTGCAAGCAACAGATAATTGCATTAAGCATTGCGTGTAAAGTAAACAATACGATTGTTCTATGAACAAAGGATTGTTGTTTTCTCCCTAGTAACAACAGCACATCTAGTACCTTAGAGATTTTTGTCACTTCCCCAGATTACTAGAGGCATGAACCCACTATCGAGCATAAATACTCCCTCTTGGAGTTGCTAGCATCTACTCGGCCAAGATAGCTACTAACAACGGAAAGCATGCAAGATCACAAATAACAAAGACATGATAGAATAAATAATCCATCTGAAATATCATCTCAATATCCATCGGGACAACATGTATGATTACAAATAGATGATCTTGATCATGAGCGGAGCTCACAAGATCTAAACATGATAGCACAAAGGAGGAGAACCAACCATCTAGCTACTACATGGACCCGTAGTCCAAGGATGAACTACTCACACATCACACCGGAGGCTTGCATGGTGATGAAGAAGGCCTCCAGGGTGAATTCTCCCCTCCGGCAGGGTGCCGGGAAGAGCTTCAGATCCGTCCTGATCTAGGGATGGAGATGACCGCGGCTATAGACTCTTTTGTGGAATTTTTGATCGGGTACTTAGGGTTTCTGTATTGGATGTAATATATAGGCGAAAGGGGAGGCCGAGGGGGTGCCCTAGGTGGCCACACCACCCCCTGGCGCGGGCCAGGCCTGGCCACACGGCTATGTGGTGTGGGCAGCCCTTGGCCCCTCTCCTGTCTCGTATTCTGGCTCCGTGTCCCCCTCGGTGAAATATTAACTTTGGCTTTTGTCCCGTCCAATTTAGAGAATATTCATTTTTTGACTTTCCTGGAACCAAAAACAGCAAAAAAAAAGTAGCTGGCACTGTGGCATCTTGTTAATAGGTTAGTCGAAGAAAGTGTATAAAAATACTCCAAAGTGTGGACAAAACATAAGAAAGTAGATATAAAACAAGCATGGAACATCAAAAATTATAGATACGTTTGGAACGTATCATTCTCTTGCTTACCATGAAGCCAATCTTTTTGGACAACAACAAGTCGAAGAGTTAGCTTTTGGTGCCGACACATTACTAACTCGGCTAAGGGGTAAGAAATTTAAGCCAAGCAACATATAATATGTAAATGCAGAAAAAGACAATTACTACTAGGGCATTCCCCGAGTTTCTTCTCGAGGTGCCGAGGTTTCATTAATAACTCATTGCCGACATACAGTCTGACATATGAGAGTTTAAGATACATAAACTTATGCTAAATGTAAAATGGACGAAGAAGTGCTATGTTCCATGGCCGCTTCGATTCTTCTTCAGACCTATCCGCCTTGTTCTTCTCGTGTGGTTGAGCATCTATAAGATAGTATGCAGCGCTTTGCTCACGATAAATGGTCCTTCCCATGGAGGTGAGAGCTTATGCATGCCGACTGTGCGTTGCACCGACCTAAGTACCAAATCTCCTTCCCGTAAAACTCGGGGGGTTTCTTTACGGCTATGATAGTGTCAGATATTTTGCTGATATATGGTGGATCTGAACAATGCCAACTCTCTTGCCTCTTCTAGCAAATCAACATCATTTTGCCAGGCTTTTTGCACTTTGGCTTCTATGTATTGGGTGACCCTAGGCGAGTCATGCTCTATGTCGGCTGGTAATACAGCTTCTGCCCAATATACCAGAAAGAATGGGGTATAGCCAGTTGATCGATTTAGAGTTATTCTTAGGCTCAACACTGCTGGGAGCATCGATCCAACACCCCGCTGATCTTTGCAGCGGCTCAATGAGGCGGGGCTTTATCCCGGACAGTACTAGTATGTTGGATCTCTCTACTTGCCCGTTCGATGCAGGGTGTGCGACTAATGCAACATCTAGCCGTATTCTTTTATCTTGGCAAAACCGGGCAAATGCTCCTTCGATGAAATTTGTGCCATTATCTGTTATTATATTGTGTGGGTACCCGTATCTCAAGATGATGTCCTTGAGAAATGATACGGCAGTAGCTCCATCACATTTTCTTATTGGCTTTACCTCGATCCACTTAGTGAACTTGTCCACCATGACTAGGATGTGAGTCATGTTTCCTCAGGCTAGCCTAAATGGTCCAACCATATCCAAACACCACATAGAAAATGGCCAAGTGATAGGTATATTCTTGAGTTCAGAGGATGGCATATGTATCTTGCGAGCGTACCTCTAACACCCATTACATTTCTTTACAAGGTCCTTAGCATGTTGTAAAGCACTGGGCCAATAAAATCCATGCCGAAAAGCTTTGGCTACCAAGGCCCTGGATGAGGCATGATGCCCACATTCGCCCTGATGGATATCTCGGAGGATTTCTAGCCCTTCTGACGGATCAACGCATCGCTGCAAGACACTTGTGACACTTTTCTTGTATAACTTGGCATTTATTATGGTGTATGCCTTTGCTCTTCTCTGAATTTTCCTGGAAAGTACCTCATCACTTGGCAAAACTTCATATTTCAAGAACTCAAAAATATCTTGTGCCCATGCTAGTACAGCATGGGCCAGGAAAAGCACCTCGTCAATCTCCATTGGATCAGCCGACATAACTTCTGCCAGATTAAGCTGAACAGTCCCCGGGTTCTACGAAGCAGACCACGGGTTTGCCGAGATAGTCCCTAGGTTTCCCAAGATAGTCCTCGGGTTTGCCATGGTGTTCCCCTAGTCAATGTCCATTGGAGAAGCTTCTAATCTGGGATTGGCCGAGATATAAATGGATTCAGATTCTGGTGAGGGGTTAATAGATGGTTTTCTCAAATGCTCCAAAGAAACACCAGGCGGGATGGCTTGCCGAGATGAACCCAGTTTAGATAGCACGTCGGCTACATCATTTTCAGCTCATGGCACATGATGGAATTCGCATCCTTCAAAGTACCTACATATCTTTTGGACATGAAATCTGTACAGGGCCATGTTTGTGTCCAGCGCATCCCAATGACCAGAAACTTGCTGCACCACCAAATCCGAATCTCCAAAGCACTGTATCAGACGTATCCCAATCTCTTTTGCCGCTTTCAACCCATGTACAAGCGCCTCATATTCGGCCACATTGTTGGATGCTTTGAAATAGATCTGAAGTACATATCTCAATTGATCTTTCTTGGGTGAGGTAAGGAATACCCTGACCCCTAATCCGTCCTTCAACTTTGATCCATCAAAGTGCATTCTCCAGTAATTTGAATCCGGCAAGGGTGGCTCATATTGCATTTCAGCCCAATCTAGAAAAAAGTCGGCCACTGCCTGAGACTTGATTGCATCTCTTCTATCATAATTTGGAGCTTATGGAGCTAACTCAATTGCTCACTTGGCAATTTGGCTACTCGCATCTTTGTTACTCATTATCTCGGATATATGTGCTTCACATATCACCTTTATAGGGTGTTCTTCAAAATAATGCTTAAGTTTTTTCGCCACCATATAGACGCCATATGCCATCTTCTGATAATGCGGATAGTTCTACTTTGAAGTGGATGGTACTTTGCTTAGGTAATATACTGGTCTCTGCACCGACTTACCTTCCTGGTTATGCTCCACCACCATCATGGCATTCATGACTCGGTTGGTCGCTGCTATATAGAGCAATATCGGCTCTTTGGATAATGGTGAAGCTAACAATGGTGTAGAGGACATCATCTTTTTAGCTCATGGAAATCACTCTGTGCTTGTGGTGTCCATATGAACTTGTCCGATTTTCCATTAACTGATAGAGAGGCAATGCCTTTTCTCCTAGCCGGCATACGAAGCAACTCAATGATGCTAGGCAACCAGTGAACTTCTGGACATCGTTGAGCCACTTCGGCAATTCCATTCGCTCAATAGCTCGGATTTAGTTGGGTTGGCCTCGATACCTCGGCTGGACACGAGGAAACCGAGTAATTTTCCGGCCGGGACACCGAAGGTGGACTTCTCCAGGTTAAGCTTCATTCGGAACCTTCTTAAGTTCACGAATGTTTGCCGGATATCATCTAAGAGAGTATGACTCTCCTTGGTTTTTATCACTACATCATCGACATATACTTGGACGATCTTACCAATTTGATCATGCAAGCATTTTTGCATGCACCTTTGATACGTTGCGCCTGCATTACGTAAGTCAAATGGCATTGTGCGATAGCAATAAGCCCTGTATGGGGTAATGAAAGTAGTCTTTATTTGATCATCTGGGTTCAAGGGTATCTGGTGGAAACCAGAATTCGCATATAGAAATGACAAGAGCTCACACCCGATAGTTAAATCAATGACCTTGATCTATCCTCGGCAGAAGGAATGGATCTTTTCTACACACCTTGTTTAGCTTCATGTAATCGATACACATACGCCATACCACTGCCACGTTCGGATCATCTTTCTTCTTTTCTACCAGCACCAGATTAGACAACCAATCTAGGTAAATCACTTCCATGATGAACCAGGCGGCAAGGAGCCGAGCTATCTCATCACCAATGACGTTTCTCCTATCTTCGGCAAAGCGGGGGAGAGGTTGCTTCATCGGGTTTGTGTCGGGTCTAACATGCAAAGAGTGCTCAGCCAGCTCCCTTGACACACCTTGCAGATCCTGTGTGGACCAAGCAAAGATATCCCGATTCTCATGGAGGAAGCTGATGAGCTTGCTTTCCTATTTATCGCCAAGGCATGTACCAATAGTCATGATGCGCTCTAGAAACTGATCATCAATGGCACCTTTTTGGTGTCCTTTGTTGGCTGAAACGAGACACTTCCATGCGGGTTACAAAGGGCCGGCATATTCAGCTACGCGGACTAAGCCAATGCCACAGCCTCTTGGCTTCTTTTCTTTTCTTGTGCGATCACCAGTGACTCGGCCAGGTTTGACCCAGCTGAGGCATAGTCCATCGAGCGCTTGAAGTCCTTGCTATGGTGATGACCACGTTTGGCCCTGGTGTCTTCATCTTAAAGTACCTGATGTGGTCACTTGCTATAATCTTTGAAAGAGATGGCATGTCTAGTAAAGCATGGTAAGAGCTGTACAAATTTACAACCTCAAACTCCAAGTTCTCAGTTCTACAGTTCTCCCGCGTTCCGAATAATACATCAATTCAGACCTTGCCAATAGGCTTCGCAGGACAAACCCGACACAATTCCATGTGGTGGCACTCATTTTGGGCTCGTAACTAATCAAGACAAATAGGGAGAGATACTTAGAAAATTCCACTTGGAGGATTATTAATCATCATCAAAGAGGCACTGTATTAAGTCAAGGAATTATCAGGCTTAATAGCCGATTATGCTAGTGTTCAGAGAAGACTCAAAGACTGATATATGGAGGCTTTAACTATGAGTCCTTTGAGATGAACTCAAATGAAAAAGTGCAGAACACGAAAGTCATGTGCCTCGTCGAAACAAGCAACTTTGGTTTTTAAATCATCTCGATCTGAGTTAGCATACAAAATTAAGAGTCAAAATACTAACAGAGGTCAAATTAGCATGGACAGGAGAGGGGGTCGCCCGACCACAGACCATGTCTCACCTTAGGCGAGAGCAATGGACCCGGGCGACCCAAAACCTCCTAACTCAGTCAATATGCTTACGTTTAAGTGGTCAAGATCAACTCAGACGGAAAGTGCAAAACATGCAAGTTCTTCGTTTTTTGAGATGCACAACTTTCCGTTTGGATCCAACTTATTTTGAGCAAGTATGTAGCCTCCAAATTCAAGATACAGCTGAATTAGGTTAAATTCGTTCGGTCTAAATCCGAGTTTGATACGAAAATAAGGGAAAAAGTCCATCAACATCAGATCATATGAAAAAGTGACCAACATCAGAGTTGTTCGTTGTTTTGAGATGCATAACTTTGCTTTTTACGACATTTTAATCTAAGCTTGTTCACGACTTCAAAAGTGGTCCTGAAGGTACTAACAAGTTTTTGACCAAACAGTTACGCAAATTTCGGGTTTACTTATTCGAGTTGGACACCAACTAGGGTTTTGGACATGGATCCAACCTTCTTTCTTGCATGGAAAGTCCAGCCGCTCCTTATATACACGAGGGGTGATGGCCGATTGAACTAACACCAATCGAACAAACACATCTACTATTTTTTCGTGTTCATCTACTGTTTATCCTCTCCCTTGTATCTTGCTTCTCGTTCTTCCGCAGTTCTTCATACCGGAGGGCTGCGAATCCACGAGGCTCTAGGGGCGGTCAGGCTGACCTAGGGTAGCCCATAGCCATCGTGCCGCCCTGACGGGGTCCCTCCCGGGCGAGTGGGGTTTCGGGTCTACAAAAGCGCCCGCCGGACACTCTTGCGTACCGCGCTTCCAGCGAGCCTCCCTCGGCGCGTGCTGCCGCGCATTGCGCTCGGCGTCGAGGGTACACGGTGACGTGTTCGTGTGCAAACACACTTTTTGGCGACTCCTCTAGGGACGAAGCTTTGGACGGTCCAGCCCATTCTTACTACGAAGAGGCTGCAATCTACAAGCGGTATCATGAATCCTCAATCTTCCTACGTAGATGCATATTACTCTTATGGTTATGTTGCTAGATCTTTTGATATGTGTACTCTATCATCTATCCCTAGTTTTTACTATGTGCAAAAGCCGGTGCATAATAATCTACATGCTTCAACTTATCTTAGTAACATGCAACATGTAAATTCGAATTCTCATGCATCGGCAACCCCAGAAATTCATATGCCGATGAATAACATGACAAATTCTGTTAAGCCATATGAAACACCCGTTGTTAGAAATTTCAATAGCATGCAACCAAGTGTTTCATCTTCATATTCATCGGCAAATAAGTTGCAATCTCTAGGTTTAGCTTTAAACATGCCGATGGATAGGGAAATTGGACATGCTACAACTAGTTATTTTCCTAATTACTCTCAGTCATCATATGCTACACTTTATGTTTCAGCACTGTATGCAACTAATGATATTCATAATTCAGCTTCACACCTTTATGGTTATAGCCGAATAAGTGGAAAGTCAATAGAAGCTAATGTGCCTTCATCTAGTACTGTAGCGTATGGTGCGTCCCCCGCACAATTACAAAGTTTCAGTGACACCTCGTTGCCGAAAGATACAAAAAGCATTGGGGGGCATTCTTATGCAGCAACAAATGACTTGAAGGAAAAAACTTGCAGCTGAGTTCAAGAAGCTTAATTCAACTAGAAGAGAGGCCCCACGATCTTGCTACAATACAAGTTTATGAGGCATACAACAAGAAGCGTGAAGAGGAGCGTAAAGCAAACAAGATCAGGTTTTCCCCTTCTCAATTGTTAAGGTTCAACAATAATATGTTGCCGAAAAAAACTAAAAGCATCGGGGAAAATCATGTGCAGCTGAGGTTAACGCCGATAATATCATTACATTTGATGATTTATCAGAGGAACATCTTCATTTATTTGAGACACTCAAGAAGAAGTGTGATGAGGAGTTTGATGCACTTGAAAAGAAGATGAAAGAAGATCATGAAGCATATAAGAAAAAACTTGAAGAAGAAGAACTACAATAGTTTCTTACAAGTCTTGAAAAGGATCATCAAGACAATACTACTCAAGTTGAAGGAAACGATTCATCTCCTCCATGCACCAATCAAGTTGAACCCACTTCTACATCAAGGAAAAAAGAATGTTTGGAATATAATGAAGCCCATGAAGATGAGAATGATTTTGCTAGGATAGTTAATTCGGTTAATGAAAAAGCCAAATCAGAAAATACATATGCTGAATCTACCAAATCAGAAGAAGCATGCTTCGTTGATCAAGAGCATGGAAAGCTTAGCAAAACAGCCATGCTTGACTTTTCTGGATGTAAGGTAGCTTACATGCTGTCCAGCGAGTTCTATTCCAAAGAAATTGATGATCATCAAGAACTATAAAATATAGCCGAACAATGTTCGGTTGACAAAGAACATCAAAGTAAAGAGGCACAAGATCCAGAAAAGGAAGAAGAAAAGGCGTTGGAGAATTATCTAGAGGCCACGCAAGATATTGTTTAGGTCATGCAACTAGCATACTCTCCCAATGTCTTCAAAGACGTACATCTAACAAATAATTTACTTGTATTCTGATTTGGTCAAAACTTTATTATTGATACATTTCTTAGAAAAAATCTCATAAGCTATGAAAGACCAATCAAGAGAGGTAATTTATTTGTTAGTAATATAGTTGTCACATAACCTATTGGTCAACATGTTATACCCTTTTGAGAGGCCGATAATAACGAATTATTACAACCAAAGCTTTCCACATGGTTTCATATAGATTTTATTTGTACATTGGTAGCTTTGTTTATTTCATACTTGGCTAACATTTGGTCTCAAGTGAGGCATATGTGTTTTAATATTTTTAGTTTCAGAAACATAAAGCCAAGGTTATTGTCTCTTGAGAAAGCCGATGCTAGTATAACTATGTATTCAAAGACATCGAAAAAGAAGTGCAGAAAAGAACACATAGCCGAACTAGGTGATGTAAAACCTGAACCATTCGGTTGCTTAATTCCAAAGCCATTCTCACAACAAGATCGGTTAGAAGATAAAAGGTGTACCTACAGTTTGAGAATGTGTGATCATATAATTTGACATGTTGCTAAAAATTGATTATATTATAATTCTTGATCACAATGTGCAACCATCATTACAAGGACGAATGTATTGCAAGTTGCATGATTCGTTCGAGCATAGTATAGAGGATTGCAATATGTTTCATCAAATAGTACAATCGGCTGTTAATAAAGGACGATTTAAATTTGTTGAAATGCAAACTCATGACCAATCTATTTCGATTGGTCTTGATGGCCAAAATATATTGCACTAGTTACCTCCAGTCGATTCGTGTAATGATGAGCAGGTACACAAGGAAGATGATGGGATCAAGCTCTCAAGCAAAGAGATTATTGAAGAGCATATTCTAAATGTTCTTGAAGGCGAGAGTTCCATTGAAGCTATGATGAAGACATCAAGCATTGGGGGCAACAAGAAAACTCGAAGATCGATGCGTGCAAAACTCAAAAAGACAAAGGCCGCAATAAGCACAAGGGTAAGAAACCAAAAGTCACTTTCGCACAGCTGCTGGAAAAATATAAAAAGGAGAGTGAAGCAAAAAGTTCTTATCGGCCTAGTAGTGGAAAAGAATCAAGATTACCCCCAAGGAAATATTCTAAAGACAGGGCTTGGCGAAAGGAGAAATTAAATGCAACCAATTCATATCCTCCTTTTGGGCCACCAATGCCAAGTTCATGGAAACCTCCCTATGCTAATTTTTATTCATATCCATCATGGGAAAGGTATGATTCGCAGGCACGTTATCCATCTATTTCTAGATCATCTCACCCAAATTACGCATCTCCAAGAAGACCAACATTTGATCAACAACCACATATCAAAAGACCGTTTCAATCAAAAAGAATCGGTCCAGAGTTTATTGGTAAAGAAAGAAGTGGTCAAGCAAGTATACCGAATCAAAAAGGATGGACGCAAGTGTGCTGTTTTAGATTTGACTCCAAATAATGAGAAGCCAGCTAAATGGATGTTGGCTACTAAGGGCAAGGAAGTGAAGCGAGTATCTTTCAAAGACCCAGTTTCTGAATCTGAACAAGAAAAATTGAAGGTGCCCAAGATTAAGAAAGTCATGCCATTGTGTGAAACAAAACCACAACTGAGATGCCCACTCGGCTTATCACATTGGCAAGAGAGAAAGCTATGTCGGCTTACAGCCGAGGAGCTAAATAAAATAAACATGGCGTGGGTTCCCAAAGTAATCCCTCAAGGTAAGAAAGATGTGTGAGATCCTGTCATAAGAAGGGAAACAAGAGTGGAGCAGAAAAGACTAAAGCCAACAAGCAATCAGACCAAAGGATTCGGTATCAATATCACAAACTTCGGCCAGCACATCATCCATATTATTATACTTCACCATTAATGCCTATGCCATGGAATTCGTCCCCAGGTATGATTGGCTGCCCACCATGGTTTTATTTTGATCCCTGGATGCATCATAATTTTGTACATCATGAAAGGGTATTGCCAAATCATTGTCCGTTTGATTAGTTGCAATTTTTTTGCAAATCCAAGAGGCCGAATGCTTGAAATTCATAATCAGATTTTTTGATTTGTTTACTTCGGCTATACATACTTTAGTGGATGGATTATGCATGCCCATTGGGGCGAAGATTTATGGCCAATATTTATTCTATCACCCTAAGATCACTATCCAATCATGGCCAACGTGGTTTTCTAACATCGTCCTTAGTTCTATTGAAGATCGAGACAAGGTATGCATTCATTAGCAATTGTGCTTATGCTTATGTGTTGATAATTTGGCTTATAAATCTTTGAAATCTATGAAAGGCCAAATTGTCTTTAATTTCATTATTGGGTGTAGATGTTGAGCATGATATTGATATTAATCTTGTCTCTCTAGTACCATGGAGTTTATATTTTGACTATTCAGTTTTAAAAGAAATAACCAATGCATTGGTATTGTTTATTTATCTCTTTATTGATGCAGCCCGTCCTACGGACGCTCCTACATCTACACCAACAAGTCTCCCAAGTGGACCCATGACTCGTGCTCGAGCCAAACTCCTACAAGCTAAGGTGAACTCGCTCCTCTCCTCGTGCTAATTTGATACATCCTTGGATGGTGTGCTACTTCATGCAACTACTCTATGCATCATCAGGTACGAAGCACCAACACATCACCAAGCACCCCAAGATGGAGAACAAAGAGCAGATCGTGAAGCAGAAGACGCTAGGGCTGCTCAGACCGGATTCTCCGGTCTGCGCACACCGGAGTCTCCAGTCCACCAAAGTCTCCGGCCTGAAGACACCGGAGTCTCCGGCCCCACCTCCGGTCTGCCCTAGAACCGGGCCCTGGGACAATCTGAAGGCCCCTCCGGAGGCCGGTCTGGAGACCGACCGGAATCTCTGGTCCAGACCGGAGTCTCCGGTCCACCACACCGGAGTCTCTGGTCCGACCGTCGCCAGGCTTGAAAAGGCCTTTGGGCCTGCGGCCCATGTACCCCTTAGTCCGTCCAGAACTTGTCTTTTATTCCTAAAGTACCCCTGTTTAAGTGGCTGGCCTATATATAGTCCCCCACCTCCATTGGAAACCCTAGGCATGATATCGGAATTAGTGGAAACCCCTTTGTGGATCTATCTAGTTCTTGCCGCATGCTCCTTGACCAAGGAGCACCAATATCACCAAACCTCGTTGGAGTTTGCATCGTGCCTCCACATTGTACAAGGCCTTGGCATTGGTGTCCCTTTGCCAAGACGTCAAGATCTCACCGAGTCTCCCATCTCGCTGTGTCGGTTCGAGAGAGAGTCCTCCGCCCGACGCCGATCCTAGGGATTGCGCCGGACCGGTCACCACCAGCGTGAGCTATTGGTGTGTATCGTGGTTTTGTGTGTGTGTTCATCACGTTCTTCGTGCGTGCGTTCGTCGTGTTCATCCTCCCCTCCTCTCCCCGCACTCCATCCTCGATTTGAAAGGGAATCGTGAAAGATCGGGCCACCCTAGAGGTTTGCCCTCAACATATTGGTATCAAGAGCATCGTTGCTCACGATTTCCGCCACAAATTTTTCTTCTCTCCACCAAAAAATTCGAAAATCCCCAAAAAAACAGCCCAAATTTGCCTTTGGATCGATCTCTTGATTTGGAGTGTTATTTGTGGTTTTGATCCAACCAAACCTTGTCTTAGGTGTTGGTCTAGCTTTATCCTGCGTTTTCCCAGCCCAATTTGGCCAATTTTTTGCGGATTTGAGGACCCAAGGCGTGGATTTCCGCTCAAGAACACGAATAGTTCGCGATCTGACTCTAGACCGGAGTCTCCGGCCTGCACTCCAGAGTCTCTGGCCTACACCGGAGTCTCTGGCCTACCCACACCGGAGTCTCCGGCCTGCACCGGAGTTTCCGGCCTGAAACCCCAGAGTCTCCGGCCTGACGCCTGATTTTGATAGTTTTGCCTCTAATCTTGCATTGGCTAATTGCCTCTTGTTTGTTTGTGCCCGTGTGCGTGTCGTCAACAACAAGCTTCCGCATCGACAAACCCCGCGCTCATCGACACCACGGTCCACGAACATCATCCCGCACCACCGACACCAAGTTCACCATCACCAGCAAAGGTATAACTTGCGTCCCCTTGTTAACCCCTATATTCCTTTGTGTGTACCTATCCTATGAGAGTGGCTCATCTTGTGTTTGCTTGAGCATTGTGCATTTGTCCTTGGATAGTGAGAGTGCAAGAGCAATATCAAGTGTGACTAGGTAGCATCAAGGGAGAGCAAAAAAAATATACAAAATAAAGAAAAATATACAAAGAAAAAGCAAAAGAAAAATAGTCTCCCATTGCCAAAGAGAGTTTCAAAGCTTGTAAGCAAGAGAGAAAGAAGAGCGCCCAAGACAAGTGCACAAATCCGTTGCTCATTTTTCCTGTTTGCAAACGAGCCACGGTATCTCCTTGCATTGGCACGACAACGAGCTTAGTCTTCGTTAGGACATTTTGTTTGCTCATTTTCATAGTCGTGTCAATCCCAACTTTCTCTACATGTGTGTATATAGTCGTAGGTTCCCGTCACCCTTTTGAGTTGTTGACCTTCGCCTTTGACTTGAGTTTTGTTGGATTTTACCCACTTTTGACTATCCCTTTTCTTTTGGTTGGTTCTTTGGCATTCCACAATCCTAACCTACCACCAACAAGCTTTTGAGAGTTAGTTCTTTCTTTAGTGTGAGTTTTCTTTGCATTTCCACTTTGAACGCTTATAGCTCCCACTTGTGGTTTCTAATTTGGTGCAATCCCCAAGGTGAGGTACAAGGCTAACACCACCATATTTCACTTCCATATACAATACTTGTGTGTCTTGCATGATGGATAGGCACGGTGAGTCGAGCAACCACCTCCCCAAGAAGAAGATCAAGGACCGTACATGACACGCGCAAGTTGCTTCATCGTCCGCCAAGAGTTTCGTGAACGTTGCCAAGCCCTTGAGACGCGACAAGATGAACAATTTGGCGAGACGCAAGCCGAGTTCAAGAACATCGACAACCGCTTCGACGGCCTCGAACGACAAATGCATGCAATGCATCACAACTTCGGCCACCAAAATGAAGCGCTTCAACGCTCCGTCGCCGAAACAAATGACAATCTTTGACGCCTCATCGACGGTATGGCAAGACCATGTTCACGCGCATCAAGCTCTTCAAGTTCTTCGTGTCGTCATACACCTCTTCAACAAGATCTACATCCAAGTGCTCCAAGACGCAATGATGCCCCCGTGGTTGAAGATGGAAGTTCTTTGAACTATGTACCTTCCCCACGGCACGCCACAACGTCAAGCTATGATGGTGACCTCTCTTCAAGGCCACGAGAAAGGCAAGAAGCACACTGTCATCACGCAAGGGCACTAGTGATACAACAAGAGCAACCACAAGAAGAACCGCAAGTCTACCACCATCGACCGCGACACATACTTGACACAACAAGTGATGACTCCAATTTGGAGAATCAAGCTCGTCATCAACGTGAAGCTCTCCAAGATCCTCCTCCTCGTCATCAACGTCATGAACGTCCACACCGACACCATGGTCATCACGAGGCGCCTCCCCCACCTCAACAAAACTTGGAGCATCAAGTGATACAAGTTGAGCGATGCCCACCACGTCAAGAGGCTCAAGAACATGATCTTTGCCGTGAGGCCCGTGTGCCTAACCAACATCACCAACCGAGGAATGAGCCTCCCCTTCGTCATCAACCGCGTCATGAGGCTCCACATCCTCAACAACCTCATGGGGTCCAAGTGCCTCAACACCGTCAACAACCGCGCCAAGAGCAAGGGCAAGCTCCTCATCAACAATATCAAGAGCAAGCTTCGCAACAAGGACGCGAGAACCAAGTTCCACCTCCCCAACTACAAGATCATCAACAAGGTCACCAAGCTCGTCGCAATGACCGCAACGATGAAGAAACTTTTGGCAAGCTCAAGTTCACAATGCCCAAGTTCACCCGATCCAATGACCCCGAAGAATACCTCTCATGGGCACTCAAAGTCGACAAGATCTTCCGCATGCACAATTATAGCAACGAAAAGATGGTCACCATGGCTTCACTTGAGTTTGATGATTACGCCAACCTTTGGTGGGAACAAGTTCAAGTTGCTCATGATGCAAGACAAGAGCCGCCAATCACAACTTGGCATGACATGAAGGCTCACATGAGATCCCGGTTCGTCCCCACGCACTACATGTGTGACCTCTTCAACAACCTTCAAGCGCTTCGTCAAGGTACAAAGACCGTGGAAGAGTACTTCAAGGAAATGGAACTCAACTTGATTTGCGCCAACATTGATGAACACATGGAGAAAACAATGGCACATTTCCTTATTTGCTTGAATCACCCAATCAAGCGCATCGTCGAGTTCCAAACATACAACGCCATGGTTGAGCTTGTGCACATCGCAACAAAGGCTGAATGCAAGAGGATATCAAGTACAACAAGCCCAAGACGTACTTCACCTACAAGCAAGCTTCAACCCCTGCACCAACAACTTTCAATGGAAGCTCCTCAAGTACCCCCAAGCCTTCCTTCAAGACCACACTCCCTCAAGGAAAACTGCCCCCAAGTGGCAGGCAAGCAAAGAGTGATACACCTTTCAATGGTGAATGCTACAAGTGTGGAGGTAAAGGACACAAGTCGGCCGAATGTGGAAACAAGAAAGTCTTGTTCATCCATGACAATGGTGATGAAGAGTACTTGAGTGAAGATGAGTTTGATGCCCGTGTCAAGGAAGCAATGGCAAGGCAACGAGTGGAAGATGACCAAGAACTCCTCATGTGTGAACATGACGCAAGCCCATCGCTTGTCATCACAAGGATCTTGACCACTCAAGCACAAGAGCATGAAGATCAACGCTCCAATATCTTCCAAACACGAGCCGGCATCAATGGAAAATCTATCAAGGTGATCATTGACGGAGGGAGTTGTCACAACCTTGCTAGCACCGAGTTGTGTGAGAAGCTCAACCTCACCCTCCATCCACACAGGCACCCCTACCACGTGCAATGGCTAAGTGACCAAGGGTCCGTGAAGATCAAGCATACCGTATCGGTCTCCTTCGCCATTGGTCCTTACAAAGATACGGTGGAGTGTGATGTGGTTCCTATGACAGTTTGCCACATGCTTCTTGGTCGACCGTGGCAATTTGACAAGGCTGCTCAACATGATGGTCACACCAATGTATACATACACCTTCAAATGGCTCAACAAAACATGTGTTTTGCAACCGATGACTCCTAGCCAAATAATTACAGACAATGCAAAGGCTTTAGCGAGGGCACAAAGCACAACACCTACTTGTGAGAAGAGCAGTGAGAGAGACAACCACCTCATAGTGAGTGAGAGCCACAAGCCAAACTCGAGTGGAAAAACTAAGAGTGTTCTCCTTGCCACCAAAAGTGAGATGAGAGATGTTCGGAACAACCCATCCATCTTGCACTATGTCCTCCTTTGCAAGGGACTAGTGCAAGGAACTAATGAATTAACCAATGTTCCTCCATCTTTGATGAGTGTTTTGCAGGAATTCAAGGATGTGTTCCCCGAAGAGCTCCCACATGGACTACCTCCTCTTCGCGGCATTGAACATCGCATTGACCTCATCCCCGGCGCACCACTTCCCAACCGCGCCGCCTACCACACGAACCCGGAGGAGACAAAGGAGATCGAATGTCAAATCAACCAACTCGTATCCAAAGGTTTGATCCAAGTTAGCACTAGTCCAAGTGTCGTACCCGTGATTCTTGTTCCAAAGACGGATGATACGTTACGGTTATGCATGGACTGTCGTCCAATCAATGCTATCACCGTGCGTTATTGACATCCCATACCACGTCTCGATGACATGCTTGATGAGTTGTGTGGCGCCACTATTTTTTCGAAAATTGATCTTCGTAGTGGTTACCATCAAATACGCATGGCTGAAGGTGATGAGTGGAAAACTGCCTTCAAGACCAAACTTGGTCTCTATGAATGGTTGGTTATTCCCTTTGGTTTATCGAATGCCCCATCCACCTTCATGCGCCTTATGAATCACATCTTGCGTTATCTCATTAGAAAAACTGTTGTTGTCTATTTCGATGATATTCTTGTTTATAGCAAATCACTTGAGGACCATATAACACATGTCAAGGAAGTTTTGCAAATCCTTCGACATGAAAAGCTTTATGCTAATCTTCCCAAGTGCACTTTTGCTAAAGACAAGTTGATTTTTCTTGGATTTGTCGTTTCTTCGAAGGGAATTGAAGTTGATGTTTCCAAGGTAAAGGACATACGAGATTGGCCCATCCCAACAAATGTGAGTGAACTCCGAAGTTTTCATGGGTTGGCTAGTTTCTATCGTCGATTTGTGAAAGACTTTTCAACCATTGCTTGTCCCCTTAATGAATTGACCAAAAAGAATGTCACCTTTGTGTGGGGCAAAGCACAACAAAAAGCTTTTGATGAACATAAAAAGAGGCTCACCGAAGCACCTCTTCTTGCTTTACCGAATTTCACAAAAACTTTTGGATAGAGTGTGATGCTAGTGGTATTGGCATTGGAGGAGTCCTTATGCAAAACGGACGTCCTATAGCCTACCATAGCAAGAAACTTGATGGTGCTCGCCTTAACTATCCGATTTATGAGAAAGAGCTTTTTGCCTTAGTTCGTGTCCTTCAAGTTTGGCAACACTACCTTTGGCCCAAGGAATTTATCATACATTCCGACCACGAGTCGTTGAAATATCTCAAAGGCCAAGCTAACTTGAGCAAGAGACACGCTAAGTGGGTTGAGTTCATGGAGTCTTTTTCGTACATTGTCAAGTATAAGAAGGGCAAAGATAATGTAGTTGCGGACGCTTTGTCTCGCAAACACACAAGCCTTCTTACGAGACTTGAAATCAACGTGTTGGGTCTTGAGGAAATAAAATCTTTGTATGCTTCCGACCTGTTCTTTGAACCAATTTTCGCAAAGTGCTCCAATGACAAAGGAGTTGATGATTTCTATTTGCATAAGGGCTTTCTTTTTAAACAAAACAAGCTATGCATTCCGAAGTCATCGCTTCAACTTTTTCTTCTCCAAGAATCTCATGGTGGAGGCCTTATGGGTCACTTTGGCCGCGACAAGACATTGGACATTCTCTCCAATCACTACTTCTGGCCCAAGATGAAGCGTGACGTGGAGCGCTACGTTCAAGGATGCACGGCATGTGTTCAAGCTAAGTCACAAGCTAACCCTTATGGTCTTTATATGCCATTGCCTATTCCTCATACCCCTTGGTCTGACATTAGCATGGATTTTGTGTTAGGATTTCCTAGATCTAAGCATGGTCATGATTCTATATTTGTGGTTGTGGATCGTTTTTCTAAAATGGCACACTTCATACCATGCCATAAGACCGACGATGCTTCACATGTTGCAAATCTGTTTTTCAGGGAAATCGTCCGTCTTCACGGTGTGCCAAGAACAATCGTCTCCGACCGCGACGTCAACTTCATGAGCTACTTATGGAAGACCCTCATGGCCAAGCTCGACGTCAAGCTCCTCTTTTCATCCACATCGCATCCTCAAACTGATGGCCAAACCGAAGTTGTCAACCGAAGCCTGGGAACTCTCCTTCGTGTGTTGATCAAGAAAAACCTCAAGGATAGGAAGGAATGCATTCCACACGCCGAGTTCGCCTACAATCGAGCCAAGCACTCAACAACCAAGATGAGTCCATTCATGATCATCTATGGTTTCGAGCCCCTCACCGCACTCGACATCCTACCACTACCTCTCCATGAGCGAACAAACATGGACATCGAGAAATGCACACAAGCTATGAAGAAACTTCATGAAGAAACAAGAGCTACTATCGAACAACAAGTCCTTCGCCAAGCTTCAAGGTTAAACAAGGACAAGAAGGATACGATCTTTGAAGAAGGTGATCTTGTGTGGATACACCTAAGCAAATACCGCTTCCCCAAGGAACGTGACTCCAAGCTCAAGCCGAGAGGAGATGGTCCCTTCAAGGTCCTCAAAAGAATCAACAACAACGCCTACATCATCGACATACCGACCTCCAAGTACCTTGCAAGAAATACATTCAATGTCAAGGATCTCTCACCCTACCATGGAGATGTTCAAGATGATATCCATGAAGAGTCGAGGACGACTCTTTCCCAAGGGGGGGAGCTGATGCAGCCCGTCCTACGGGCGCTCCTAGTTCTACACCAACAAGTATCCCAAGTGGACCCATGACTCGTGCTCGAGCCAAACTCCTACAAGCTAAGGTGAACTTGCTCCTCTCCTCGTGCCAATTTGATACATCCTTAGATGGTGTGCTACTTCATGCAACTACTCTATGCATCATCAGGTACGAAGCACCAACACATCACCAAGCACCCCAGGATGGAGAACAAGGAGTAGATCGTGAAGCAGAAGACGTTGGAGCTGCTCAGACCGGAGTCTCCGGTCTGTGCACACCAGAGTCTCCGGTCCACCAAAGTCTCCAGCCTGAAGACACCGGAGTCTCCGGCCCCACCTCCAGTCTGCCCCTAGAACCGGGCCCTAGGACAATCTGAAGGCCCCTCCGGAGGCCGGTCTGGAGACCGACCGGAATCTCCGGTCTAGACCGGAGTCTCCGGTCCACCACACCGGAGTCTCCGGTCCGACCGTCGCTAGGCATGAAAAGGCCTTTGGGCCTGCGACCCATGTACCCCTTAGTCCGTCTAGAACTTGTCTTTTATTCCTAAGGTACCCCTGTTTAAGTGGATAGCCTATATATAGTCCCCCACCTCCATTGTAAACCCTAGGCATGATATTGGAATTAGTGGAAACCCCTTTATGGATCTATCTAGTTCTTGCCTCATGCTCCTTGACCAAGGAGCACCAATATCACCAAACCTTGTTGGAGTTTGCATCGTGCCTCCGCGTTGTACAAGGCCTTGGCATCGGTGTCCCTTTGCCAAGACGTCAAGATCTCACTGAGTCTCCCATCTCGCCGTGCCGGTTTGAGAGAGAGTCCTCTGCCCGACGTCGATCCTAGGGATTGCACCGGACCGGTCACCACCGGCGTGAGCTATTGGTGTGTATTGTGGTTTTGTGTGTGTTCATCACGTTCTTCGTGCGTGCGTTCATCGTGTTCATCCTCCCCTCCCCTCCCCGCACTCCATCCTCGATTTGAAAGGGAATCGTGAAAGATCGGGCCACCCTAGAGGTTTACCCTCAACACTTATGGTGCTATTTTATGAAGTCTCATGCCGCTTAGAGTATTTTGCACAACCCATATAGCCGAACGTGATGTTGGAAATATGCCCTAGAGACAAATAGTAGTAAGGACTATTATCATATTTCATATAGTTTATGATTATGTTTTATATCATGCTATAACTGTATTGAGTGGAAACATCAATACACGTGTGATATACAAACAACCAGGGGTTGCCAGTGAAACTCTAGTCACTGGTTCATTGGTCAATAGATGATCATGTTTCCTGATCTTGTGGCATTTATGCCAGTTGGAAATGAGGTCATCTCATTCCGAGAATGAGATTATGAACCAATACCCAACCTAAACATCATGACCCGATCATGTCACGAAGTTCAAGTTACGATGATTAGAAATGGATCCTCGTAGACTATTCCTTAGACCGTGAGGCTATATCAATCACTGTCTCCCGAGAGTGCTTAGATAGCATCAAACGCCATCTGGTAATACGGTGGTTATAAAGGTGTGTTCAGATACTCAGAGGAAACCGTAGAGGCAATATATGTCAAGAGCAGGATTTGTTCGTCCATGTGACGGGAAGATACTCAGGGGCCCACTCGGAGAAGTTATATCCAATAGCTGCGCAGTGTGTGATTTGATCACGGGGATATCACTTGTCAGAACGAGTCAAGTAGCATTGTTAAGTAACGAGATTGAACACGACATGGTGATGTCATTGATCAGATCTCGAGCAATGCAAGTATCGAGTGACAAAGGGAATAAGACACGACTGTCCCGGTTCAAATGAAGAAAGATCTTCGTGGAACACACAGGGGTCACATGGCCATCCAGGTCCCTCTGTCGATCATTGGTGCGGGAGTGTCCCGACCATGTCAGGAGTGTTCTCGAACCATGGGGTATCACGCTTAACGGCTTGATGATGCTTAGAGAGTGTTTATAGGATTGGTGGAATCATCAAAGAAGAGTAGGGAGAAAACCGAAAGGGTTTCGGTAAGTCCGAAGGATGTCCGGAGTGGAGGTGGAAGGTGTTCCATAGCCACGGAGGTTGAATAATATGTGAATGAATGTTAAATATTGATTTAATCATTTATTCATAATTATTTAATAAAGAGAAAATCAATTAAAGGTCAAAAAAGGCTTAATGGGCCAATTTCCGGAGGGAGAGGGCCCATTAGGGAAAGGAGAGAGGGAGAAGGGGCAAGGGGCTGGCCGGCTGGGCCTAGCCCCCCGTGTGGATCCCACTAGGGGCTGGCCGGCGGCCTCCCCACCCCCTCCTCTCCTTTAGTCCCACCTCGGGACTTTAAGGGAGGGTGTACCCCCTCCTTCCCTATATATAGTGGGGTATTTGGCCAAGATAAATACACCAATAATCAATAAAGGTCTCCCCACTTTTTGGAGGACCTCTAATTGATATTTTATCTCTCCCCCTCTCTCTCTCGTGACCGTGGTCCCAAGTCTGGACTGCGCGAGCGAGAGACATCTTCACCGCGGAGCGCCGTCGCGCTGCGGGATTCGGATCCGGGGGCTCTACTTCCGCAACTGCTGCTGGATCAGGGAAGTGGGAGTCATTGTTAGGCACCGGATGTGTGTAACTCCCCGCGAGGTGTCGCACTTGAGGCACTCAAGTCATTGGAGCCAAGGAGCGCAAGGACTTCATCATGACCTTGAGGTCGGCTTCGGCTCGTCTATGTCAACCACACTCTCCTGAGCGTTGACAACGCTTTTCTGTCTTCAAGGGTAAGTTCGCTAAAAGCCCCTCCCGTTACTGTATTACTAATAGATAGGTCCTGGTAGCTTCAGGGGTTCAGGGGCATAGGGTAAATTTTTATTATTTTCATACGTGGAACCCCTACATGTGAAGCTTTGTTGTTCGTGCTAGAGCTTTTTATTGCTATAGGTGCTACACATATTGAGGATTCTAGTGATTCGTTGTGAGTAGTGCAACGATGTCCATGGTTTACCAAAGTTTCGACGAATCACTTGTTATTTATCTTGATACATGTCTAGATGTAACTTTCATTTTGGATTGATTTATCATAGCTCATATATCTAGATATGAAAACTGAAGTGCAAATGAGTTGGCTCGACAAACATCCGGCTACCATGTTATTCACGATATATTTCATATTCTACAACAACTGATGCTTTGTTTCACCAACATAGGTAAGGCCGGATTGGAGACTACCGCTTCGGCCACTAATGAAAGATCTAGTGCAGGTGAAGATGAAAAATAGAGGAAGCACACTGTTTATTACATGAAAATCTGAACCAAAGGGTGAACATGACAGTTCAGTTACTTTTCAAATACTCATTAATAGGTAATGATCTTTATTGCCAAACAATTGGTGATATTCTTCTTGAGCAACATGAATGAAGACCTAGTGGGGATCATTGTGGGAGTTGTTCAGGAAGGAAATTATGATATTCATCAACTTCAGGATGAGGTGATTGTTCTTAACGCAAATTATTTGAGAAAATCATACCCAAGGGGCTGATATATATTTATTGCCCTTAGTACATATGGACGATATAGAGTTATTGCCCTAAGACTACCAATGGTTGATGGAGTGTTGACATCATCCTTAGATTAAGAGTGGAGTAATATATTTTCTGGCACGCAAGCTCTGCCAGAAAACAAGGGGCATGTGTTGGCACTCGTTTCGGGCTCATAACTAATCAAGACAAATGGGGAGAGATACTTGGAAAAGTCCACTTGGAGGATTATTAATCATCATCAAAGAGGCACCATATCAAGTCAAGGAATTATCAGGCTTAATAGCTGATTATGCTAGTGTTCACAGAAGACTCAGAGACTGATATATGAAGGCTTTAACTATGAGTCCTTTAAGATGAGCTCAAATTAAAAAGTTCCGAACACGAAAGTCGTGCGCCTCGTCGAAACAAGCAACTTTGATTTTTGAATCATTTCAATCTGAGTTAGTATGCAAAATTAAGAGCCAAAATACTGACAGAAGCTGAATTAGCAAGGACGGGAGAAGGGGTCGCCCGACCACAAACCATATCTCACCTTAGGCGAGAGCAATGGACCCGGGCGACCCAAAAAACCTCCTAATTCGGTCAATCTTCTTACGAATTAATTTAAGTGGTCAAGCTCAACTCAGACGGAAAAGTGTAAAACTTGAAAGTTCTTTGTTTTCTCGAGATGAATAACTTTGCATTTGGATCCAACTCATTTTGAGCAAGTATGTTGCCTCTGGATTCAAGATACGGCCAAATTAGGTTAAATTTGTTCGGTCTAAATCCGATTTTGATACGAAATAAGGGAAAAAGTCCATCAATATCAGATCATATGAAAAAGTGGCCAACATCAAAGTTGTTCGTTGTTTCGAGACACACAACTTTCCTTTTTACTACATTTTGCTCTGAGCTTGTTTACGACCTCAAAAGTGGTCCTGAAGGTACTAACAAGTTTTTGACCGAACAGTTACGCAAATTTCGGGTTTGCTTATTCGAGTTAGACCCCAACTAGGGTTTTGGACGTGGATCCAACATTCTTTCTTGCACGGAAAGTCCAGACGCTCCTTATATACACGAGGGGTGACAGCCGATTGAACCAACACCAATCGAACAAACACATCTTCTAGTTTTTCGTGTTCATGTACCTTTTATCCTCTCCCTTGTATCTTGCTTCTTGTTCTTCTGCAGTTCTTCATACCGGAGGGTTGCGAATCCCCGAGGCTCTAGGGGCGGTCAGGCCGACCTAGGGAAGCCCATAGCAGCCGCGCCGCCCTGACGGGGTCCCTCTCAGGCGAGCGGGATTTCGGGTCTACAAAAGCGCCCGTCGGACTGTCTTACGTACCGCGCTTCCGGCGAGCCTCCCTTAGCGCGTGCTGCCACGCATCGCGCTTGGCGCCGAGGGTACACTGTGACATGTTCGTGTGTGAACACCATGGAAAGTTGTCTTTGTTGCCTGGAGCATGATGTCTACGCACTTTTATTCTTGTAGACAGTTGTTGGGCCTCCAAGTGCAGAGGTTTGTAGAACAGCACGAAGTTTTCCCTTAAGTGGATCACCCAAAGTTTATCGAACTCAGGGAGGAAGTGGTCAATGGTATCCCCTCTCAAGCAACCCTGCAATCAAGATACAAGAAGTCTCTTGTGTCCCCAACACACCCAATACACTTGTCAGGTGTATAGGTACACTAGTTCGGCGAAGAGATAGTGAAATACAAGTGGTATGGATAATTATAAGTGGTAACGGTGGTAGAAAATAGCTTGATAGCGTGGAAGAGACTAAAGGCAAACTGAAATAAAGATGGAAGCAAGCAAACATGTAACAGATCTAGTAGCAAACGGTGTATCAAATCTTAGAAACAAGGCCTAGGGATCATACTTTCACTAGTGAACACTCTCATATAAATATATTATCTTCATGATACTACTCTGAACTACTCTCCGGTTGGACACTCTAATCGATGGTAGGGCTATAACAGCAGACCTCAAAGTAAGCCTTTCCCATCTAGATAACCCCACACTGTCACGTTGAGCTCTAGATGGTTCCAACAAACACCACAATTTCATAGAAAAATCCAACTCCAAATATAACTCATAACAAGTATTTTTAATCTCTAGCCTAAGTGCCACCATGGTGTGCACACTGTCAACTTCACACACATGGGGAGAGCAGAGATCTATTAAAGCACTTGAGTAGCAAAGTAGATCGATTTGATTACAAAGCTCATGATCACAATATGATCATGCATAGAGAGAGATGAACACATAGCTACAGGTAGAACCCTTAGCCTCGAGAGAGAACTACTCCCTCCTCATCGTGGGAATCAGCAACGGTGATAGAGATGGTGGTGGAGATCGATGGAGATGCCTCTAGGGGCACTTCCCCGTCCCGGCAGGGTGCCAGAACAGAGACTTTCTGTCCCCCGAATCTCCCCTTCGGTGGCGGCGCCGCTGCAGAACTTTTCGTGGATTTCTGATTGACTTTTTAGGGTTTCTGTATCGGGGGCTTCTTATAGGCGAAGAGGCAAGGTCGGTGGGCGGCCAGGGGGCCCACACCACCTGGTGGCGCAGCCAGGGCTAGCCCATGCCACCACATGGTGTGGCCGCCCTGTGGCCCCTCTACGTCTCGTCTTGTGGCTCCATGAGTCTTCCGGTAAAATATCAACTTTGGCTTTTGTCCCGTCCAATTCCGAGAATATTCATTTTCTGACTTTCTGGAACCAAAAACAGCAGAAAACATGCAACTGGCACTGTGGCATCTTGTTAATAGGTTAGTCCCAGAAAGTGTATGAAAAGTACTCCAAAGTTGGAACAAAACATAAGAAAGTAGATAAAACCAAGCATGGAACATCAAAAATTATAGATACATTTGCAATGTATCAACATCCCCAAGCTTAACTCCTGCTCGTCCTTGAGTAGGTAAGTGATAAAAAGAAAGAATAATTTTTGAGGTGACATGCACCATCATAAACTTGATCAAAGTATTTGTAAAACATTCAAAGTTGGGATCATGGTACTTCAATCATAATGATGTCTACGCACTTCTATTCTTGTAGACAGTTGTTGGGCCTCCAAGTGCAAAGGTTTGTAGAACAGCAGCAAGTTTTCCCTTAAGTGGATCACCCAAGGTTTATCGAACTCAGGGAGGAAGTGGTCAAAGGTATCCCCTCTCAAGCAACCCTGCAATCAAGATACAAGAAGTCTCTTATGTCCCCAACACACCCAATACACTTGTTAGGTGTATAGGTGCACTAGTTCAGCGAATAGATAGTGAAATACAAGTGGTATGAATAATTATAAGTGGTTACGGTGATAGAAAATAGCTTGATGGCGTGTGGTTGACGTGGGAAAAGACTAAAGGCAAACTGAAATAAAGATGGAAGCAAGCAAACATGTAACATATCTAATAGCAAACGGTGTTTCAATGCTTAGAAACAAGGCCAAGGATCATACTTTCACTAGTGAACACTCTCATATAAATATATTATCTTCATGATACTACTCTCCGGTTGGACACTCTAATCCATGGTAGGGCTATAACAGCACACCTCAAAGTAAGCCTTTCCCATCTAGATAACCCCACACTGTCACCTATTGTACTAGATGAGTCCAACAAACACCACAATTTCATAAATACATCCAACTCCAAATATAACTCATAACAAGTATTTGTAATATCTAGCCTAAGTGCCACCATAGTGTGCACGCTGTCACTTTCACACACATGGGAAGAGCAGAGATCTATTAAAGCACTTGAGTAGCAAGGTAGATTTATAGATTACAAGCTCATGATCTCAATAAGATCATGCATAGAGAGAGAGATGAACACATAGCTACCGGTAGAACCCTTAGCCTCAAGAGATAACTACTCCCTCCTCATCATGGGAATCAGCAATGGTGATGGAGATGATGGTGGTGGAGATCGATGGAGATGGCTCCGGGGGCACTTCCCCATCCCGGCAGGGTGCCGGAACAGAGACTTTCTGTCCCCCGAATCTCCCCTTCGGTGGCGGCGGTGCTGCGGAACTTTTCGTGGTTGGAGGCTTGATGATTTAGGGTTTTTGCATCAGGAGGCATCTTATAAGCGAAGAGGCAAGGTCGGTGGGCGGCCAGGGGGCCCACACCACCTGGTGGCGCGGCTAGGGTGGACCCGTGCCACCCTATGGTGTGGCTGGCCCCTGGCCCCTCTCCATCTCGTCTTCTGGCTCCATGTTCCCCTCGGTGAAATATTGACTTTGGCTTTTGTCCCGTCCAATTCCGAGAATATTCATTTTCTGACTTTCTGGAACCAAAAACAGCAGAAGACAGGCAACTAGTACTGTGGCATCTTGTTAATAGGTTAGTCCAAGAAATCATATGAAAAGTACTCCAAAGTTGGAACAAGACATTAGAAAGTAGATAAAACCAAGCATGGAACATCAAAAATTATAGATATAGTTGCAATGTATCACATAACATGAAAGACAAAGTTCTAGCAATAAGACAAAGAAACTATGCAACATGAAAAAGGCACAAACAAAAGGTTCATGAATAACAATGCTTTGCAAGATGTTTGTTTGTTTCACATAAAGAAAACATAGCATAGTGGCATTCAGCTTGTCCCTCATAGAGTAGCAAACATAAATGCATAGGACACCTTCAAAGTTCATAAGAGTGACTAGATACAAATAGTTCAAAACAAGCAATATCAAAGCTATGCATCAATCAACTAGTCTTGGGACAATGCACATAGAACTAAGAATGGCCACTATGCTCTCAAAGTAGGTCCATAAAGATAGAAGGTGGAGACTCAACATAAAAGTAAAAGAAAGGCCTTCATAGAAGGAAGTAGGGATTCAAGTCTCATAAAGAGCTTACAAAAATTATGGTACTTATTAGCTTTCAGCTCTCATTGCCCCTATCATAAGCATCTTGAAGGTGATTAAGGTTAAAGTGACACAACTAAGAGGATATGCTTGACAAGTTATAAACTGAAATCTCATGCCCCTTACTTACGAAGACCGAACCTCATGCTACTCAACTTTAGTCACGAGTAAGCTCTTGTCATTGTAAGTACATGTGTATCATAAAGAACCGCCAATGGGGTACCCCTTGCACATGATACAGGAGCTATCCCATAATCAAAATAAAAAGGCAAGCAGACAATGAGCATCTCAACGATCTTTTTATTTGCTATTTGCATAGGTTTTTATTGAGGATGCTTCATAGAGTGCTCATTATGGTGATGCTGCAAGTTTCCACCATGATTAGGCATGGCTTAGGCTAGCGGCCCAAGGGTTTCTCTAACACACATACAAACTCCATGATCTTACAAGTTCCACTTTTATTTCACACCGCCGGGATCCATAAGCAAAAGAACATGATATCAACGGGGTACAAAGTACAAGTGCAATGTTGAAAGCGTTCCCCATGATACATGGTTCTGCTAATTTCAACTTATAAAGCGCAAGCATATACACAACAAAGAAGGACCCAATGGTTCAAGTTTATTAAATGCAAAAAAGTAAAGTGTGCCATCAAGTTCGTGAGAGCTTTAATCACCAGTTTTCTCATAACAAGTTTAATTTTGAAGGTAAACAAAAACATGAATATACTTGGAATAACATATGCTAGTAGGTAGGTATGGTGGACTCTTTGGAATAACTTGGTTTAAGGAGTTGGATGCATGAGTGGAACTCATACTTGGTTATGGAGGCTAGCAAAAGACTAGGAGCGACAAACTAAGAGAGCAATAATGACCATAATCAATGCAGAGCGACAAAACATCATTGGTCAAAGCATAAAGTGATACTACAAGTGGAAAACTAAAGGATCATAAAGGCTTATGGTGACTTGGGATAGTCATAACATGGTGTGAGCATGCGCCAAGTCAACCCAAATAAAGCATCAAAGGAGAATACCACAATACTATGCTTTAATATGCTAAAACAACGAATGATTCTTCCAAGGCACATTAAGCAATCTCAATTGTTTATAACAAGTCATGCTACAACAAAGAATACTAAGCATAAATCCAAAATAATATCAAGCATGGCATGACAAAGCATAGGCCACAATCAAAAACAAGCTCTCTTTACCACTTAAGCATGAACTTTGCTACTCTTTTCCAAACCAAACCAAACTATTTGAAAACCAATGCATGTAAGAGGGGGGTCCAACCAATTTATTCAGAAAACTAAGAAAACCAAGCAAACGAAAAACCAAAACAAAAATGAAAAACAAGATGCTCCAAGAATAACACAATTGTGCATGAAACAATAAAAATGGAACGTTTGGAAGAAACCTGGGATTTTTATTGATGAAGAAGGGGATGCTTTGGGCATCCCCAAGCTTTGACGCTTGTACTTTTGGATATTTCTTGGGGTGACACGGGTGGCATCCCCAAGCTTGAGCTTTAGTCCATTCTTCATCTTATTAGATCATTCTCTCCATACACCTGAAATTTTTCTTTCATACAAAATTTCACACAATCTTTATTAGCAACATTAGTGTACTCAAGATAATAAGTCTTTAGGTTCAGTTCTAACACCAATAAAACTTCCATTAAAACACTAGCTACTGTAGCACTTCCCTCAACAATCTCAATTCCCCAAAAGAACTCAAAAAGGAACAAACAAGAAGCAAATGCAAATAAGGGCAGAAATCTGTCAAAACAGACCAGAAGGTAAATACGAAATTTTTCAAAGACCTTCTGTTGCTCAAATCGAAAAGTGTTGAACTAACGAAAGTTAGATAACAACCTGGGTCAGAAGCACAAAAATTCACGCCTCAAAAGGACGTATAGAGATTTTACAGGAATTTTTAAGTGAAGCACAAAAATCTATTTCGGGACAACAACTTTCCCAATCATTACTCCTCTCTCATTAGAGGTTACTCTTGGCACAAAAAAGCAAATAAAAAGGATAAGGAGCGGTTACTACTAAAGTAATAACTTCCAAGACTCATCTAAAACTTTTGGGTTATCTCCCAATAAATATTTTTCTTTAACGCCTTTAAGTTAGGCATGATAGTGTGAGAAGATGCTCACATAAGAAATATGAAGTGAAGTAAAAGAGAGCATCAAGAAGCAAATTCAAAGCATATTTAAGTCTAACCCACTTCCTATGCATAGGAATATTGAAAAGAAACAAGTCATGAAAGCACAATGCAACAAGCATAGGAAAGCAAAACAAGTGCAACTTCAAAAATTTCAACATAAAGAGGGGAAACTTAATATTGTTGAGACACATAAAACCATGTTTCCCTCTCTCATAATAACTTTCAGTAGCATCATGAATGAAATTAACAATATAACTATCACATAAAACATTCTTATCATGAGCCACATTCATAAAAGAATTGATACTCTCCACATAAACATAGTCATTCTTATTAATTATAGTGGGAGCAAATTCAACAAAATAGCAAATAATATCAAGCATGGCATGACAAAGCATAGGCCACAATCAAAAACAAGCTCTCTTTACCACTTAAGCATGAACTTTGCTACTCTTTTCCAAACCAAACCAAACTATTTGAAAACCAATGCATGTAAGAGGGGGGTCCAACCAATTTATTCAGAAAACTAAGAAAACCAAGCAAACGAAAAACCAAAACAAAAATGAAAAACAAGATGCTCCAAGAATAACACAATTGTGCATGAAACAATAAAAATGGAACGTTTGGAAGAAACCTGGGATTTTTATTGATGAAGAAGGGGATGCTTTGGGCATCCCCAAGCTTTGACGCTTGTACTTTTGGATATTTCTTGGGGTGACACGGGTGGCATCCCCAAGCTTGAGCTTTAGTCCATTCTTCATCTTATTAGATCATTCTCTCCATACACCTGAAATTTTTCTTTCATACAAAATTTCACACAATCTTTATTAGCAACATTAGTGTACTCAAGATAATAAGTCTTTAGGTTCAGTTCTAACACCAATAAAACTTCCATTAAAACACTAGCTACTGTAGCACTTCCCTCAACAATCTCAATTCCCCAAAAGAACTCAAAAAGGAACAAACAAGAAGCAAATGCAAATAAGGGCAGAAATCTGTCAAAACAGACCAGAAGGTAAATACGAAATTTTTCAAAGACCTTCTGTTGCTCAAATCGAAAAGTGTTGAACTAACGAAAGTTAGATAACAACCTGGGTCAGAAGCACAAAAATTCACGCCTCAAAAGGACGTATAGAGATTTTACAGGAATTTTTAAGTGAAGCACAAAAATCTATTTCGGGACAACAACTTTCCCAATCATTACTCCTCTCTCATTAGAGGTTACTCTTGGCACAAAAAAGCAAATAAAAAGGATAAGGAGCGGTTACTACTAAAGTAATAACTTCCAAGACTCATCTAAAACTTTTGGGTTATCTCCCAATAAATATTTTTCTTTAACGCCTTTAAGTTAGGCATGATAGTGTGAGAAGATGCTCACATAAGAAATATGAAGTGAAGTAAAAGAGAGCATCAAGAAGCAAATTCAAAGCATATTTAAGTCTAACCCACTTCCTATGCATAGGAATATTGAAAAGAAACAAGTCATGAAAGCACAATGCAACAAGCATAGGAAAGCAAAACAAGTGCAACTTCAAAAATTTCAACATAAAGAGGGGAAACTTAATATTGTTGAGACACATAAAACCATGTTTCCCTCTCTCATAATAACTTTCAGTAGCATCATGAATGAAATTAACAATATAACTATCACATAAAACATTCTTATCATGAGCCACATTCATAAAAGAATTGATACTCTCCACATAAACATAGTCATTCTTATTAATTATAGTGGGAGCAAATTCAACAAAATAGCTATTATTATTATTCTCATCACCATAATCATCAAATATAGGAGGCATATTGTAATCATTAGTTTTCTCCTCAATAGTAGGTGGACTGAAAATATCATATTCCTCATTGTAATCATCATATATTGGAGGCATAGCATCCTCATAAACAATAGAATAGTTATCTTCCTAGGTGTGTTCACTTGTAAACATATCATCATTGGAAGGATCATGGATAGCACTAATAGTATAGCAATTATTAATATCATCATTTTCAGAATTGGTACCGAAGAGATTTTCAATATCAAAGGTAGTGTGCTTTTCCCAATCATGATCACTACTATAGGTAATAGGCATAGGAACATCATCGAGTTCAGACTCATCAAAAACTATAATAGGAGCAACATGCTTAGGGGAAAATACCGTTTCCTCTCTTCTTTTACTCCTCCTCTTATTCTTTTTCTTCCTCTCTTTAGGAGGGAGAGGCTTGAAAGGAAGCTTCTCCATATACCCTGGTTTATTGTTAGAGACAATAGAAGAAACTTTGGAGGAGTCTTTCTTTTCATTAATAAGATCAAAACACATATTAGTCCTATCATATTTTGGTAAAATCTCATCTTCTATAATATTTTGTATGTAAGTATTTGTGTGACAATTATCAACACAATAAACATGACAACCATGCATGACACTATTCATACCAAAAGCACTCATATCTACCAAAGAAGTTTTTCTTGATAATTCTTCACACCCCAAAAATAATGTAAGTTCATCATGCTGATTAGGAGTGATCATGTCATCACAATACAAACTTGCAGTACTCATTGGATTAGAAGGGCTATTATTATGGCATGAGCATCGAAAATTTAAATGACCCACTTCAAAGCAAAGTTCACAAATAAAAGGATAAAGGGCACAAACTTTTTTACCAAGATCATTTAAAGCCCTATACCACATTCTAGTTTTTTCATTCCTGTGGGTGATACAATAGTCTTCTTCAATTTGATTATTCTCACAAGGTCTATGTATTCCACAAAAATTAACATGCTTATAAGAAATAGTACTTTCAGAGGTTTGAGCATGTTTATTGCTATCATTAATAACAATTTCATTTTCCATGCAAGTGTCTTTATAAGGCTCATGATACATGTCCCATTTTTCTTTAGGAGCATTAATATGAGAAGCAAAGGTTCTAAAACAATAAATAAGAATTTGAGGATCAAAACCATATTTAGTACTAAGCTCTTGAAAATCGGCAGTTTCAGCAAAAGACTTAATGCAGTCATACTCATAGTTTATACCTGGTTCTTTACCTTTGTTGTTATCCCAATCTTCGATATTGCTTTGAATTGTTTCAATAAGATCCCACTTAGCTTTGACCTCCTTACTTGTGAAGGATCCATCTAAACAAGTATCTAGATAGTCCTTGTAATGTCCTGAAAGCCTTGCATAGAAATTATTATTAACAATATTACTAGGGAGCTCATGAATGGGACATTTGAGCATTAGTGACTTCAATCTCCCCCATGCTTGGGCAATACTTTCTCCATCATGTGGATGAAAATTATAAATGTAATTCCTATATTTATGAATTTCATGAGGAGGATAAAATTTAGAGTAAAAGAGAGATTCAAGTTCCTTCCACTCCAAATGATGAGGATTATCTAGTAGCTCATACCACTCCCTTGCTTTTCCCTTAAGTGAAAAAGAGAATAGCTTCCTCTTAACTTGGTTCATTGAAATACCTGCACACTTGAACAACTCGCATAATTCATGTATAAACAGTAAATGATCACCAGGATGGATAGTTCCATCTCCAAAATAGCAGTTATTCATAACACGTTCAACAATTTTTATAGGTATTTTAAAAGGGATGCTTTCAGTATGTGGATTTAAAATATCACAAGTATCATTATAATTACCACATATGGGAGATAAAGTATCATCAGAGCAAATTTTCTTCTTTAAAGCTGGGGAATTAAAAGGATCATTTTCATAAAAACTAACGTCCCCAAGATTAGACGTTTCCATAGCATTAGTAACAAAGGTGTTCAAAAGATTCATACTAATAACATTGCTATTAGCATGCAAAGAAAGTTCCATGGGTTTTTTAATTTTCTTTTCAGACAATTCAAGTTCTATCTTAGGAAAAATACTAAAAAGCTCTCTAATTTTGTTGTTGTTTCCCATTAAGCCTAACTAGTGAAAACAAGAAACAAAAAGACAAAATTGTAGAATCTAAAGGAAATAACTTCGAGCACTCACACCGGAGGATGTGAGTACCTTTTACCTTACCTCCCCGGCAACGACACTAGAAAATAGCTTGATGTCTACGCACTTATATTCTTGTAGATAGTTGTTGGGCCTCCAAGTGCAGAGGTTTGTAGAACAGCAGCAACTTTTCCCTTAAGTGGATCACCCAAGGTTTATCGAACTCAGGGAGGAAGTGGTCAAAGGTATCCCCTCTCAAGCAACCCTGCAATCAAGATACAAGAAGTCTCTTGTGTCCCCAACACACCCAATACACTTGTCAGGTGTATAGGTCCACTAGTTCGGCGAATAGATAGTGAAATACAAGTGGTATGGATAATTATAAGTGGTAACGGTGATAGAAAATAGCTTAATGGCGTGGAAGAGACTAAAGGCAAACTGAAATAAAGATGGAAGCAAGCAAACATGTAACAGATCTAGTAGCAAACGGTGTATCAAAGCTTAGAAACAAGGCCTAGGGATCATACTTTTGCTAGTGAACACTTAGATATAAATGCCTTCTCTTTATGATACTACTCTTAACTACTCTCTAGTTGAACACTCTAATCGATGGTAGGGCTATAACAGCACACCTCAAAGTAAGCCTTTCCCATCTAGATAACCCCACACTGTCACGTTGAGCTCTAGATGGTTCCAACAAACACCACAATTTTATAGAAACATCCAATTCCAAATATAACTCATAACAAGTATTTGTAATCTCTAGCCTAAGTGCCACCATGGTGTGCACACTTTCAACTTCACACACATGGGGAGAGCAGAGATCTATTAAAGCACTTGAGTAGAAAAGTAGATCGATTTGATTATAAAGCTCATGATCACAATATGATCATGCATAGAGAGAGAGATGAACACATAGCTACCAGTAGAACCCTTAGCCTCGAGAGAGAACTACTCCCTCCTCGTCATGGGAATCAGCAACGGTGATGGAGATGGTGGAGGAGATCGATGGAGATGGCTGATGACCCACAAGTATAGGGGGTGTATCGCAGTATTTTCGAGGGAAGTGAAACCCAATTTATTGATTCGACACAAGGGTAGCCAAAGAATATTTATCAGCCTTAACAACTGAGTTGTCAATTCAGCTGCACCTGGAAACAATCTTGCTCACAGCAGTTTATCAGTAGCAACAGTTTTGTAGTAGGAATAGCAAAGTAACAGTAGTAGCAAAGCAAAGACAGTAGTAACGAAAGCAGTAAACAGTGGGATTCGAGTGCGGTAGGCATAGGGATGGATGGACGGGCATTGCATGGACAAGACAATTCACATAGCAATCAGAACATAGGGCAATTGCAGATAAATAAGATAAAGCACCCAAGTACTAGACAATCCTAGGCATGTGTTCCATATATAGTCATACGTTCTCGCAATGAGAACTTGCACAACATCTTTTGTCCTGCCAGCTCGTTTGCAGCGGGGCCTCTAGGGAACTACTGGCAATTAAGGTGCTCCTTTTAATAGAGCACCGGAGCAAAGCATTAACACTCCGTGAACACATGTCATCCTCACATCAAAGCCTTTCCCTTCTGGTTATCCCGATTTCTGTCACTTTGGGGCCATAGGTTCCGGACAACGACGTGTGTATACAACTTGTAGATAAGACCAAGAACAATACTATCATAATAAATCAATAATAAGTTCAGATCTGAAATCATGGCACTCGGGCCCTATTGACAAGCATTAAGCATAACAAGTCGCAATAAAGTCATAAAGCACTAATAAAAGATACTAGGCACCATGCCCTAACAATCTGATGTCATTACATGAACGATCTCATCCAATCCCTACCATCCCCATAGCCTACAGCGGGGGATTACTCAAAATAGATGGGGGAAACATGGATAGTGGATGGAGAAGCGATGGTGATGATGATGATGGCGATGATCTCCTCCAATTCCCCATCCCGGCAGGGTGCCAGAACGGAGTTTCTGGTGCTGTTTCGTGGAATCTGGTGGTGGCGGCGGAGCGGAACTCCTTCTGGAAAAACGTCGAACCCCCCGAAGTTTTTAGGTCAGAAGGCTCCTTATAGGCAAAGAGAGAGGCCGAGGGGGTGCATGGGGGGGCCACACCACCCCCTGGCGCGGCCTGGCTTGGCCCGCGCCACCAGGTGGTGTGGCCACCCCAGGGCTCTTCTCCGTCTCGTATTCTGGCTCCTGTAGTCTTCGGGTGAAATAGGATTTTTGGCATATTTTCCGGGATTTTTCCTGATAGTTGACTTTCTGCACAAAAAGTAGACACCAAGGCAATTCTGCTGAAAACAGCGTCAGTCTGTATTAGTTGCATCCGAATCACACAAGTTTAGAGGAGAAACAATAGCAAAAGTGTTCGTGAAAGTAGATATGTTTTGGACGTATCAACTCCCCCCAAGCTTAGCTTATTGCTTGTCCTCAAGCAATTCAGTTGAAAACTGAGTGCGATAAAAGAACTTTCACGAACACATTTGCTTCATATGATGTAAATATTCTCAGCAATGCGATCGGCTTCTTAAACAGTTCATAATAAAGAGTATGCAACTGAGTCTACTTAATAGTCATTGCAAGCTATGAAGAGATTCCAACTCAAGAATAATAAGTAGCATGAAGCACAAACATAAGCAACATTACAATGCTCATAAAAAGGTATGATAGAGTGGTATCTCGCTTGCCTTTAATTATGAATGTCAAGGCACCTCTGAAGCTCAAGTGATGACTAGAAGTAAAGATATCAAGAATACAAGCATCAAAGTCATAACATAAGTAATCAAGTAATGGAACAAACATAAAGAATGACAACTATGCTCTCAAGAAGGTGCTCAAAGAATATGTGGAGACTCAACAAGTAGAAGAAAAAGGTTTTGAGTAATTTGAAAGGCTTCCAAATGCTGAAAGTATGGTACTCATTAGCTTTGAGCTCTCATTGCCCCTATCATAGGCATATTTAATGTGGTTAAGGTGAAAGTGAGGTCCAATCTGAGTTATATTCTTGATAGACTATAAACTAAAAATCCCAAGTCCCTTGAGTACGAGGGTCGCTCCTCATGCTACTCACCTTTAGTTACCGGTAAGTTCTTGTCATCGTAAGTATGTGTGTATCATTGAGAACCGCCAACGGGGTACCCCTTGCCCGATGATACGGAAGAATCCCCATATCAAAATGACAAGGCAAGCAGACAATGAGTGTCTCAGCAATCTTCTTATTTACCATGGGAAAATGGTGCTTTTTTCTCTCTTTCCTCTTTTCATAAAACTCTCTTTTTTTATTTTTCTCAATAGCTATAACTCTCTTTTTTATAAGAAGAATTCTTCATAGATATCATTATGGTTACGCTGCAGGTTTCCACCATGTCAGCATGGATTAGACCAGCGGCCCAGGCGTTTCTCTAACACACATACATAACTCCATGGACTTACAAGCTCCCCTTTTATTTCACACCGACGACATCCGCAAACAAAAGATCAAGGTATCAACTGGGTATATATTTACAAGTGTTGAAAGCGTTCCCCGTGACAGCACGGTTCTGCTAATCCCCAGCCTATAATTTGCAAGCATATAACTTTCATGGAGAGTTCACAATGGTTCAGGTTTATTAAAGGAAATAAAGTGTGCCATCAAGTTCGTGAGAGCTTTACTAACTAACTTTCCCATCACAAGCAAACATTTTATTCGGAAGAAAACAAGGCATATTGAATATGCACGGAAGTAGCAAATGATGCTAATAGGTAGGTATGGTGGACACTTTGGCAATATTCGGTTTAGGGCGTTTGGAAACATGAGTAAAACACTCAGTGGGAATGAAGGCTAGCAATAGTAAGGGAGCGACAAACGAGAGAGCAATAGTTGTCAATATCATGCTTGCAACAAAACAAGACTACTCATGGCATGAAAGTGATTCAAGATCCTCAAGGCAAAATAATTCATCGAGGCTTAACTTATTATTACAGTCATGTGCATGCATGAGCATGTGCCAAGTCAATCAAATGAAACATTCAGAGGAGGATACCACGGTGTCATACCAATTTATGAATAGAGCAATGCAGGCAAACATTCATAAGACATGCTACAAACTATTAGCGAGCTGGAGCTAATCATAAGAAAGCAAGAACTACTAAGCATCCAAAGAAAACATACACTCTACATGAACAGACTAAGCACGCCCACAGTGATGAGTATATGTACAAAAATGAAAACAAATAGAGTTCGTTACCAGCCTCTTACCACGCCTCAAGTTGTCATTGATCCTCATTATTGCTCTTCACTTGTGTGGCTTGAATAATAATATGAAACCAATATCCACTGAGGACTGCCGAACCCTGAAGCAAACTCGCAAAAACCAAAGAAGAACGACAAATATTTTTGGTGTTTTCAATTTTTAAACAAGAACCAAAAGGGAAAAACAAACAAAGCAAAATCTTTTTGGGTTTTTTTGAATAGTTCAAACAAAGCAAAAAGGGAAAAGCAAACCAAGGCAAAAAGAAGAAGCAAACCAAAGAGAAACAACATAAATATTTTTGGTCTTTTTGTGTTTTGAGAAAGCAAAAGAAAAGAAGAACGAAAACTAAAAAGAGAACGAAAACATGAATATACAAAGTACCGACACAACATGATATGGAGATGAGTGCGATGTCGGCGTACCTCCCCCCAAGCTTAGGCTTTTGGCCTAAGTGGGTATCAATCCCAAGCTGGCTAGGATGAAGTGTCATCGGGGTACGACGAGGAGGTACCCTCGTCCTGGTGCAAGCTCGAGTACGCCCCTCCGTAATGTGCGGAGTAATCATAGGAGGGCGCATCCTCCTGGTGCTGCTCGTGGAAACCCAACAAGCGAAGCTGCTCGTCCACCTCCTCCTTGGAGCGCAACCACGGTCTCCTGTCAACACTAAACAAAGTAGGATGTGGCAAAAGGATCTCCCTTTCATCCCCGTCAGTGAAAAGCATCCTATATACTAGATTGTTCAAATCAGAGGTAGCAGTGACAAAGTGATGAGTTTTCATGGCAACAAGATCGAGCCTTTGTGGTGCTAGCATAGCATCATCGGGATCCACTAAAAGACCTAATGCATTGACTACACGCGAGGCAATGATGCCCCCATAGATAGGCCCCCTAGCAGCTAGGCGGCGGGCAATAAGCGAGCCAAGATTATACCGAGTATCATTGTTAAGCGCAGCAGCAAGGAATGCTAAATGATAGTTGGAGATGTTACTAGTGTTCTCCCTACCCAAAACACTAGTGGCAAGATAATATGCAAAGTATCTAAGAGCAGGGAGTTGGATATTTCTAATATTTCCACGTTGCGCCACGCGGTCATCATCATTGGTCACCCCATGGTATAGCTCCAGCAAATCAGCGGGTCGCCCTTGAATTTTCTTCACGGTCCTTGTCATACGCACACCTACAATACTGCAAAATCTCTCCAAAGGCATGGTGAAGGGCATGTCATAGATTTTAAAAGAGACAGTAGATTGATAGGGTGTGTTAGTAAATGAGAAGCTCTCAACAAAAGTTTTGGTGAGCATAGCGTATTGTGCACTCTCATCTTGCATATAAGAGGTCAAACCAACCCTCTCAATCAGTAGCAAGAAATCATCAAGAATACCTGCAGCTTGCAAGAAAGTAAAACAAGGAAAAGAGGATGGGTGAGCATCTCCATCATCCCTTTCACTGCCAATGCGTGTTGCAATGAGGTCTTCATTTTATGATGGCCTAGCTTGAGAGGCTGTTCTTGAGGGCCTCGACCTCCTAGGTGCATCACTCTCAAATATCTCTCCAAAAGAATGATTGTTCATGCTTGGTATTCTGAAATTTAAACACCTATTAAACAAGTGATTGCAAAGTAAATATAATGAAGGATTCTCCTCATAGGGACTTGCAAGAGGCCTAAAAATGCATCAAAACTATATCTCTAAGCATCAAACAAGCTTACAAGCTCTCATAACCAGTCACCTATAGCAGCAAAATACTCGACATATAATCCACTAAACACAAATCTACTTGGACAATGGGAGGAGTCACATACCAAGGAACAATTCCTCCAAATTTCAGCAAGAAAGATGGGCTGAGCAAGGAGATCGAAGAAATCGAGAGCAAGCACAGAAAGAACGCGATTTTGAGCTATGAACTGGAGCTTACTCGGCAGAGAGAAGAAAGTGGCAGGTGAGAAAAGTAGTGGGGGGCCAGGGGTGGCCCACACCAAGGCATGGCGCCACCCAGGGCTGGCCGCGCCACCACATGGTGTGCCTTCCTAGTGGGGCCCCCTGGTACCTACCAGGTACTCCTCTGCCCCTTTTTTCACGTAAAAAATAATATGAATTTTCTGGAATTTTTCGAGACACTTTATTTTTGGGCATTTTTCAGAAATAGAAGAATGATTTTTCTGACAGACAGATTTTTTTTTCTTTTGGAAACATGATGCAAGGACAAAACAAGGCTAGAACTACAGAAGTTCTAGCATGCAAGCAACTAACAACACAAAGAAAACTAAACTAAAGCAAAAACTAAAATGCAAAGGATAGAATTAAACAGAGATAATCATAATGAAAACATTGTTTTGTTCAATGGAATCCTTTTGTTAGCAAGGTTGATCAAGTCTTGCTACCAAAACAATTGCATATGAGACAAAACTTTGTACTCCACTAATGATTATGTTACCTCAACCTTGATAGCAATGGTCCCAATCATAATAGTTTCAAATTTTTCTCTTGGTATGGGACAATATATTTCTCCAACTTGAATGCCTTCAACATGTTCAATTGAATTCAAACCATAAGTCCTTTCAATCTTCTTGGGGAAATAGACAGTATGTTCCTTGTCATTAACATTGAAGGTCACCTTTCCTTGATTACAATCAATAACAGCTCCTGCAGTATTAAGAAAAGGTCTCCCAAGAATAATAGACATATTCTCATCTTCAGGCATTTCAAGCACAACAAAATCAGTTAATATCAAGCAATTGTGAGCCACCTGAACAGATACATCCTCACATATACCCACAGGAATAGTGGTAGATTTATCAGCCATTTGCAAGGATATATCAGTTGGTATCAATTTTTCAAGCTGAAGCCTCTTATAGAGAGAGAAAGGCATAACACTAACTCCAGCTCCCAAACCACACAAAGCAGTTCTAACATAACTATTCTTAATAGAGCAAGGGATAGTTGGAATCCCTGGGTCTCCAAGTTTCTTAGGAACCTTACCATTGAAGGAATAATTAGCAAGCAAAGTAGAAATTTCTTCATTAGGGATCTTCCTTTTATTCAAGACAATGTCCTTCATATACTTTGAGTAAGGAGGCAATTTAATAGCATCAGTCAAAGGAATTTGCAAGAATAAAGGCTTCATCCACTCACAAAACTTATTGTAGTGTTCATCTTCCTTTGACTTGTGTTTCTTATCAGGGAAAGGCATAGGTTTTTGGACCCAAGGTTCTCTTTCACTACCATGTTTCTTAGGAATAAAATCTTCTTTGGTGTATTTAGTAGTCTTAGTGTGGTTTTCAGGTTCTTCTTCAACTTTTTCTTCATTAGGAACTTCATTTTCTTCATTACCACTTTCAGTTTCAGCATCAGAGATAGATTTACTATTAGGATCTGTAGCAGGTTCAGAGGGTTCTACAACAGTTTTATGTTTCTTTTTCCTTTTCTTACGAGTAGAACCACTATTTTCAGCTTGTTGAGAATCCTGCTCAATCCTTTTGGGATGCCCCTGAGGATATAGAGGATCCTGGGTAGCAGCTCCACTTCTAGTTCTAATTTCATAAGCATGTTTTTCTTTAGCAGCATTTACTAGCAAGTTATTTTGCACTTTAACGAGTTGATCTATTTGAGTCTGAACCATTTGAAAGTGTTTAACAATCATTTTAACATCATTAGAGGTTCTTTCCACAATATCTTTCAACTCAACAATAGCTCTAGTGTTTTCCATTAGATGATTTTGCACCCTTTTATTAAAGTTATCTTGCTTAACAATAAAGATATCAAATTCTTCTAAGCATTGATCAGGAGGTTTCAAGTAAGGGATATCACCTTCATCAAAGTGTTGGAGGGAGTGTACCTCAATAGTGGATGAGTAGGGAATAGGCTTACATAATTCTTCTATAGGAGGTAAATTCTTGACATCTGCAGCTTTAATTCCCTTCTCCTTAAGACATTTCTTAGCTTCCTTCATCATTTAATTCAATAACTCCCCTCTTCTTTGATGTTGGAATAGGCACGGGAATAGATGGTTCAGGTACAATTACTTCAGGTATAGCTTGTTTAGGAGGAGTCCAATCTTCATAATTCTTGCTTATTTTAGCCATTAATTCCTCAGCTTCCTTTGGAGTCCTATTCCTGAAAACACAATCAGCACAACTATCTAGGTATGTCCTAGATTCCTTGGTTAGTCCATTATAAAATATATCAAGAAGCTCATTCTTAAGTAATGGACTTCCAGCCCGTGCATGAATCAAAGCGCAAAACCTTGCCCAAGATTCGAGCAATACCTCTTTTTCTCCCTGCAAAATAGCATGTCTAGCACTGGGAGGAAAATATTTCTGCAGAAAAGTACTAATCAAGCACTCAGGGCTATCAATAGATCCAGGAGGTAAATTACTAAACCAAGTTTTAGCTTCTCCTTTCAGTGAAAAAGGAAAAATCTTAGCAACAAAATAAGTACACATCTTAATATCATCAGAAAACAAGCCACTCATAGTAGAAAGTTCATTCATATGTGCTACCGCACTTTCATTCTTAGTCCCACAAAAAGGTTCTTTCTCGACAATAGCTATGTAAGATAGATCAAGAGAGAAATCATAATCTTCATCTATAATGTTTATGGGAGAAGCAGCAAACATAGCATCAAGAGATAATTTGGGTCTAATAGTATGCCTCTCAAGGAGACTCTTAGCAGCGCTCCTATCATGGGTGTTCTTACATTCTTCAATAAACTCATCAGTCATCTCAACATAATCTTCTTCAGTATCATAACTCTCACTAGACTCAGGTGAGCTAACAGGTGTGGTAGTGTCTTGATTAGGAGTTTTGGTATTTCCAACTCTTATCAAGGAGTTTCTAGCAATAGTAGCATCTAGGAAAGGACCTAATGAACCACTCTTATCAAGCACAGTAGAAGCAGCATCATAAGTATCAGAAGTTTCAGATTCAGTAGTAGTAGCAGTGTGTGTAGCATGTGTATGTGGTGGTGTAAGGAACTTACTCAAAACAGACGGTGAATCAAGAGCAGTAGAGGTGTTCAGAACCGTACCTCTTCTTGTAGTGGATGGTAAAATAGGAACCTTGCCATCACGAGACTTACCCATGATGGATGGATAGCAGCGAACAATAGAGAATCCAAGTGAACTTGATAAATAAAGCTATGCTCCCCGGCAACGGCGCCAGAAAATAGTCTTGATGACCCACAAGTATAGGGGGTGTATCGCAGTATTTTCGAGGGAAGTGAAACCCAATTTATTGATTCGACACAAGGGGAGCCAAAGAATATTTATCAGCCTTAACAACTGAGTTGTCAATTCAGCTGCACCTGGAAACAATCTTGCTCACAGCAGTTTATCAGTAGCAACAGTTTTGTAGTAGGAATAGCAAAGTAACAGTAGTAGCAAAGCAAAGACAATAGTAACGAAAGCAGTAAACAGTGGGATTCGAGTGCGGTAGGCATAGGGATGGATGGACGGGCGTTGCATGGACAAGACAATTCACATAGCAATCAGAACATAGGGCAATTGCAGATAAATAAGATAAAGCACCCAAGTACTAGACAATCCTAGGCATGTGTTCCATATATAGTCATACGTGCTCACAATGAGAACATGCACAACATCTTTTGTCCTGCCAGCCCGTTTGCAGCGGGGCCTCTAGGGAACTACTGGCAATTAAGGTGCTCCTTTTAATAGAGCACCGGAGCAAAGCATTAACATTCTGTGAACACATGTGATCCTGAGATCAAAGCCTTTCCCTTTCGGTTATCCCGATTTCTGTCACTTCGGGGCCATAGGTTCCGGACAACGACGTGTGTATACAACTTGTAGATAAGACCAAGAACAATACTATCATAATGAATCAATAATAAGTTCAGATCTAAAATCATGGCACTCGGGCCCTAGTGACAAGCATTAAGCACAACAAGTCGCAACAAAGTCATAAAGCACTAATAAAAGATACTAGGCACCATGCCCTAACAATCTGATGCCATTACATGGACGATCTCATCCAATCCCTACCATCCCCATAGCCTACAGCGGGGGATTACTCACTCATAGATGGGGGAAACATGGATGGTCGATGGAGAAGCGATGGTGATGATGATGGCGATGATCTCCTCCAATTCCCCGTCCCGGCAGGGTGCCAGAATGGAGTTTTTGGTGCTGTTTCGTGGAATCTGGTGGTGGCGGCAGAGCAGAACTCCTTCTGGAAAAACATCGAACCCCTCGAAGTTTTTAGGTCAGAAGGCTCCTTATAGGCGAAGAGAGAGGCCGAGGGGGTGCCTAGGGGGCCCACACCACCCCCTGGCGCGGCCTGGCCTGGCCCGCGCCACCAGGTGGTGTGGCCACCCCAGGGCTCTTCTCCGTCTCGTATTCTGGCTCCTGGAGTCTTCGGGTGAAATAGGATTTTTGGCATATTTTCCGGGATCTTTCCTGATAGTTGATTTCCTACACAAAAAGTAGACACCAAGCCAATTCTGCTGAAAACAGCATCGGTCTGTATTAGTTGCATCCAAATCACACAAGTTTAGAGGAGAAACAATAGCAAAAGTGTTCAGGAAAATAGATACGTTTTGGATGTATCAATGGCTCCGGGGGCACTTCCCTGTCCCGGCAGGGTGCCGGAACAGAGACTTTTTGTCCCCCGAATCTCCCCTTCGGTGGCGGCGGCGCTGCGGAACTTTTCGTGAATTTTTCTGATTGACTTTTTAGGGTTTCTACATCGGGGGGCTTCTTATAGGCGAAGAGGCAAGGTCGGTGGGCGGCCAGGGGGCCCACACCACTTGGTGGCGCAGCCAGGGCTAGCCCGCGCCACCACATGTGTGGCCGCCCTGTGGCCCCTCTCCGTCTCGTCTTCTGGCTCCGTGAGTCTTTCGGTAAAATATCAACTTTGGCTTTTGTCCGTCCAATTCCAAGAATATTCATTTTCCGACTTTCTGGAACCAAAAATAGCAGAAAACAGGCAACTGGCACTATGGCATCTTGTTAATAGGTTAGTCCCAGAAAGTGTATGAAAAGTACTCCAAAGTTGGAACAAAACATAAGAAAGTAGATAAAACCAAGCATGGAACATCAAAAATTATAGATACATTTGCAATGTATCAGAGCATATTCTCTGAGACTCCTAGTTTGTGCATCGTATCTTTATACAATATGTTAATACTGCTACCATTGTCAATCAACACCTTAGAAAAATTCATGTTGACGTTTGGCCCGATGAAAGTTGGGTCAAGCACCAAAGCATATGATCCAGGACTCGGCATGAGCCTAGGGTGATCCTTGATACTCTATGTGATTTCCTGATCAGACAATTGCATGTACCTCGGCACAGCCGGCATAAATGCATTGACCTCCATATGTCGTTGCTGCACACTCTACCTGTCAGTTTCTTCCGTGGTAAACACACAATAACTTTGGTGGTGCTCTCTTTACTCATTTCTCCCATCATTGTCGGGGTTTCCTTGATTCACCTGGTTCTGGTTGTTCACCTGATGCACTGTATCTCTTCTATCATGGTTTTCATACCACGGTGGAGGTGGTGGCAACATTACTTGATGAGCATTTCCTCCTGTGAGCTGTAGCTGCCAAGGTTGCATAGAGGGTCCCATATTACCTTGATCCGGGTTACCTTGTCCTGCACACTGAAACCACTCGCACTGCCAGGTTGTATGATTTGCTGGCTTACTCGGGTTTGGTGTGTGGAACTTGCATGGTTGATCCAGCATGGCCTCATACGTATACCTCGGCCCATCTTTCCTTTCTTGCCATTGATTTTTCTATTCATTGGTCCAAGGCTTCTTGCCATCATTTTTCTATGCCCACTGTTGGCCACCACTCTTTTGTCGCTGGGTACTCCCAGCTCCAATGTGATCTTGGTCCACAGCAAGGACATGGTGCGAGACATATCTGTAATCCGGTCTTTCATCTCTTCTCTTACCCCATAAATCATTTCGTCAGGATGACCCAGCTCCATCACGGGGGTAATACTCCTCATTTGACTCGTTCGACACAAGCGGGCGTTGAGTTGGATCACCTAATGCATATGAGTCAGCAATTATAATTGTCTCATCCAACATAGTTGGCATATCTCTTTGCAGCCTTTGCCACAACACACTTCCATATCTACACCCTTATGCAAACCAAGCTATTGCTTGTGACTCGATTACTCCTTCGCATGAATTGCGCGTATTGCACCAGCGAGTCAAAAACTCTCGGTCTGTCTCATTTGGCTTCTGCCTACACATTGTCAGTTGTTGAGGCATGTTTGGTCTCTTGTAGGTACTAGTGAAATTGTTGATAAACATTTCTTCGAAATCTAGCCAGCAATTGATACTTCCTGCTGGCAAATTGTTGAGCCAAACTCTTGCTGGTCCCTCTAGCATCTGAGGCACATACCTCACTGCCCATCTCAAATTGCCCGTAGCAATGTTCACAGTTGTGGCATAGTCAATCAGCCAATCTTCTAGTTTGGTACTTCCGTCATACATCTTTGTTCCTCTGGCCATCTAGAAGTTCAGCCCTAGTGGTTCCCTCATAATTCGAGGTCCAAAGCATGCTGGACCCGAAGGACCTTTTCCCTCCATCATTTCCGACCTATAAATCCGGTCCAACTTCAATCTTGCATCATTCAGTTGTAGGTTCTTGTTTCCCAGCCTTGACCCTATCACATGATGATCTGGCTTGGGAAACTCGGCATTGTCCATAGCCGAATAACCATCATCATATCTATTTTGACCCGTATGAACATATTGTTATTGCATAGCTAGGCTGGCACTTTGCTCTTGCCGAGGTATGTGTTGTGGCTAATGCTGCCGAGGTAGATTATGTCTAGCTTGAGCCGAGTTATGCTGCCCGGCATTGCCGTACCCAGTGTTTCCTTGGTCGTGGCTTCCTCATCCACCTTCACCTTGGCTGGCACGGTGGCGATCCTCATCGCACTGTATTGCTTTTCCTTTCCTTGCCCTTGTCGGGTCATATGGGACCATCTGCTTGTTTCTTCTTCCTGAGGTTACTACCTCTTCTCTTCGAGGGCCTTCACCAGGGGATGACGACAGATTTTGTTGGAGCACCCCTACCCGAATAAACGACCTGGGAGCCTCCTACCCTTGCTTGGTTTGCTTTGAGCAGCTCCTCATTCTGCTTGTTAGCAATTTTCACTAACTCAATAACTCTTTCGTGTTGCCTTTCCCGGGCTTCACCGATCAAACCCTCTAATTCGGATGATGCCGCATCTGCAACCCTGAGGTTCTTTGCCAGGGTACTATACCTTGGCAGACCTACCGACATGGGGTTACCTAACTGCCCCGGCCTAGGCACATATTCCTTGTCTATCTCGTTGATGAGGTTTCTACCCCTAATCTTCACACCATCCATGCGCGTGGGACTAGTTCTAATTTTGTTTGCTCTTGCGTACTCACGCAATGTGATGTTCAACGATTGCTGAGCCGCGGCTATCTTTTTTGCACCTTCTAATATTTTCTGCCGAGTCTCCTCTAGCTTGGCCTGTGCCTGAGCCGGATCGACTATGGGAGCTGCAGGTGTGGTGAGGCTCTCTATTGCCTGCTGCAGTATGTTCTGCAACCATTCCAATGGTGGACCTCTAGCCCTAGGTGCCCACGGCGTTACCTTCGGATCTTCCACTAGGTCCTTGCTTGCTTCGGCATCTGGTGTCGTCATCATCACCTCGACACAGCTAGCGAGGCGAGCGATACGTGGACCGCGAGCTGCACAGAGAGGGGGTTCTCCTCCCTCGACAACATGATGTGGATATGCACAGGACTCGTCGACGCTGATGTAGATCTTGTGGACGCCGAAGTTGACGAAGAGCCCATTGCGTGGAGGCGGGCAGTTGGCGAAGCTGCGCACGTTGTCACTGGCGAAGTCCAGCGAGCCCCAGCGCTGGACCAACCCAGAGACGATGCGCTCTCCAGTGGCGATGAAGTTTCCCATCTGGATCTTGACACCAGCTAGCACCGCTACTGGCCCCACGGTGGGCGTCAACTGTCGTGGTGGTGTCATGGCAGATGCCATGGGTAGGGTAAAGATGGGGTCAATGTGCACTAGTGGTATCCGGGGAGGGATAGTGTAGTGAATTTACACTCGAAAGATAGAACAACACATACATGATGAAATGCTCGTAGATCTTATATTATGATCAATAGGCTAATACATATGCTCCTTGAGCTGTATCGTAGAGAGGAAGGAGAGGAAGGAGATGAAGTGCTCCTGCTCTCTACTCTCGCTAGGGTTCTTCCCTTAGTCAAAAAGACCAACCCCCTCTTTGGAGGCCCTGGCTCACCTTATAAAGGGGTGGCCAGGTTACATCTAGGGCTTATGTGGCCCGGATATGCTTGGAATATGCTTGTCCCAAAGTCCTAACTCCGCGCGCTCCTTTTGCATGTCTACAGCCTCTGTAAGGCAATGGCATAGAGTCCCCGCGCTGTGACCGCTGCTGCTAGTGACTGTCATGTCCGTGATGGTATCTTCTGTCTCTGCCTCTCTACCTCTTGTCGCTAGCGCTTATCTCTTCCTAGATTCCCTTAGGAGAGAGAAAAGTGCTGATCCTGAGCTCCTTCTTGAGCAAGCTATCTCCTGACTCGGCCTAGGCATAGTTAACCCGACCAAGTTGGTAGCTGCAAAGGGAAAATGATTCATCCCTCGTGCTGACATATCATATATGCCGGCCGAGTCTTGCTAGTGCTTCCTGTCTTAGGTAACCCGGCCGACCCTTCTATGATTCGGCCAGCTCGTGCTTTGACCTATCTTTGCCTAGGCAGACCTTGTCCTTTTACCTTGGCTTTACCCTACCTGGGGTCATCCTCCAAACACTTTTATGAGTCAATTTTTATCCACCTTCTCGGTGTTTTAGGCTAAGTTGCGCGAGACATGGTCCAGTTCGTGTTGAATGGAGCCACACCAGTGCCACCACCATCCACTTCGGCGGCAGGCAACGTCTTTGTTACTCCGGCCAACAAGGTGATCTACGGCAAAACACTCATAGAGCCCGTGACCATGGAGCATATCCGAACATTGTCCATCTCGATGATAAGCACCAAGATGTTGGCTGAGGCCAAATTTGTCGTGGAGCAGAGCGCTCAGCTCAACCAAATTGTTGGAAACCCAGAACCAATGTCGGCTTTTGGTGCCATAAAACACCTAGTACTAAGGCAACCCAACACATAAGCGATCTTTAGATGGACAAAATATTAATTTTGTAAGACTTAAGGCGAAGATGTAAGGCGCCAGTCCACCTCTGACCGGTGGGCCCCACGGTGCAGTGTTTGAACCCGCCGCACGCGTTCGCTAGTGAGATTGGCTGGCCCGGCCTAACCGCATCAGAGGTAATCTCAGCAGCTAATCCCACATTGTCCTCGCCTAGATTCACCACATTGACATTGCGCATGAGATCCGAGATGTTTCCTCCGGGAGCTTGATCGGGTGCAAAGAATTCAGTGACGGGTCATAAGCAATCACGACGTTGTTGTAGAAATGCCAGAAGCACACAAGTCTGCAACGAACACACACGGTCTGAACTGAACCCTCAAATGGAGCCATATGAAATTTCATTCATTCAGACCTATTCACTCAATTATTTATAACAAACGTTTTCAACTATCACTCATACAATCAATATTTTTTATTGTTTAAACAAACAAATTACATAATATTTGTGCTAATTATAATACATGTTTATAAAATATCAGAGCATTTATCCTTATAAATAAAAATAATAAAATCCATACTTTGCAACATAATTAATTTTTAGTTTCAGTCTTAGTCATTGCTTAGTAAAAGACCTTACTTTTAACCAAATACCCCTATATCTGAGTAAACTAGAAGAGAAAAAAATGCCTTCATACATTAATTTGTGCCAGATTATTAGAGTGCATAGATGTGTTTGAAACATGCTTGGTAAACAGAACTAGAAGCAACTACGTTGTCATATATTTGGCGCAGGTTGGCATCCCTTTCAAGATTTCCTTCCATATAGCAAAGGAGTTCCATTTTTCTCTTGCATTTTAACACTTAGATTAGAAGAGTTCATATATGCGTTAATGTGCAGCCTAGTATTCTTAAATATATTGGCAAAGATCTTTTTTTTTGCGGTAAAAAGGGAAGTGATATTATAGCCTCGATCTTACAGAAAGGTCCAGTACAAGATTGAAATTACACACAGGTCCCCAGGACCTCGATCCCCTGGACCCTGATGACGATGACGAAGACCACAAAGTCGCCGGTGGCGCGCCGCCGCCGTTGCTCCTCTCGATGGCTTGGATCAGGAGCACCCCTTCCGCGGACGGGAAGTCGCCGGTCGCCGGCTCCAAAGAGCCTACCCCATGGCCACACATCTTCACCGCGAGGCCACACATCACCTCCTCCTTATTCGTCTTCAAGATTCAGCGCAGCCGCCACGCCATCGCTGGAGAAGAGGAACCTAACTCGACGGATCCAGAGATCCTCAAGCTAGAGGACGTGGAGAGCTCGACCACAACACCTCGAAGAGAGCCGTCGCCAGAGGGGAAGAGCTCCGCCACCAAAACGCCGCATCGGCCGCACCACCGCCTCCTGAGCGCCGCCGACCAGCTACCAAGACACCCTACACTATGTACAAGTCGTGAATCGTCGATCCCTCACCCTCCCGCCACCGGAGCGACCGCCGGAGGGGGAGAGATCGAACGATTCGACGGCGGGCGAGGTGGGTTTCCGGGTGGTTTCAGAAAATCGGCTATCCCCTACTGTAGCGGGAGGATAGGGACGACCAAGCTTCTTATTGGCAAAGATCTAAGGTCTATGGTTTACGAATACGCAGATATTTTACTGGTAGGTAGGTATAAAACTCTAGAGTGAATGAGGTGTTTGCAGCAGGTTTGTCTTCCAGTTGCTGGCATTGCTCTTCTTTGATTCTATCATGGTCAATATTTTTTATGTTCTCGTGGGTTAAACAATGGAAAGGCTACACAATGATGCCTTGTGGTTTCTATGGTTTAGCTTCGCTCGAAGCACACAACATGGGGGTTTTGAACACAATCCACGATTGTGTTATTGTGGATTTGATTTTTCTTACTTGACTACAATCTGTATAACTATGCAACTCAACCTACCAAACAACGGTACGCAACACACACCCAACTCATAAAGATTTAAGCACCAGCGTGTTGATTTGGGAAACATATTTGCCTTGTCGTAAGCCATTGAGATGCGCAATTCTATTGTATCGCTTGGGCCTAACTTTACAAATTCGAGTATGCTTCTTATGTACATGGCCATTTTAGTATGATGCTTAGGTCACTCAGACTATTTTTATTTAGTTCACATCCTCAGTATCTGTTTTTTATGTTTCGCTAGTATGTGCCATATGATCACTAACAAATTACTTCAGGACTTTGTAGTTTCTGATTCGTTGATGCGCTCTCCGCCATCTTGCTTGTTATAACTGCAGATTTATCGATTAGGATGGAAAGCAAGTATCTAGACACAAGGAGCAAAACTAGCAAGGTACAGCTAGACCTACGATATATGTTAATTAAGGGTAAGATACATTAATTAAGAACTAAGACAGTTTGGCCGAGTGGTCTAAGGCGCCAGATTTAGGCTCTGGTCCGAAAGGGCGTGGGTTCAAATCCCACAGCTGTCATTTTAATTTTTAATTTCCCAACGCTCCAAAATATCTCAGGTCGCTAGGCCAGAGCGACCAACGCTCAAGGTTTTGAGTTTCGGATATTTCCGAAATTCCACTAAAATTCATCCATTTCGGCCGGGATAGGTACAAGAGTTTATAGAACGAAGTTTCGTAAATATTAGGGATTTTTTCTTGAATTATCTATAATATTTTATATTTGGTCGAATTGTTCAAAAATCCGAATTTTGTTCAAAAATCCGAATTTTGGTCCAAATATCTGTCAATTTTTTTCCAAAGTTTAAATTTTAGCTCTTGTATTTCATCCGGGATTTGTGCGAAATGGCTGAAATTCTGGCCATTTCATTCGGGTCATCAAAATGAAAACCTTGCCACCGACATGCTCCCGTCAGACTGAACGCCGACTGGGGTGGCCACTACGACGGCAACCTCTTCAACCTACCACCCTGGCTGCATCCATATGTACTTCCTAGACGAATACAGGCTGAGAGACGACTATGGTTTAAATGGGGGACTGACAAGCACGTCGCTTGACGTCGTACAAGGAGGTTGTGGCAACACCCTCTGCAACTGTTGTGGTGGTTGTGGCCGTGTACGGGGTTACCAATTTCGCAACATGAACCCAGATTCTTAGAAATATTGCGGAGTCAGTCAATTATATAAGTATTTATTTCTAATGGGTGCATCAATTTCGTGACATGAACCTAGAATTTAAAAAAATTATAGAGTCAACCTTACATAAAGTATTTATTTATAGTTGAATTGAATCTTGCCCCATCGCATATATACAAAAGAACGCAATGTTCAAAATAATATTGCATAAATGAATGAAAAAACCACATCTTTCAAAACTCTTCGTCAATTATATAAGTATTTATTTCTAATTGGTGCGCCAATTTCGTGTCATGAACCTAGATTTTTAAATTATTGTAGAGTCATCCTTACATAATAAGTATTCATTTATAGTTGAATTGAATCTTGTTCCATAGGCTTATACAAAAGAACACAGTGTTCAACATAATATGGCATAAAATGAATGAAAAATCCACATCTTTCAAAACGCGAAGAACCCAACCAAAAAAACGCACTCCGGTCATTTTTTTTCTCGCAAAAACGCAAAAACCTTGTGTTTCGATTCATTGATAGGAAAAGAGAGTTCTATACAGTATATACAAACAGCCGCTCAAGCAAGCTCACACCCCGTACAACTCAACCCACTCGGTACCACCGGTATCAAGGTCCATAGGCCAGACGCCCTGGCAGCAGCCCAAGATCAAGCTTTAGATCGAATTGTAACGAGAAGGTTGGACATATTGGGTGACGCATTCTCGAAGACTACCGTGTTATGTTGCTTCCAAATCCACCATGTCGTCAACATGATGAGCGAGGACGTTCCCTTGCGCATGGCGCGGGGGGTAGAAGACGAAGTGAGTAGCCACCAATCCACGAAGTCCCCTTCTCTATCCGGAGGTGTGACCGTAGACCGGATCCAGGACATCACCTCGTGCCAGACCGCCCTGGAGAAGGGACGGTTTACTAGGAGGTGCGCCATGGTTTCCTCTGTCTGGTCACACAGAGGGCAGCGCGGGGGGCGGGGGGGGGGGTGAGCCATTCCCCGTATGGCAAGCCGCTCAGCCGTCCAACACCGTCCAACACCTGTCTTGGCATGCCAACCACACGAAGAACTTAACCCAGGGAGGCGCCCAAGTGCGCTAGTTCAACCTCCATGACCTTGAAGCAATCGAACCGTGGAAGAGGAACTCGTAGCAAGACTTGGTCGAGTATTGGCCATCCTGCGTCCATCGCTAGCGCAGGCTATCTCGCCCGTCCGACAGCTCAACATCACACACCCGTATCCAAAGCTGCACGTATTGCCACAGGGCAAGCGGGCTCAGCGCGCCTTGGATATCAGCAATCCACCGGCGCTCCAGAAGCGCCTCTCTCACCGTCCCGCGCTTCCTAGCGCGCTTACGGATTAGCGCGAAGACTGTCGGCGCTGTCTCCTCCACGGTTTTCCCGTCGAGCCATCGGTCAAGCCAGAAGAGCGCTGTGGAACCATCCTCCACCTCCATCGTGGTGGATGCGTCAAACACCCGCAGTTCCGACGCCGAGAAGCGCATATCCAGGTCACGCCAAGGTCACAGCGGATCCGCGGGCATCCTCCAAATCCAGCAGGTACGAAGGCTAATGGCGGTGCAGCCCAAGTCAGGCACCCCCAAGCCACCGAGACACTTCTACAAACCCTCTCCCAGTTGACATGGCAGTGGCCCCCGTTAGCGACCCTGTTTGAGCGTCTGCTTGTTGAGTCCCAGTACAATGATCTGGTGGAGGGGGATCGCCATGAGCACTGACTTGACGAGAGCTAGGCGCTCGGCCTTTTCCATCATGGCGGCCTTCCAGGTTGGCAGCCTGCAAGCGATGTTGTCCACTAGGGGCTGGAGGGCCACCGCGGATAGCCGCCTGAGCGAGAGTGGAATCCTAGGTATCTGATCGGGAAGGGGGCCAACCGGCACTCCATGTCCAACGCAGCCTGCAGGGCAACCTCGTCGGAGCAGGCAATCGGGGATATCGAGCATTTGGCGTAGTTGGTGAGGAGGATCGAAGCCTCACCAAAGAGCGTTAGCAGTGCGCAAATCGTGCGTAGCTCCGTCTCATCCGGGTGGCAGAAGATCACAACATCGTCCGCATAGAGGGAAACAATCATCACCATCTCCCGCGCAGCTATGCGTTTCAGCAGACACAGCTCAAGAGCCTTGGCCAGCAGCCTATTCAGTGTGTTTATGAACATCACGAACAACATTAGCGACAGGGGATCCCCCTGTCTCAGGCCCCTACGATGCCAAATCGGGCGGCCTGGCTCACCATTGAGCATCACCTAGGTGCTAGCCGTCGAAAGCAGGATGGCAACCATTTCGCGGAATCTGGGGCCGAAGCCTGCTCTCCGGAGCACCTCAAAAAGCAACGCCTAGGAGACCGAGTCGAATGCCTTAGCTATGTCAAGCTTCAACATCGCTCGCGGTTCCTTCAGCCTATGGAGCAGGCGTGCCGTTTGCTGAACCAGTATGAAGTTATCATGGATGCAGTGTTTCTTGATGAAGGCACACTAGTTCAGGTCAACCAAGGCCCCCAGCCTTGGGGCTAGCCGCGAGGCCAACACCTTATCCCCAAGCTTGGCAAAGATGTGGATCAGGCTTATCGGCCTATAGTCCCCAAGGCCAACCGCATCACTGCTCTTGGGCAGCAGTATCACCAAGGCCTGATTGAGGCTCTGGAAGCCACGCCCGTCCATCGAGTGAAGCTTGGTGAAGGCCGCGATGAAGTCGTCCTTCACCACTCCCCAACAGCTCTGTAGAAACTCGGTGGTGAATCCGTCCGGATCGGGCGCCTTCCCATGAGGCAACCCCTTGATCACCTCCCACACCTCCTCTGTCAAGAAGGGGGCATCCAGGTCCACCAGGTCCGTGGTGGAACCTAGGAAGTCCAGGTCCAACGAGAACTGGCGCGCAACATCCGTACGTAGGAGCTTCTGGAAGTGATTATACGAGGCCTCGACCATGGTAGCATGGTCTACTATGACAGCACCGTCAACCTCGAGGCTTCAAATCACGTTCTTCTGCCGGCGGTAGGCGACGTGCTGATGGAAGAACTTCGTGTTGGCGTCCCCCTCACTAAGCCATCTGATTTTGGCTCTCTGCCTCGCCATCGTGCGCTCGAGTGAAGTGAGCCCAAGGTAGGTGTGCTTCAGCTTGGCGCGAAGAGCACGCTCATCCGGTGTAAGCTATCTAGACTCCATGGCGACGTCCAGACGATAGACGATGACCCGCGATGTCATAAGCTGCAGTTTCACCGATCCAACCTTCTTGTCGGCCCAGCTCATCAGCTGACGGGCGGTGCGTTTGAGCTTAGCAACCAGCCTCCGGAAGGGATCGGGGTCACCATAGATCGTCATCCAGGCGGCCGCCACAGTCTCGTCAAACCCATCCAGCTTCATCCAGAACTGCTCGAACTGAAATCGTCCCCTACCGGAAGCAATGGGGGTACAATCTAGGAGCAAGGGACAGTGATCAGATATTACCGTCGAGAGGTAGCGCAGGGAGCAACTATTGTACAACTCCTCCCAGTCCGAAGAGCAGAATACCCTGTCCAACCTCACCAAGGTAGGGGTCTCCCGCTCATTGGACCAAGTGTATCTCCTGCCGTGGAGGTATACCTCCTTGAGGATGCAGTCGTTCAGGAATCTCCTGAAGCAACCCATCATCCGGCGGTGGAGGTTATCGTTGTTCTTATCCTCATCGCGGTAGATCATGTTAGAAGTCCCCACAAAGCACCCAGGGCTCGGGGCGCATCCTCCTGATCTCCCGCAGCTCCGCAAGGAAGGCGATCTTATCAGCCTCATCCTGTGGCCCATAGACGCATGTTGGCCACCATGATGGGCCACGCGTGGGTGTCACCCTAGCATTCACGTTGTTCACATCCACGTGTAGACTTTCTAGCTGTACCAACCTGCTCTTCCAGGCCACGATAATACCGCCTCTAGTACCAACCGCCGACAAGCAGAAATAAGCGTCAAAGTTCGTGCCTAGGGTTTCCCTTACAATAGATAGCGATACATCGACAAGGTTAGTCTCCTGCAAACACATGATGGCCGCGTTTGTCGTGGCGACAACAGTCCTCACACCCGCACGACGCGCACGGTCGTTAAGACCACGCACGTTAGACACCATAATCATGAGGTCGTACGACATCGAAACGATGTAAACACCCGAGAGTAACCCTAAGGTCACACTGCCACCAAGTGGCCACCCAACGTCGCCTCAGCCTGAGGCGTGGCGCATCCTCTAATCGCCGAGAGCGCCCACCCGTAGAGCTCGCCCACCGCCTCGACCATGTCGTCGGTGAGCGGCGTCTCGAACATCCTGTGGAAGGCCTCAAGAGCAGCATCAGGTTACAGACTGCCTTCTTCTCTATCAAACCCAACTTCCGCATCAGGTTACGGACTACCTTCTGCTTCGAGTTAAGCCCACCCGGTTGTCGGGCGATCCTAGAACTCCTGCCCGGCTGGAACTAAAGAGAAATGCTCATTTATTATTTTGTAAACTCATTTTGAGTTGGGAAGTGCGATGTGATGCTATAACATATTTATGTTACTCCCTCCGCCCCGGCATATTAGTCCTACGCGTGTCCCCAGCTCGCTATTAAGTATGTGGACGGTAGATTTGCGATGCATTTAGTTTTCCATGATGTGGTTATATTTAATGATCACAAGTATTTGTCACTAAGACAGTTTGGCCGAGTGGTCTAAGGCGCCAGATTTAGGCTCTGGTCCGAAAGGGCGTGGGTTCAAATCCCACAGCTGTCAATTTAATTTTAATTTTACTTTCCCAATTTTTCGTTCCGGCGAGTCCTTTCCACGACGGTAGAGCTAGCGGGATCGCTTCGCAAGTTTATTTTTCTCACGCGGGAATATTTCTATGGCTGGATGACGGTATGTTCCACCGGTTTTTACCAAAAAAGGTCGGTTGAACTACGGTTCGCCCGGTTTACGCCGGTTTGTTCATGCCTATGGTTCAGTGAGCTTAACAAACTAGTGGAGGCTTTGGTTCTGAATTTTTCCGATTCAACGAGTGAACCAGTTCGGTTTTGAAAATTATGTCGTCGGTTGTGTCATGGACGAGTACGTATCCATGACGCACCGCCATGTCCTAGTAGGATCCAACACCAGCCGGGGTGGCGCCGGCCATGGCAGCTTGTTCAACTATCACCCGGGCCACATCCACATGTATGGTTCTACCGGCGAGTATTATTCCGATCCTTATGCCACCAGGTCGAGCGGTGACCGATGGTTAATGGGGGATTAGCAAGAAGATCGTGGGTAGCTGGCGGCGACCGTAGCCTCTTCAGCTACCACCCAAGACACATCCACGAGTACAGCTCCCCCAACAAATATTACTCTGTGTCTTGTGCCACCAGACTGAGCGACGATGGATAGTTAAACTGAGGATTAGCAAGCGGATCTGCAAGGCCACGATAGTTCTCGGCTCTGGCTGGGAAGATGCAGACGCCCTAGCCAGCGCGGCTGGGCTAGGTTTGGGCCAGGCAGTCCCAGATCAGGTGATTGTGCGACGATGGATACTTTGGCTACCTGCCCTTTGGGAGAGGGGAGAGACACACCAGTTTCGGTGCTGAATAAATCAAGCATTTTTATAGTTAAATCTTTGTATAAGAAGCTATGTGCTAGTAATAGAAATAGACCTTTTAAACATCTTTGGAAAACAAGAATTCCACCCAAAATTAAGATATGGTTGTGGTTAATTTGGCATAACTTCATAGCAACCAAGATAATATGAATAGAAGTGGCTGGGTTGGAAATCTGAAGTGTAGTTTTTCTGATGAGCTGGAAACAATTCAACATTTATTCTTTCTCTGTTCTGCTGCAAAATATATGTGGAGTGTAGTGGGGGGTTACTTTTGGAGCTAGATATAGACATGGTAACTTTACTCAATATTTCTATTGGATTGCTAAGTTGACACATAGCTCAGCTAATTTACATGTTGTTGGTTTGGTTGCTTTATGTTGGGAATTATGGAAGTTAAGGAATATAGCCTGTTTTGAGCAAAAGTTAATCAAATCCCCGGCTGAGATAATTTCTTATGCATGCTCATTTTTAAAGTAATGGGCAGGGCTACAAAATGAAGGGGAGTGGGAAAATTTGTTGACATGTGCTGCACAATTACAGGAGACTACGCTCCGCTTTCATGCAGCAACATCAACTTCGTCAAGGACCCTGGCGTCAGTGTAGGAATCTTCTAATAAATAAGAATGAGCACATAATGAAGAAGGATATATGTTGTTCCCAACATTTATTGGCTTCTTATCAGCTTTTTATCTCTTATAAGAATATGAGGTATTAACACCCTTAGTCCCACAAGTTGGACAATACGACTCCGCGGTACCATAACTTGTCGATCCATAACTACTAGGTAAAATCGGTCCGTCACAGCGCCACGTTGAAAAACAGTCATCGGTAGGCATTTTACAGAAAGGTGCTTATCTTAATCGCTCTGACCCGTTGACCCCTCAATCTCTCCCTTTGCTCCAGTACTCGGGACAACAGTTTCAATCTCTCCCCTTTGCTTCAGTTCTCGCGACAGAAAGGGAACCTAGCGGCGGCGGCGACGGGCGTGCACGGCGAGGGGTCACTAGAGATCCGCCGCGGCCCCACCCGCCACGCCCGCTGTCGAGCGCGTCCTTTCTGATCGCCGCTGCGAGACGCCCACCACAGCCCATCCAGTTGAGCCCAACCACCTCCGTCTGCACCCCATGGCGGATTCCTCATTGACCACGATTTCGCCTCTCCTCACGGTCCCTGTTTTTTTAACTAGTTCAACCATGTGGAGGTCTCCTGCACCGCGTCGTGGAGGTGGGCCTCGGTGGAGGGCAGGCCCCTGCCCCCTGCTGCTCGAGGAGGTGGACCTCGTGTGCGGGAAGCGGTGGCGGTGGAGGACGCTGTATGGGCGGCGACGACTAGGCAATGGATCGACGCGAGGGTGCCGCCGAAATGATGCCTAGAACTGTGTGACATGACTGAATTATCTGAAGTTTTTTGTTTTGTTTTGTTTTGAAAGTGAATATCTGAAGTTTGTATTCCTGAAGGTAAACCCAGTCTTGCAGCTCTTGCTACGTATGTGCTTTATTGATCTCAGTTTATCTTCCATGGACTGATGGTTCATGTTTATTAGCATAGGAAACATGATTTGCGCACATGAGAATCTGTGATGGTGCTGAGTCATTTCTTCAGCCCTCTAGACTTTTAGCTTAGTATGCCCTGGCAAGAGAAATATAAAAGTAACGTTCTGTGGCTGCTCTGATATCAGTTAATAGTGTTGCACGACTATTTTACAATTCATCACCTAGTCATATCTGGTATCACCTAGTATGCTCTGATATCAGTTAATAGTGATGCAACAAGGTCATTTTCCCCTAGTCCCTGAACTTGAATTCTGAATTTGAACTCTAAATGTCAACTCTATGGTGCAATCAGTATGACTATGTAGTGCAACCTGAATTAATGCAGTGCTTGTAAACTTTTCAGAAAAGAAGGCACACAAGAAGGAGAAGAAGAAGGCATACAAGAAGGAGAAGAAGAAGGCAGAGTAGTAGGAAGAATTCAGCTTAGTTTCTGTAGTTTTGCTGTAGTGCAATCTGTATGACTATGTAGTGAAGTCCGAGAATTAAAGTGTGGTTCTGCTTTGTACTTCCTTTGTACCTCTTGTAGTGTGTGCCTTCTGATCAAATGTAGTTTCTACCTTGTACTCTATGTGTCCAGTGAAATAAAAATGAAAAATTGTGCTTCCAATCTTCCATTGTTGCTTGCCTTGTGACAAAATGGTAGTCGCTGGCTTGCTTGTTTCAGTTCGGAATACTATGATAATGTTGAACATATTGCACCAATAGAGGTGTACAAATGTGGCAGTTGATGATTGTCGATGCAATGTTCCTTATATTACTGAAAATTCAAGCGAGAACATGAACACAATATTTCCCATTGTTGAGCATTCAAACATGAACATGAACACAATGTTGCCCACTGTTGCAAATTCTAACATGAACAAAAATCTGGTTAACACACTAGCATTCCATTTATCATCATCGTATCCATCTTCAAGAAATATCAGAACAAAATAACTCAATGGAATTTGATGAATTAGACCAACCTAATTTCACAGAAAATGAGCTGAAAAACTACTCCTAAATTGTGATGGCACACCGTGAGAAAAAGGGCATGAATTGCTCCTTAACTGCATTACTCAAAGAACTCACAATGCCCCACTACTATTCTGCCTTCCCCACGGCTCAGAATCCCTAATCACATCCCGATCAGTCTCCACCTAGTAATCCGGAAAAAAATTGAACGATCTCGATCATACGCAGTTCGGAAGAACAAGTTTTAACCATACCGTAGTTCGGCGGATCTTCATTCCATCCATGACAGTGCAGGTCGGGCGGCATCTCTCCGAGAACGACGCCAAGGTCGACAGGGATAAGGAGGCGGCGACGGAGCCTGCGTCCTCGGCGGCCACGGCAGGAACGTTGAAGAAGGACGACGAAGGAAACTGTGACTACGCGGCGAGAAATTAGCTAATGCGTGCAAAGCGGTTGCGGCACAATTCTCTCGCGGCCCCTGCAAAAAATGTGGAAGGACCAAACCTCTTGTTTCATTAGAGGTAAGAACTTTTTGTAAAATGCCTACCGATGACTGTTTTCCAACGTGGCGCTGTGACGGACCGATTGTACCTGGTAGTTATGGATCGACAAGTTAAGGTACCGCGGAGTCGTATTGTCCAACTGGTGGGACTAATCTGCACCTCCTGTGCAACTTGTGGGACTAAGGGTGTTAATACCTCTAAGAATATTGGAAAGTGTAACTTGTGGGACTAAGGGTGTTAATACCTCTAAGAATATTGGAAAGTCTAGTTTTGCAGATGACGATTATTGTAATAAGTAGACGTTATAGTCTTGGTAGTTTTCCTGTGGTTGGTTAGTTCTCGGCCTGTGTTGGCTGTAGGAGGAGTTAGGATAATACTTTTTTGAGCGAAGAACGGCACTTTATTGATCATAATAAATCATTACACAGAGTCTGCTGGATGCAATCCGGAGTAACGTTTCTAAAAACAGTAGAAGAAAAAAGCTCCGCAGAGCGAGCTAGAACATGTGCCGCCTCATTGAACTGACGAAAGACATGCTTAAAAGATATTTCAGAGAATCTCTTAGCAAGGGACTTGATATCATGGATCACTACCCCAACCGGACTACGGTCTGGTACCACAGAATTGATGCGACTGACCACTGAAAGGCAATCCGAGACCACCACCAGTTTACGGAAGCCCTCCTCGTCAGCAAGGGACAGGGCACGGCACATAGCCCATGCCTCGGCCATCTTCGGCGCCGTGACTGCCTCTCGAAGCTCGCTGCAGGCAACAAGACATTCTCCATTGTGGTTTCGAATCACGACGCCAATCCCCATTCGACGAGTAGAGGCAAAGATAGCTGCATCAACATTAATATGAACCGTTCCTTCCGGCGGCGGAGACCAACGGGCTGTAGAAAGATCAGTCTCACGCCTAGGGGAAGTCGCAGTTCAATCATTTCTGCATAAGCCTTAATCTGCTGGGTGTCATCTTTATTTTTCCATTTAGTCTTCTCTGATTTCTTTTGCTACTATGTGAGACTTGTTCCGTTATAGTGAGATAGTGGAACCTAGGGGTTGTTCCCCCGTATGAAAAAAATGTTTAGATTATGAAACAAAAGTTCAGATTTTTAAAAAGTTCAATCTTTTTTAAAGTTCGGACTTAAAAAAATCAAATTTTCAGGGTACTTGAGATTCTAATTTTTTTTATAATTTAAAATGTTCACATTTGAAGAAAGAGTGGACTAAAATAATAGAAAAAGAAAAAGGGAAATAAAAAGAATCCTAGATCAACCAGACCGGAAGGTGCTAGAACCTTGCCAAAACCGGTACACATAACGTTATCTGGGCCGGCTCGCTTGTTGTAGGGGTGCGCGTCGCTGGGATCCCAGACGTGTGAAGCATCAAATAGGAAACGCCAAGGCCTTCTGGGCTCCGATGGGCTTCATTTATTTCTTGGTATTTAAATGGGCTACCTGCTGCAGAGTTCTCCCATTTTCCCCGAAAATTCTAGGTGAACCGGGCGGTGCCACTAGCAGAAGACCGACACTGGTAATAGAAAAACATTCTGAAAATAGTGGCGCGCCAGAAAGGTATCACGTCACTAGTATAATAAAAAAAATAGTGTGATGTGTCAAAAAATCCTTGTACGTGGCCACTGAGGATATACTAATGGTGTGGCCGACGGAAACACGCCAGGTTTGTAGGACCCACCCGCCCTACCAAGCTTAATATAGTAGTGGTGCGCCATAGATCTGACACGCCACTACATGTTTGCTTGTGCTGGCGCGACGACGAGGCATGCTACCAGGGGTGGATCTACGCCCTTGGCAACTAGGGGCATGGCCCGGGACGTTATGGAGGCACTCAGGCTTGAGGACACATTGCAGCAGTTACTATAGCTACAGCCAACAAAGGTGACTGGGGCGCAACGAGATTCTAGGTCCGTCACAGCTACCGGTTGTTATGATGGTGGCGTGTTTCCAAAAGCAGACACCATCAACACTTAATGTTGGGCCTTGGATTTGGGCCGGGCGGGCAAACATAGCCGCACCCCGCCCTCACTCTCGCATCTCCACACACACACATCCCTCCACACTCACTATGTAGTAGTATGTGAATCGGAGTTTGAATGTGTTGATGTCTTTTTTTTTTGAAATGAGCATATATTAATATCACACGGATACCAATTACATCCATTCTTTGCAACAACGCATACCCTAATGGTAATATGGATGCACACAGCCAAAAAAGAAGAAGAAAAATTACAAAAAAGAAAAGTCTCACTGCAGGAATCCGATCCTCAGCAGCAGCGACACTACCACCACCAAAACAACACTAGAAGTCCAACCCCTCCAAAAGCGACGCCTCCAAGAAGGAAACAGTGCACAAGCGCTGGCATCGCCCGATCAAAGATCTAGGTTTTCACCCTGGAGAAAGTCCTCGCTCGCAAAGCAATGCCTTCTGCAAGGCCATTGTCAGGCACAACTAATGAAAGCAAGACATTGGGTTTTCACCCTGCAAGGTAAGACTGTGAACTCCTCCTGTGATGTCGCCCCTCTAACAGACGTTGCTGTGAGTCACATATAACCAATCCAGATCCTCATCGCCATAAAGACTCAATCCACCATAGCTCGCCCACATCTCTCTGCCTTCATGACATTCTCCACATCTGACTTCACCATGTGTATCGTCAAAGACATGTCGCATGATGGTAACAGATAACAGAGCTTCACCATGCTCCCACTGAAACCAAACAGCCAGCAAAAAACACAGGTGCGCATGACTGAATTCCTTTCGATCCAGCAAATTTCAGGCATATGCGCCCATGGGAGTTCGCCGGTGGAGCTTTCCAGAACCAGACACTCCGGCCAGATCCATGGAGACACACATCAAGTAGATCTTCGTCTTGGTGCGAGAGAGATCCGAGGACCACCCCCTTTATTGAAACTGAGCCAGCAGCCCCCACGCTACCCGCTGGAAACTAGCAGGATCCGCCGCATAGCGGCAAGATCGCCCGACCGACCACTCCGACGAAGAAGGAAGTCACCACCACCATGCCAGGAACAGTATCCCCAAGCGCCCTAGCGTCGAGAGCATGACCCGGAGATCCTGGGCGCCGGCATCGGCGACGAACGGAATAGATCTCGGCCCGAAGGCGCGGATTTCCGCCGCCACGTGCAACCATCTGGGCCAAGGACCCCCAGCCGCCGCCAGCCACGACACCACCGCCAAACCAACGCAGGCGTGGACACCGTTTCCGCCATGCCAGATCGCGACCAGGGTCACCGCCACCGCCACGCCGCTAGATCTTTGCCCGACGACACCCCGGACGACGGCGGCGAGCGGAAGATTCAAGAGAGGGAGGTCGGCTGGGGAGGAGGGAGGCCCGCCTGGCGCGGCGCGGCGCCGCCGCGCGGGTGCAGGAGAGGGGTGCGTGGGAGGAGGGGTTTCTGTGTGTAACTGTTCATCATGTGTTGATGTCCTATTTTATATCATTTGAAAACTAGCTGAAACCTTATTTTACATAATCTGGAACAGGTTTGTTGGTGATGCTCTAAGGGCATCTCCACCGGGTCGACCCAACCCGGGGGCGAGGGACCGCTTGCCAGCGAACCAACAGTTGTCTTCCACTAGCCATCAATGGAAGGCTGCTCCAAAGGCTGGCACCGCCCGACACCTACCCTCCCACCGTGACACTTCAATGTCGTCGCTTCAGCCTCCGCGTCGGCATCCGATGCCGGGCCTTTTTAGCTGGCCGCCCTCAACCATCATCTTCAACACTGTGTCGCACTCTCCTCCTCCCCTAGTCCTCCACTTCCAGTAGCTAGCCATGGCCGTCGGCATTGGATCGAGTGAAGGGTGTCTAGGACGACCTCCGGGTCCCGGCCGTGGACGTCGAGGGAGACGCGGAGGACGCAGCCAAAGCAGCGCGCCGCCAAGATCTCCCTCACCGCCGTCATTGCCCGATTTTCTCGACACCGGCATCGAGTTTGCCGTGCCCATCCACTCTGGCATGGCGCGGGACATGTTGCTCCTTCAACGCAAATTCGTGTCGCTGGTCGATGACGCGTCGCCCCAGCAAGTCATTCTATGGGCGTCCGGTGTCAATACCACCATGTACCCAATGGAGGTGTTGTTCGATTGCCTCAGCCAAATGTTCCTCGCCAACGGTTGGGGGGAGTTTGCCCGCGCGCACTAGATCGAAGTGGGCAACATCATCATTTTCAAGTACGACGGCAGCGTCTTCGACGACACCATGTGGCGTCACTGCTACCACCCCGAATCCGACTCTGACTCCTCCGAGGAGTAGGCTAGGTTGTGCACTCGCCATGTACGACATAGAAACATGGAGAATGCAATGGAAAGTTTTATTCGAGTCTTCAAATATATTACAAGCAAACACAACTCGAACACCACGCAACACCACTCGAACTATGCGCCGCCTAGGGCTCTGGTGATGCCGGCGGTTCGATAAGACCCCATTCTTCTTCGAGAGAACGGTAGATCGCTTCATGCATCTGCAACTCCTCTACAGCTTGGGTGAGGCGCGCACGCAGGTACGCGTCGTCGGGATTGGCCTGCACCGTTTCCTGGAGCTTGTCGCGCATGTCTGTGAGCGCAACACGCCGCCGGTGCTCCGGCAGAAAGACGCGGTCCATCACCTAGGCTCGCCGGTGGTCCTATTGCAGTTGTAGTGAGTGCACCGCTGGTGGTTGAACGTCATCATGTATATCTGTGGGCGCCCCAGAATCGGAGGCGGCAACACGTCTGGTTCCTCCGGCGGGTCCGGCCACCACGATAACAATAGGCGTTCGAGGGGCAGTGGGATTTATGGGCGGTTGTCGGGGTTGCCAGTGCAACGGCACGGACGGCTAGACATGGAGGTCCGTGGGGGTGCGATTTCTTGTTGTGCCTACATCGGCTGGCCTCCCCTTTTTATGGGCGCGCCTGGATGCGGCGGGAAACACCCATAAGAGGCGGGAATTGACGGGAAAGAAAGACGGGAGGCGATGGAAACACAATGAAAATACACCGGCACCGGTGTCGGTGAGGGGCGTTTTGCCAAGCGCGGACAGATGGGTCACACCGCTGGACGCAGTTGGCCCTACAAGCCGGACAACGATCCAAAAGCGACTCCCGGTGGAGATGCCCTAAGGCACATGATTTAGGCTATGGTCGTGAAGGGCTCAAGGAAATTCTTTGAGCCATAGTCTTTCATATATGTCCACTTCCTTTTAAAAAAAATCGGCCATGGTCGTGAAAGGCTCAACGAAATTCTTTGAGCCATAGTCTTTCATATATGTCCACTTCCTTTGAAAAAAAAATTGGCCATTTCATACAACTCTATTTTTTAAAATGAAAATATATTTTGAGAAATATGTTAGGTCCCCCAAATTTAAACTTTAATCACATTTAGTACTACCTTCTTTTACAGTAGGGCTATATGCATTCATAATGTTTTTAGACATTGCGTTATTGTAGAGGCCGAATGTAATTGGTATCTTTCGTGCTCCTTTAAAAAAAATAGTACTACCCGCTTCTGTAGTTCTCTCTAGTGTATCTTCTAGCCTAGGAAACGCGTCGTTTTTTAACCCGTTCACTTGGGACTGACGGTGGTACTGATCTCCATGATACTGCCTCAGAGCAAGGTTCAGAGCCAAAAAAAATAACACCAAGTGGAAATAAAGAATTACATCCCTCTGGAACTCATTTCTTCCAGCAAAAAAAAAAACTCTGAAAGAGACTTTTGAAACCATCTCCGGACCAGCCTTAAGCAAGGCAGCAAGTGTGATGACTCTGGTCGTAAAAAACAAGTTAGCAAAGTCCTCTCATCTCACATCACATCCCCATCTGAACTAATCCCCCCTTCCTCCCTCCTTCTGTCCCCATGGCCCAAGTCTGGGCCTTCTCTCTCCTTGTCCTCTTCTCCTCCTCCCTTGTATCCAACCTCCTCATCTGCAGCGGCAATGGAGAGAGGGTCTTCCTCTTCCCCCAGTCTCCAAAGGTCTCCTCCATTGTCAGCAAGAGGTACAGGACCGCCTACCACTTCCAGCCTCCCAAGAACTGGATCAATGGTATGTTCATGTCTCTCTGCTCCCTCTCTGCTTTCTTGGCTTTCCTGTTGACTTTTGGGTGTGGCCCAATCAAGGAGGGTGCTCTGAGATTTGGTTTGCTTTTCCTGTTCTGCATCCAAGAAAAAGCAAGTGATCTGATTGGTCGGATAGTGTACTGTTAAACTAGTACAGCTGGCCTTAGTTTTGTGTGTTGAAATTGAGTAGTAATAAATTAGTTAAAATATAGTACATGAATAATTTTTGCAGCGGTACCATTGCATACTGTTTTTATGGCAAATAAATAGTCATTGGTGAGGCGTGAGCTGTAGGTAGGTACCCAACTCATTACTTGTGCAGCTCTGCTGCTGAAGGTTGCACATAGTAGGTGCTCAGTGTAAGGCAGAGCAGTTAGATATTTTCAGTAACTCCACTGTCGTATGATGATAGCCATGCTTTTTTAGATGCTTGCACAAATATGGTGAATTTATTTCCTATATAGTTGTGTTTTATGTATCTCTCCACCTAGGTATATGCCACTTCAAGAGTGTTGCCCAAAAAAAGAGTGCTCTCTAGAAATGTCCTCTGTTAGTGTTACTTTCTGTCAGAAAGCATTCAGTTAACCAAAGCACAATATTGTTTCTCATTTCATAACAGGCCAAACTACAACACCAGAAATCATGTGCTTTAAAAACATAGAAAGATCTCTTATACCAATCTAAAAGTAATGAAGTACTGACCTGCTATGAAATGTTAACTCTCTACTCCTGTTTACCAAGTATCAAATCTTGTCTTGACATCTCTCACTTTTTTCATTTGTTCGATGGGTTTGGCGATCCTTGGAAATCTGCGTCAACACAAAAGACCCAAATGGTATGATTATCTCACTTTCGAGTTAAAAAAATGAAGATAATTTGCCCATCCTAAAACTTATACTGCCTTCATACAAATTTCAGGACCAATGTACTACAATGGCATCTACCATGAATTCTACCAGTATAACCCCAATGGCTCCCTCTGGGGTAACATAGTTTGGGGCCATTCGGTTTCGACAGACCTCGTCAACTGGATCCCGCTTGAAGCCGCGATAGAGCGGGATACCCCGAGCGACATAAAGGGTTGCTGGACCGGCTCAGCCACAATTCTGTCTGGTGATCAACCGGTTATCATATACACTGGAGCCGACAAGGAGAACCGTCAGCTCCAAAACATTGTGCTTCCCAAAAACCGGTCTGATCCCTACCTGAGGGAGTGGACCAAAGCAGGCAATAACCCGGTGATCCAACCAGTCGGACCAGGCTTGAACTCGAGCCAGTTCAGGGATCCGACAACGGGTTGGATCGGACCGGACGGACTCTGGAGGATAGCAGTTGGTGCTGAGCTGAACGGCTATGGTGCTGCACTTTTGTACAAGAGTAAAGACTTCCTGGAATGGACTAGAGTTGATCACCCCTTGTATTCATCCAATGCCTCCACAATGTGGGAGTGCCCGGACTTCTTCGCGGTATTGCCAGGAAATAACAGTGGACTAGACCTATCTGCAGCAATCCCAAACGGCGCCAAGCATGTCCTCAAAATGAGCCTAGATTCCTGTGACAAGTACATGATTGGGGTTTATGATCTGAAACGTGATGCATTTATGCCAGATACAGTTCTAGATGACCGTCGACTGTGGTCGAGGATCGATTACGGCAATTTCTATGCTTCAAAGTCATTTTTCGACTCTAAAAAAGGCAGAAGGATCATATGGGGTTGGACTAACGAGACAGATAGTTCTTCTGATGATGTCGCAAAAGGTTGGGCCGGAATTCATGTAAGAAAATCTGTCCCTAACTGAATGCAATTGCTTCATGTTAGAATATTGGAGTTATCGCTTAACTTATTTTAGCAAATCAGTGTAACAACTTTAACATTTACATTTAGGCAATTCCCAGGACAATTTGGTTAGACAGCTATGCCAAGCAGTTGCTGCAATGGCCAGTTGAAGAGATCGAGTCCCTTCGAACAAATGAAATTAGCCATCAAGGACTAGTGCTGAAGAAGGGTGATCTATTTGAGATTAAGGGAACTGACACTTCGCAGGTAGGTTCCTTTACACCAACATGCTTTACTTTGTCATCCAAATAAAATTTTCTATTCAAAAGTTGTCAAGTCAGTATAAGCTGCATGGTCTTCTGATAGTTATTAATTATATAATTGAACATATTTGGCAACAAAAATACTGGCATGTATTTATTCTTCATCGTAGGTGTTCCATATACTTTAGAGTAAATGTAGCTAATCCGGCACATCATTTTCTTGAAACAGGCTGATGTGGAGATAGATTTTGAGCTGACATCCATCGACAGCGCCGATCCTTTCGATCCTTCCTGGCTTTTGGACGTTCAGAAACATTGCCGGGAAGCAGGTGTGTCGGTTGATGGTGGTATAGGGCCGTTTGGACTTGTTGTCTTGGCCTCGGAGAACATGGAGGAGCACACTGCTGTGCACTTCAGAGTTTACAAATCACAGAGAAGCTACATGATCCTCATGTGCTCTGATCTAAGAAGGTTAGTGCATATGGTTTTTTCCTTAATCTTTTGTACGTGTATCTCTAAAAATGTCCATATCTACTGATATCTGAATCTGAAAACGATAGGGAAATATTTTCTTTGTTTCTTTACACAGGTCTTCTCTGAGACCAGGACTGTACACACCAGCCTATGGTGGGTTCTTTGAGTTTGACCTTGAAAAGGAAAGAAAGATATCTCTGAGAACTCTGGTGAGTTCGAACCTTTGTCAGTTATGATGTTATATCCACTACATGTCAGAACTGAAGATGATTGCTGCCGCGCAGATTGATCGGTCGGCGGTGGAGAGCTTCGGAGGCGGTGGCCGGGTCTGCATCATGGCAAGAGTTTATCCGGTGGCGCTTGTTGATGATGGCGGGAGCCACATGTATGTCTTCAATAATGGTAGTACAACGGTCGGGGTGCCTCAGCTCAGGGCGTGGAGCATGAGGAAAGCACAAGTGAATGTCAAAAGGGGTTGAAGTCACACACACAAACACAAACAAACAAACAAATCTAATTGACCTGTGATAGGAGGACTCGGTTAATCTTTAGCACTTCATTTTTGTCGTTCTTTATTCTCATTCATGAGCACTCATTGGTAGAAATAAATAAAAGGAATTCAACAGGGAAAAATTAGCTGCTCATTACCTCGGACATCTAGTATTTGTGCTTGGTATCAAAGAAACATAATGTAATTATTATCTTAAGAGTTGTGGTCAACTGTAATGGCATATTGCTTGATGTCAGCATCGGCATGAACATCATCCAGCTGCAAAAAACGGCAGCAAGCCAGCAACCAAGTTTAGGAAATCGTTGCCTTCCAGCAAAACATCAACCTATTTGGTAAGTGTTTGGTTTCTTGGACATGATTTTTGCCGAGCTGATATTGCAGCCGCTCATGTTTGTTCAGATCCGAACCAACGTCTCCCATGTGTGTCCTATACAAAAAGAAATTTACAGTTGTTCCATGCGTAAAATAAGAACTCTTTGAAACTATTCGGAAAAACTTAATAGATCCGGCAAGATACATTAACAAATTGCATGTGCAAGTTGACCGGACTTTTATAGATCCAGTCTGTGAAAATTTTCTAAACAACTCGTTTCCAAGAACTCGTCGCAAGAAAGTCAGATATGCGAAGAAAAATAAATTTGCATTCGTTTTGTAGAAGTTTAGCATAGTTTTGAGTTTATGATACTCCCTCCGTTCGAAAATATATAACGTTTTAGCTTTGTGAATCGAGTGTATCTAGACATCTTTTAGTGTATAGGTTCGTAGAGGTTTAATACATTCGTTTCATAAAGGTAAAATGTCTTATATTTCCAAACGGAGGTACGTACGAAAAGGAAACTATGCAAAGGGGTGGGCAAGCTGGTCCACGTACCAGATCCTAAAAAAAGCAACGGCCAAGATATCACCTCCACGCCAAATCAGCTCGTCGATTACCATGATTTATTACTATACCATGTTGTGCAGGCAGGGTCAATTAAGTATCGTAGTTTCCAGCTCACTTGCTAAAATTATTATATACTCGATGTGGAGGAGTACCTAAGAGCATCTCCACTCGAGTTCTCGAGACGTCATTTTTAAGACTTTTTTTGTCCGGACGGCGATTTTTCGCCCAGTCGTTTCGTCTGGATTTGACGCAACTTTTATCCGACGGTTTTAGGCCGAACCCAGGATGCTGGGAACCGCCTGGGAACGCCAGACGCCACCATTTTGGGCGAACTAGGCCCCACTACGCCGAACTAGGCCGAATTTTGAGCCGAATTTGGGCGAACTAGGCCAAACTATGCCGAACTAGACTGAATTTTGAGCCAAATTTGGGCGAACTAGACCGTATTTGGGCGAACTAGACCAAACTAGGCCGAACTTGAGCCGAATTTGGGCAAACTAGGCCAAATTAGGCAAAAGTTTAGCCGAATTTAGGAAAATTAGACTAAAGTAGGGCGAATTTGAGCCGAATTTGGACGAACTAGGTCAAAGCAGGGCGAACTAGGCCAAATTTTAGGTGAATTTGGACGAACTAGGCTAAAGTAGGGAGAATTTGAGCTGAATTAGACAAATTTGGGCGAACTATGCCAAACTAAGCCAAATTTTGAGCCGAGTTCATCGAACTATGCCAAACTATACCGAATTAGGCCAAACTATACGAACTAGGCAGAATTCTAGCCGAATTTGAGTCAAATTCGGACGAAATATCGTCGTTTTTGCCGCGCCTGGGAACACAAATGGAAACTGAACGTTCCCAGGTGAGAAAACTAGTTCCGTCCGCGCTAAATAGCACCGGATTTTGGTCTAGAAATGCCAACGAGTGAAGATGCTCTAAAAAGGTGCTGCATAACTTGTCTTGGTCTCGGTGGTAGTTAATGAAAAAAATGTACTACTACTTTAAAACATAACAGGGCTAGTTCACGTGTAACCATTCTAAGCATGCGTTAATCTCTCGTTCGTGTGATGGTGGGAAACTACAGATGCATAGTCTACTTTTTCATGCATGCATTGAATAAAAAACTTACATCATCAACATTAAATACCTTTAAGGCTGAATCCTCGGATGTTAATGCCTTTAAGGCTGGTAAATATATAATCCAATTTGTGCTTTGAGATAAAGCTAAGAAATGCAATTGAGGGTTAATTGTGGTTTATGGTGCTGCCCGTGAAAAGCATAAATCTAAATTCCTTACTAAGCTTACCTCCTTTGCCATGGAAACCTTATGCCATATATAGTTGGTGGGGATTTTAACATTTTTAGACACAGTGGTGAGAATAACATTATCTTTGTTCATAACCACTCAACTAATGTGTTTAACTCTGTTATTCATACTCATGGGTGTAGAGAAGTTTTTACACCTGGGGGCAAATATACTTGGTCAAATAAACATGTCTCTCCCACTTTGGAGAAATTAGACAGAGTACTTATGTCTCCTGATTGGGAGGACCTTTTCCCCGGTTACTGTAAGAAAGTTGGTCAAAGATATCTCTGATCACAATGCCTTGCTGCTGGACTCTGGCACTAGTCCTAATATCCTTACTAAATCTAGAGAATTTAGATTTGATGTCTCCTGGCTCTATGATGATTTTCTTTCTTTAGTAGAGAACATTTGGAATAAGCAAGTTCATAGTACTGGCGCTATTGATGTTTTGAACATCAAGTTAAAAAGGTTAAAAATATATTTTAAGGGTTGGGGTTCTAACTTGTTTGGTCACATTAGGAAGAGGAAAATTGAGTTGAAAGACGAGTTAAACTCCATAGAGATGATGGAGGAAGCGGGAGAGCTACCTTTTGACCTCTGTGAAAGGAAGACCGCCATTTTAGTTGAACTTATGAATATCTATGCTGAGGAGGAAATGCATTGGTATCAAAATTCCCATGAGAAATGGCTCCTGGAAGGTGATGCTAATATGTACTAGATATTTTCATAGAGTAGCTAACGGGAGGAAAAGGACAAACACCATGACTGACAATGTTGGGGGGATACCCCCGGGTAGGGTCACGCCGGGGTATAAAGGCCGAGTTAGCCGAGATACGGCAAGGTCAAAGCGAGTGCTGGCCGAGTCACCTCAAGGCTGGCCGAATCACGAGTAACCCGGACCGGAGGATGTCCGCCTAACTGAGTCCCGGCCGACATATGTAGTACGCCGGCAGGATTTATGTAACTTGTATGCAGGTACCCGTGTGGCCGGATTAACCAGGCATGATCCGGATTATATCAGGCTTGCAAGAGAAGGAAGGTATCTCGCTGGTCAAAAGGTGACCACTGTACGATGGAGCATGAGAGAAGCGGGCAGAGGGAAGGACCACCGAGGCGTGGCCGACAAGGGTGACGCGGCCTGTGTCGGATGATGCTGACGCCGCAGAGGCTCACGTAGCCTCTGCATAGCTTACGATGGCGAAAAGTAACCCGGTCGGTTTGCTATTTTGGGAAGAGGCATATTCCCTAGAATATGCCTCCACGTATGCCCTAATTGGAGACCTAGTCGCCCCTATATAAGGGGGGCTAGGGCATCTGTAGAAGGGGTTGATCGCTAGTTGGTTGGCATTTGAGTAGTTGCTTCCTGGGAGATAGCTAGTGGTGAGAGCAAGAGAGCTCCTTTTTCCTCCTCTCCCCAATACAGCTCAAGGAGCATATGTATTCTTGTGAACTTGGAAAATACCAAACATATGTGTGTGGAATCACCACACTATCCCTCCCTGGATTTCTCTAGTGCATATTGTCCCCACCTTTAGCCTATCCATGGCATCTGCCGTGACACCACCACGACAATTGGCGACCACCGTGGGGCTAGCGGCGGTAGCAGGAGTGAAGATCCGGACGGGAAATCTCATCGGCAACGGCGAGCGCATCATCTCCAGGCTCGTTCAGCGCTTTGGAGCGCTGGACTTCGTCATCGACAATGCTGGCTACTTCGGCAAGCGACCTCTCCCGCGCAACGGCCTCTTTGTCAAGCTTGGCACGCACAAGATCTACGTCGCTGTCGATGTGTCGTGCGTTCACCCGCGACACGTCGTCGAGGGAGGGGAGCCACCCCTTAGCGCGGCTCGCGGGGCGTGTATCACTCGCTCCCCTGACTGCGCCGAGGTGATGATGACGGCGCCTGACACTGGCGCGAGCAAGGATCTAGTATCAGATCCGGAGGTAACACCCAAAGCACTTAGGAAAAGTAGAGGTCCTACGCTAGAGAGGCCAAAGAATGTGTTGCAGCAAGCGATAGATAGCTTAGCAAGCCCAGTAGCAGTAGTGGTAGATCCGGCTCAGGCACATGCCGAGTTAGAGGAAACTAGGCAGAAAATATTGGAGGGTGCAAAAAAGATAGCCGCGGCCCAGCAGTCATTGAACATGACACTGCGCGAGTACGCAAAGGCAAAAAAGGTAGATGCTGTAAAAGTGAAGGGGAGAAATCTCATTAGTGAAATGAACAAAGAGGGTGATACTAGAGTTGAGGAATCAGAAAACTTCTTGTCCGTGGGGCTACCGAAGTACAGTACCCCGGCAAAAAACCTCAGAGCAGCAGATGCAGCTGTGTCCGAGTTAGAGGGATTGACGGGTGAAGCCCGGCAAAGACAGCAGGAAAGGGTCAATGAGTTAGTTCGGATTGCAAACAAACAGAATGAAGAGTTGCTCAGGGCAAATCCGGGGAGAGCTGGAGCTTCCAAGGTTGTTTATTCGGCGGTAGGTAACCCGGAGAAATCCGCTGGAGCTGCATTGTCTCCTCATGGTGGTCCAAGAAGAGAGGAGGTGGTAACCTCGGCCAGGAGGAACAAACAGATAGTCCCATATGACCCGGCAAGGGCAGGCAAAGGAAAAGAAGTGCAGGGAAATGAGGATCGACGAAGTGTCAGCCGAGGTGAAGCTGGCCGAGGTAACCGCGACCAAGGCAATGCCGGTCAGACAAACATTGTAAACGGCAATGCCGGACAGCGTAACTCAGTGGGTGCAGGGCAACCGCAGCAGCAGAATATACCACGGCAAGAGCGAAGTGCCGGCCAAGGTATGCAACAGAGAGGCGCGCCACAAGAACAAGAAAGATACAATGATGGTGATTCGGAAATGGTGAACGCAGGATACCTTAGGCCGGACTATCATGTGATAGGATCAAGGTTGGGAAGCAGGAACTTGATTCCTGATGACGCCAGGTTAAAACTGGATCGGCTTTATAGGTCGGAGCAAATTGAGTGTCAAGGTCTTCCGGGTCCGGCGTGTTTTGGGCCTCGGATCATGAAGGAGCCTCCGGTACCTAACTTCTAGTTACCCAGAGGCACTAAAACATATGACAATAGCACAAAGTCGGAGGATTGGCTGATTAACTACGTGACGGCGGTAAAAATTGCAACAGGCAACTTGAGATGGGCTGTGAGATATGTACCTCAGATGTTGGAAGGGCCAGCAAGGGTATGGCTAAACAATTTGCCACCCGGAAGTATTAACTGCTGGATCGATTTTGAGGAAATGTTCGTTAGCAATTTCTCAAGCACATATCAGAGGCCCAATAGGCCACAAACCCTAGCAATGTGCAAGCAGAGACCGAATGAGATAGACCGGGAATTCTTAACCCGTTGGTGCACTGTGCGAAACTCATGTGAGGGCATTATTGAGTCACAGGCCATAGCTTGGTTTGCGCAAGGGTGCAGATATGCAAGCATGTTGTGGCAAAGGTTACAAAGGGATATGCCAACTACATTGGCAGAGACAATCCGGATTGCTGATTCATATGTCTTGGGCGATCCGACTCAGCCTAGGCTCATGTCAAACGAGTCAAACGAGGAGTACTATCAGCGAGATGGAGCCGGGTCATCCCGGCGGAATGATTACCAGGGTAAGAGAAGGGATGATAGACCGGATTACAGGTCTAGTTCGCAACAAATTGTTGCTGTAAATCAGGATCAACCCGGAGCAGGGAGTAATCAGCGTCAGAAAACTGGAGGGCAACAGTGGACCCCAAGAAATGATGGCAAGAAAACTTGGACGCCAGAGCAAAAGAAACAGTGGCAAGAGAAGAAAGACATGCCGAGGTATACGTATGAGGCAATGCTAGATCAGCCGTGTAAATTTCACACGCTAAATCCGAGTAACCCAGCGGATCACACGACTTGGCAATGTCAGTGGATGAGAAAGATAGAACAGGGTGGTTCGGGGAATGCTCAGGCACCTCCGAACGATCAACCTCGGCAGGAGTTATCCTGGCAGCAATTGCTTTCCGGAGCGAACACGCAATAGTTAATATTGCCACCACCTCCGCCGAGGTATGAAAACCATGAGAGAAGGGATGCAGTGCGTCAGGTGGAAAACCAGCATCAACCAGATCAAAGGTACCCCGGCAATGAGGGGAGAAATGAGTACAGAGAGCATCACCAGAGTTACCGTGTGTTCACCACAGAAGAGACAAATAGAATGAGCTTGCAACACCGACATATGGAAGTGAATGTGGTAATGCCCGCGGTGACGAGGTATATGCCTTGGTCAGATCAGGAAATTACCTAGAGTATCAAAGATCATCCCAAGCTTATGCCAAGTCCTGGTTCGTATGCGCTCGTACTGGACCCAACATTCATCGGGCCAAACATCAATGTGAGGTTCTCCAAGGTGCTGATTGACAATGGCAGCAACATCAATATCATGTACGTGGATACGATGCGCAAGTTGGGTATCTCGGAGAACATGCTCCAAGCCACAAGGACAACTTTCCATGGCATTGTGCCAGGCATTTCCTGTGAACCCATTGGCAAGGTCCGGGTTGACGTATTGTTCGGCACGAGAGATAACTACTGAACTGAGAATTTGGAATTCGAGGTTGTCAATTTGGAAAGCGCATATCACGTGTTGCTCGGCAGGCCAACCCTGAACAAATTCATGGCAAGTACTCACATAAGTTACTTGAAGATGAAGCTGCATGGGCCAAATGGAGTAATTACCATAGCTGGCGATTTCCGGCGTTCCGTTGAGTGCGCGTCAGCCGGGTCTAACCTGGCCGAGTCACTCGTGATTGCGCAAGAGAAGAGAAAGATCCAGGAGGTGGCGGCATTGGCTCAATCCCCGCAGCAGTATATGCCGACGCTGAGTAACCCGTATGGAAGTGTCTCGTTTCAAGCAACAAAGGATACCAAGAAAGTCCTGTCGATGATCTGTTCCCAGAGCGCACTGTAACAATTGGTGCCGGGTTAACTGACAAATAGGAAAGCGAGCTCGTCAACTTCCTCTGTGAGAATCAGGATATCTTTGCTTGGTCCACACAGGACTTGCAAGGTGTTCCAAGGGAGTTGGCAGAGCACTCTTTGAATGTGAGACCCGGAGCAAAACCGGTGAAGCAACCTCTCCGCCGCTTCGCCGAAGATGGGAGAAAGGTCATTGGAGATGAGATAGCTTGGCTCCTAGCAGTTGGATTTATCATGGAAGTTCTTTACCCGGATTGGCTATCTAATCCGGTGCTGGTGGAAAAGAAGAAGGATGATCCGAATGTGGCAGTGGTTTGGCGTATGTGCATCGATTACACGAACCTGAATAAGGTGTGCCCAAAAGATCCATTCCCACTGCCAAGGATAGATCGGGTCATAGATTCTACTGCTGGGTGTGAATTGTTGTCATTCATAGATGCATATTTTGGTTTCCACCAGATACCTCTGAACCCGAATGATCAAATAAAGACCACATTTATCACCCCGTACGGGGCTTATTGCTATCGCACCATGCCTTTTGGTTTACGAAATGCAGGGGCAACATACCAAAGATGTATGCAAAAATGTTTATACGACCAAATTGGCCAAAATGTGCAAGTATATGTGGATGATGTGGTTATAAAAATCAAGAAAAGAAAAATGCTCCTTGATGGTATCCGGCAAACATTCGCGGACCTAAGGAGGTTCTAAATGAAGCTTAACCCAGAGAAATGTACCTTCGGTGTCTCGGTTGGAAAATTACTCGGATTTCTTATCTCCGGCCGAGGTATCGAAGTTAACCCAACTAATATCCGGGCCATAGAGCAGATGGAATTACCGACGTGTCTTAACGATGTCCAGAAGTTCACTGGTTGCCTGGCATCCTTAAGTCGGTTTGTATGTCGTTTGGGAGAAAAGGCATTGCCTCTCTATCAACTAATGAAAAAGTCGGACAAATTCATATGGACACCGCAGGCCAATGAAGCCTTCACCCAGTTAAAGAAAATGTTAGCCATTGCACCAGTGTTAGCCTCTCCACTATCAAAGGAGCCAATGTTGCTCTATGTAGCCGCAACCAACCGAGTTGTAAGTGCAGTAATTGTGGTAGAACACGACGAGGGGGTAAGTCAGTGCAAAGGCTAGTATATTATCTGAGCGAGGTATTATCAGCTTCAAAGCAAAACTATCCTCATTATCAGAAGATGGCATATGGTGTGTATATGGAAGCTAAGAAGTTAAAGCATTATTTTGAAGAGCACCCCATGAAAGTAATATGTGAAGCCCCCATATCTGAGATAATGAGTAATAAGGATGCAAGCGGCCGAATCGCAAAATGGGCAATTGAGCTAGCCCCATATGCTACACAATATGACAGGAGAGATGCGATCAAGTCTCAGGCTGTGGCCGACTTTTTCGTAGATTGGGCCGAGATGCAATATGAGCCACCGTTACCAGATCCGAACTACTGGAGAATGCATTTTGATGGATCAAAAACAAAAACCGGGTTAGGCGCCGGAGTTGTACTCACCTCACCAAAGAACGACCAGTTGAAATATGTGCTGCAGATCCATTTCGCAGCATCAAATAATGTCGCTGAGTATGAAGCACTTGTGCATGGGCTCAAAGTGGCAAAAGAAATTGGAATACGTCGGATCCAATGCTTTGGCGACTCGGATCTGGTAGTTCAGCACGTCTCGGGGCAATGGGACGCTTTGGACGCAAACATGGCATTATATATATTTCATGTGCAAAATATCAAGGTATTTTGAGGGATGCGAGTTTCACCATGTACCCCGGCTGGAAAACGAGGCAGCCGACGTATTGTCGAAGCTCGGATCAACCCGACAAGCGATTCCACCAGGTGTAGCACTAGAGCACCTCAGAAAGCCATCTATCAGGCCGTCCCCAGAAACCGACTCAATCTACATCCTGATAGATCCGGAGTCCGGAGCTGTACCCATGGAAATTGACATGGGAAGTGGTTCAAGAAACCCGGGGACTGCTACACAGAACCCAGGGACTGTACAGCGTGATTCGGACGAGGTTATGATGGTGGATCAAATGGAAATTGATGAGGAAGTGTTTTCGGTGCGAGCTATACCAGCTTGGGCACTGCCCATATTCCAATTCCTGAAGGATGGAATTTTGCCCAGTGAAGAAGTGCTTTCAAGGCAAATTCAGAGGAGGGCAAAGGCATACACAATTATCAATGCTGAGCTATACAAAAGGAGTGTGACTAATGTTCTCCAACGATGTGTTGGCCCAGAAGAAGGGCTCGACATCCTCCGGGATATACATCAAGGGGAATGTGGGCATCACGCCTCATCTAGAGCCTTGGTAGCAAAAGCTTTCTGGCATGGATTTTACTGGCCAAGTGCCTTAGAGAAAGCAGAGGATCTAGTAAGGAAGTGCAATGGTTGTCAAAGGTATGCTACCAAGACGCACATGCCAATGTCGGAACTCAAAACCATACCAATTACCTGGCCATTTGATGTATGGTGTTTGGATATGGTTGGCCCGTTTAAACCAGCAAGAGGAAATATGACCCATATCTTGGTTATGGTGGACAAGTTTATGAAGTGGATTGAAGTGAAGACAATAAGAAAATGCGATGGAGCTACAGCCGTGACATTCCTCAAAGATATCATTCTGAGATATGGCTATCCTCACAGTATCATAATAGATAATGGCACAAATTTTGCTGAAGGAGCTTTTGCATGATTTTGTCGAGATAAGAAGATCCGGCTGGACGTTGCCTCGGTAGCCCACCCCGCATCGAACGGACAAGTGGAGAGATCCAACGGATTAGTATTATCTGGGATAAAACCCTGTCTCATTGAGCCACTGCAAAGATCAGCGGGGTGCTGGATAGAAGAACTACCAGCGGTACTGTGGAGTTTAAGAACAACTCTGAATCGATCAACAGGTTATACGCCATTTTTTCTGGTATATGGGGTAGAAGTTGTACTACCAGCCGACATAGAGCATGATTCGCCTAGGGTCACCCAATACACAGAAGCCGAAGTGTGAGAAGCCCGGCAAAATAATGTTGATCTGCTGGAAGAAGCGATAGAATTGGCATTGTCCAGATCCGCCATATATCAGCAAAATCTCTGATGCTATCATAGCCGGAAAGTAAACTCCCGAGTCTTCCGGGAAGGTGATCTGGTACTCCGGTTGGTACAATGTACCGCTGGCATGCATAAGTTATCCCCCCATGGGAAGGGCCATTCATTGTGAGAAAAGCATTGCACAATGACTCTAATTATCTCATCGATGCAAAACCACAGGAGAAGGACAAGGTGGACAGGTCCGACGAGGAATCTAAGCATCCATGGAATGTAGCTCTACTTCGTCTGTTCTACACTTAGCAAAGAAGTGTGTGTATTCGAGTCTCTCATACGTCAGTATGTATGCCGGCAATGAGTTTATCAATGAAATCGTGGCACCTCGAGCAGTAACTCGGGGACTGCCTTAATAATATTGGTTGCCTTCTGTACTTGTTATTTATTTTTATGTCGGATGGTTTAAGTTGCTTCCGCCTAAGCCGGATTAGTAGTGTGTGAGCACCAAGAACTCAACTCTTCGACTTGCTGCTGTCCAACAAGATTTGGCTTCATGGCATGCAAGAGAACAAGTTTGGAATTGCGTAGCACACGAAAAACGACTAAGTAAAAGAACGTAATCGAGCCGACATCTGTTATTTGGACTAACTTTATGTTTACCTTATTTTTACTATGCTGAATTGTTTTGAGCTAGTCCTAAAGTTTCCAAGTATTTTTAAGTCAATTTTTGAAACTCGGACTCGTAAGTCACAAAACTGAATCAAGGTAGACACGAGCCGAGCCAGAAAATTGGAGAAACAAGAAAATGAAACTCGGGGACTATGCCCAAGTTAATTCGACATGAGCAACTTGGTAGCAAAATATAACTTGTGTGCTTAATACATCTGCACCCGGCATACCGGGGATCTGATAAACTTCAAAGTGTTTGTTGGTGATCAAGGAGCAGCAGGAGGAGGTAACTCAGTGCCAGCAGGTGGAACTCCGGCCTCAGCTTCAGCGTCATCTTCATTTTCTTCGACGTCCGAGGCTTTGTCCTCTTCCTCCTCATCTGAACCATCTTTGACATATTCGTCGTCAATAGCTTCGAGAAATCTTGGTCCCTCGTTCCATTGATGGATGGGGGCAAACTGAATGAGGCTATGGGCACAAGCCTTGCGCCGAGCTATCCAATACGGATCATTGGACCACCTTGATCCGGTGCGCAAGCGCTCGAGAAGATTCAGATTTATTTTCTCATACCATGTGAGCACGTAGTGGAGGACGGTTTCAGCTCCGGCGCGTCCGGCAGATTCCCTCCAGAGGTCAAGCTGGGTCTCGCACTCCATTACCTTGGTAATCAGAGCAGTGGACCCCTCTAGAGTATCTTCACCAGGCCAAAGGGCATTGAAGACCCGGACTGCTGCATCTAGGAGACCCTTGACGTAGTTCTTCACAATCTCGACGCGAGAGGATAGGCTGACCAGCAAGTCCTCCATGTCACAGGGCATATTTTCAGCGCCAGGACCAGTTGGGGTACCCCTCTGTTAGCGGAACTTGGAAACTGCAGCAACCGCAATAGCATCGCCCTCCGGAAATTTGTCTGAAAACAAGACAAGTGAAATAGGTAAAGGAGGTTGACCCGGAGAGATTCATGTCGGCTGAAGGAGAAGAACTTATGAGAAATATGGCTATGGATCCAGGTCAGCTCCTTGGTGCAGTTGTCACGTCTCTTCCGGAGTTGCTCAAGTTTAGCATTTGCCGACTCAAGCTTAACATCGGCCTCCTTCTGCAGTTCTTGATCTTTGGCAATTTGAAGGTTGAGACGTTCCCGTTCCTCGGTGAAGTCTTGGCCAGCTTTCTCCATATAAGTTTTATGGAGCGCCTTAAGTTTTTTCATTTCTGCCTTGAGCTTGGCAATTTCATCATCTTTGGTCCGGAGGAGGGCGAGCTCATCATCTTCTTCTTAAGTTCGGCCTGATGCTACCCTACTTGTTCGAGAAAATGCAGCATCATATCAGGCATGAGCACACTATCTTCAAAAGATACTGAAACAGTTTGTTGACCCGGCAAAGCCGAGGTATGAATATATGCCAAGCCAAGAAGAAAAGGAGAGAGAATGCAGAAGAAGATTAAGCAAAACTGACTTACCTTTTATTTGATCCAAGTTCTTCCTCATGATGGTGTTTTTGGCTTCCACTTCGGCTGCCCAATCCGAATAACAGATTAGTTCGGCAGGAAAAGACAAAGAAAGATGGGAAAAAAGCCAAGGAGAAAACTTACCCCTTTTGTCGAACTCAGCGAGAAGCGTAGAATGTTTCGAGCGCAATGCCTTATGTGTGTCCAAGAGGTGCTGAAACTCAGCGCTCCGGCGATTGGTGGTAACCTGAGAAAAGCAAAGTTGACTTGATCATGTGCATATTCGAAGTGTACAAGATCCGGGCCAAGCGGAACTTAACCCGGCTCTAGGTGTGTGCATATTCGAAGTGTACAAGATCCGGGCCAAGTGGAACTTAACCCGGCTCTAGGTGTGTGCATATTCGAAGTGTACAAGATCCGGGCCAAGTGGAACTTAACCCGGCTCTAGGTGTGTGCATATTCGAAGTGTACAAGATCCGGGCCAAGTGAAACTTAACCCGGCTCTAGGTGTGTGCATATTCAAAGTGTACAAGATCCGGGCCAAGTGGAACTTAACCCGGCTCTAGGTGTGTGCATATCTGAAGTTACTAAGGAGCTACGCTAGTTCTCTAAGGAGCATCCGACCGAGTAACAAGTTACTCCCCCAGAGGCTCGGGGACTAATGGTTATATCACTAATGTTTAGTACATGTTAAAGAAAAGACAAGGTAGCGTACCTCCATCATCGGGCCGACATGGTTAATAGCCTTGGCGGACGTGTTCATTTGTGCGGCAAACTCAGCAGGCCCAAATTTCTCCAGGAGATCGTCGTTATGGACAAACTCTGCCTTGTTCTAGTTATTGACGAACTCAATCAAGGCCGGAGGATAGCGCTCTCCGCTAAGCATATGGGGCGCAATCAAACCCTTGGCATGGGCTTCCCTCCTTTCAACTTGGGCAGCGGCAGGGCTAGTGTGCAATGCAAGTTGCGTGCTAGCTGACCCGGCGGAGGCATCTTTCTTCGGTGGGGTCTTCTTCGGAAGCATGGATGCGAGCGTGCGTTGTCTAGCCTCGATGGATGCTGCCCTGGCAGCGTCAGAAGTTTTCTTGGCCTTAGGCTGCTGCTGAGAGGTTGAAGTTTGAGCTGCGGATTTGGTCTTGGGTGTAACCTTGGTGCTAACTGGGCCTTCTCGCCGAGTTTTGGAAGACTCGGACGAGGCTGAAGGACTTGGTGCTGCTGGTACTTGTGTTGCTACTGTTGGTGCTGGTGCTGGCGCTTGTGTTGGTGCTGGTTATGGCGGTGATGCTGTTGGTACCTTGGTGGTGGCAGGCTGCGGCTGAGCCGAAGAGGAGCTGGGAGCATCCGCTGCCTTGGTAGAGCCACTTCCCCCTGCTCCGAGGTTGCCCTCCTCTAGACGAGGTGGGCTGGAACCCGGAGCAGCAGATGAACCCTCTTGAATGGGGCTCAGTGGGCGTGTATCGTCGCCATGAGGGGGAGATGGGGTATGCCGGAGGGGCGAAGCAATGCTGGATCTGCTCTGGGGAACCTCCACAGCATCCCTACCGAATCAAACGACGAATAATAAGTTACAACAGAAGAAAAGCACGAAGCAAAAGATTGGACAGAGAGAAAAGTGACTTACTCATCAGAAGTCAATGGTTCCTTGGGCTTCCGAGCCCTCCGAGTTATGGCCTTAGTCGTAGGCTTGGTGGCGGCTTTGTCTGCGGACTTCTTTCGCCTTTTGGTTGGTTTAGAAGGTCCGGAAGAAGCAGCAGAAGCGGCCGCCCGTTTCTTTGACGCAGCCGGGACTGGCTCACCCGTGGCAAGGGGAGGATCTTCGTGGATCTGCCCAGCCGGGTTAGCTGAAGCCGAAAAGGTGTAAGAAAGGGGTACAGTGTCAAATGCTTCCATCACCTCAACATCAGAATCATCTTCATCATCAGGCCAATCTCTTAAGGAAGATAAGTTACCGGTGGGTCACTTGGTCACATCGGGGAATGGCAGGAACATTTCCTGATCCGGCTCCTCCTCGTCCGGGGCATCTCGATCCCTCGCCCATTTGAGAGAAGGCTCGGTGCCATCTTCGAGGGTTTGTTGAAGAAACAACTAAGAAGAAAATGCAAAGGGATCAAACAAACAATAAATCTCGACATATGGTATAACTCGGAAAAGGATTGAATCGCGAGATTTACCGTAGGAGGAAGCTTGTCCCGGCAGAAATGCTCAATCCCCCACTCCCAATCAGCGGAGAAGTCTTTGACGGTCGTGAAGAGGGCCTTGACCCGGCGGAATATCTCGGTGTTACTCAATTCAAATGAGGAAGTCCGGTTGGGGTCAAGTCACCAGCTCATGTGGCAAAGCTTGTGTGTGCGCTTCTGGAGAGGGGAGATCTGGCTGCGGACGAATGTGATCATCACATCCTCGTTGCGCAGCCCTGCATCCTTCAGCTCCTTGAACCGCTTGTTGACTTGATTCGCCAAATAGTGGGTTTCTTGGAAACCCGGTCCCACAGATCCAGATTAGGAGGACCCAGAGCGTAGGGGTGTAGCCGGATCATATCTTCATTCGTGCCATTTCTGACATAGAAGAAAGTTCGGGCCCAGCCCTTGCAAGAATCTAGCCCCGTGACCCGGGTAAAGACGGATTGTTTCCGGGGACAAATAGAAGCAGCACCGAACTGCGTAAGATGCTTGTTCTTCGGGTCAAGCTGCTTATTCGGAATCACGTTCCTTCGTAGACCGAAGAACCGGATCCAAAGCTCCTTGGTAGGCCACAGTCCGGCATATCCCTCTATGGTGGATGGGAAGGAAGAAAGGGATGTGATGGAATTCGCCGGGAGATGGTGTGGTTAAAGTTCATAGGTGTTGAGGAAATCGTGGAAGAAATCGCTAACGAGGAGGCCGAACCCGCGCTGGAAATGGGAGAGGAACACTACGAGCTCACCGGGATTGGGTGAGGGTGTGATCTCCTCGGAGGCAAGGCGGGCAACCACGCCCTTGCGGATGCGGCGCGTGCGGTATAGCCAGTCCAGGTCGTCCTGGCACACCCAGAACCTAGCCTAGGCGCCGCACTCTGCGTTCTCCGCCCCCTCCTCCATCTCTGCTTCCGCGACGGCGAGCTCTTCTTCGGTCATGTTTAGATCGCTATCCTCACCGGCCCAATCGGAGGTGGGGGTAGAACCTTGGACTGGCGTGGGCCCATGGCGGTGGAGCTGCGCGGGGCGGTGGCGACGCGGGTGCGAAAAGGCACGATGTGGCGGCGGCGCTGCTGAGCAGGTGTGGCGGCGGCGGCGCTGTCGCTAGGAGGAAGAAGAAGAAGAGGCAGATGGGCGCAAGATGGGGAAAAGACCAAGGGGCGCGCCCCTCCCCTATTTAACCACGCCCCAGCGGGGGTAGTGGGATCATTCGCTGCGGCAAGGCCACACGGTGTGGCCGTGTATTTCCCGAGTCAGCCAATCACAGGCAAGCCACAGGAAGGGCCACAGGGCGCAGGGGATCCCACGATGCGACGTGATGAGACAGTTAACGAGGAGACAGACGCGATGTGATGTGTGCAACAGTAACACCTGACATTAACTGCAGCAGTAACTGGCGCAGACCCATAAAATGAGGCAACATAATGATTACCCTCCACGTGGGATAGCGTATGAGAGAAGGAAGGATGACCCGGAAAACTAAAGGGTAACCCGGCCAGCGAGTGAAAACTCGGAATGTGCCAAGGGAAAAGCTAGCCAATGAAATCCAGGATATGAGGTAACTCGGAAAAGGGAGCAAAAGGATCGTAAAATTAAACCTGCTGTGGCCTTAGCAGCTGGAGCTGCCAAGACCGCACCAGCTTTAGGGACTAATGTTGGGGGGATACCCCCGGGTAGGGTCACGCCGGGGTATAAAGGCCGAGTTAGCCAAGGTACGGCAAGGTCAAAGCGAGTGCTGGCCAAGTCACCTCAAGGCTGGCCGAATCACGGAGTAACCCGGACCGGAGGATGTCCGCCTAACTGAGTCCCGGCCGACATATGTAGTATGCCAGCAGGATTTATGTAACTTGTATGCAGGTACCCGTGTGGCCGGATTAACCAGGCATGATTCGGGTTATATCAGGCTTGCAAGAGAAGGAAGGTATCTCGCTGGTTAAAAGGTGGCCATTGTACGCTGGAGCATGAGCGAAGCGGACAGAGGGAAGGACCACCGAGGCGTGGCCGACAAGGGTGACGCGGCCTGTGTCGGATGACGCTAGCGCCATAGAGGCTCACGTAGCCTCTACATAGCTTACGATGGCGAAAAGTAACCCGGTCGGTTTGCTATTTTGGGAAGAGGCATATTCCCTGGAATATGCCTCCACGTATGCCCTAATTGGAGACCTAGTCGCCCCTATATAAGGGGGGCTAGGGCATCTATAGAAGGGGTTGATCGCTAGTTGGTTGGCATTTGAGTAGTTGCTTCCTGGGAGATAGCTAGTGGTGAGAGTAAGAGAGCTCCTCCTTCCTCCTCTCCCCAATACAGCTCAAGGAGCATATGTAATCTTGTGAACTTGGAAAATACCAAACATATGTGTGTGGAATCACCACACTATCCCTCCCTGGATTCCTCTAGTGCATATTGTCCCCACCTTTAGCCTATCCATGGCATCTGCCGTGACACCACCACGACTGACAATGATGTAAATATTGAAGGAACTGATAATCTTTTGAAACATGTTACTGATTATTACAAAAAACTTTTTGGCCAAGCTCCTAGCAATCTTTCCCCTATTAATTTTTGCATGTGGGGTCCCCACAAGAAACTTGATGACTATGATAATGAAAAGCTGAGTGAACCTTTTTATGAAGAGGAAGTGAAGCATGCCCTTTTTGCCATCACTAAGAGTAAAGCTCCCCGGCCTGATAATAACCCTATTGAATTTTATTAGCATTGTTGGAATATTGTTAAGACTGACATCATGAATTTGTTTGTAGCTTTCCATGCTGGAACTCTTGATGTCTAGAGACTGAACTATGGTATCATTACCTTGCTTCCTAATATTTCTAAAGCTAATAAAATCAGTCAATATATGCCCATATGTCTTTTAAGATGTATCTATAAACTTCTTAACAAAGTGATGGCCTTTAGAGTGGAACCTTTATTCATAAGCTAATTAGCATTAGCCAAAATGCCTTCATGAAGAAAATAAATATTGTGGATGGTATTTTGTCTCTTCATGAGATAATGCATCATACTCATGTTAAGAAGCAGGCGGGGATCATCCTAAAACTTGATTTTGAGAAGGCTTTTGACAAAGTCAATTGGGACTTTCTCCTTTCATGTCATGAAGCCATGGGTTTTGGCCCCTTTTGGAGGAACATGTTGAAAACTACTTTGCATAATGACACTATTTTTGTTAAGATCATTAACATCACTGGCCCTTATTTCCAGAGTTCTAAGGGAGTTAGACAGGGGGATCCACTCTCCCCTTCCTTTTTAACTCTGTTGTTCAATGTTTAACAAAAATGGTTTTGGAAGCTCAGCAGACTGACCTCCTGGTGAATTTAGCCCCTGATTTGATTGAAAAAGGTGTGGCTATTATGTAGTATGCTGATGACATAGTTTTGTGTGTTTCTCACGACCCTGACAAAGCCCTAAATTTGAAACTCCTTCTTTATATGTTTGAGTTGATGTCTGGTCTTAAGATTAACTACCTCAAAAGTGAAATGATCCTTATTGTAGGTGATAATATCATTGCTGAAATGTACTCATCCATGTTTGGCTGCCATGTTGGTTTGCTTCCTATGAAATACCTTGGGATTCATGTAACCCTCAGAGCCCTCAAAAACTCTAACCTAGACTTTGTGGATGCTAAATTTGTTACCAAGTTAGATGCCTAGAAGGGGGGGGTGCTAGTTCTTCTGGGAGAAGATTGACTCTTGTTAATGCTTCTCTTTCTCATTTACCCTCTTATGTTATGGCTCTTTTCTTGTTGAACAATACCTTTATTGAGAAAATGAACAAACACATAAGAAGGTTCTTCTAGCATGGGAAAAAGTTGAAAAGAGGTTATTACATGGTCAAGTGGTGTAGAGTCTGTAGGTCCAAAAAGAAAGGTGGTCTGGAACTGTTAGACTTGAGTAAACAAAATATCAGTCTCCTTTGTAAATGGTGGTGGAAACTTGACAAAGGTGATGGTCTTTGGCAGAAAATTGTTAAAGCCAGATATCCGAGACATCACTTTGTTGCTAATGTTAAGGAGAGGGCCTCTGACTCTCCATGTTGGAAGGCCCTTATCAAGGTCAAGGATACTTACATTGCTAGGAGACAACTTAATATTGGAAATGGTAACCTTACTAGAGTTTGGAGGATAAAATCAATGAGAAGATCCCTTTTTGTGAAAAGTTTCTTATGCTTTTTGATCTTTTTCATGACCAAGATTGCACAATCAGGCAACTGGTGGATGCCATTTTTAACATTCCCTTTCAAAGAACCCTTAGAGGTGATAATCTTAATCATTGGAATCAAATTTGTGATACTATTCTCTCTCTTAACCTTTCTGAAACTGAGGGTGAGATTTCTTAGTCCCTTAACTCCAAGGGGTTTTTTAATACCAAATCCGTTTACCAATGGTTGGAGAGGAACATTTCAAGTTCAAACAACCAATGTCTTTACCTGTCGTGTGGGCAGAGTAGTCTGGGGTATCCTGGGTAAGGATATGGGGACAAGTTGTGTCCCCAATAACTTCTGGCAAGCCATGGCCTGGTTTTATTCTTTCTTACCTCACAAAGAGCAGTTCTATGTTGTTTTAATTGCATCAGTTTGCTGGGCAATCTAGAAAACCCATAACAAAGTTACCTTTGAGAAGCATAAGCTACACTCTCCTAGTGAAGTCACCTATTTCTCTATCTACCTTCTCTTATACTAGATAGGTCTTTAGAAGGGCGCTGACAAGGAGGTGTTGGCGGATGGAGCTGCCAAGACGATGCACACGACGGCTTCTGTCTTTACCCAGGTTGCACCCACAGGCCAGCCGATTGGGAGACCCGTGCTGATGATCACTGGAGCCTGAAGCTTCAGGCGGCTCTTGATTTTCTGCTGATGTTGTTGCCTCGTTGTAGGCCTTCTTCATGACTGTAGTTTGTGTTCCTTTTTTGGAATGTATTAAGTTTGTTAAAGACTTGTGACATCATGTTTTCACCCTGTTGATCGCTGGATGCCGAGTGTTCTCTGGAGGTTTCCTGATGTTGCGCCAACTTGCTTCTAGTTTCCTACCCCTTTGTTTTACTTCCAATAAGTCTTTGTTGAACTCGGTTATTTAGTTTAATGAAATGGAAAGGGGTTGAGGCCTGGTTGAAAAACAATCAATATTAAACACGAATTTTGAAACTTTAAAATATTTTATAGCTCGAACATTTATCCAATTTAGGATTCATTTTCACTATTGAACTAGTCATGACAAAACCTTTAGAACTCGATGCCATGTTGATACGTTTCAATGATTCTTTTTAAACTCAAAAGTTACACACCTAAATCATATGAGTTATCTAAGCTGTGATATGTAAAAATATCTCCAGTCACGTTGATGTCCCCTAAACTACGTCCGACAAAAAACACTTGGGGACACCCTGTGTCGTACCAGCACATGTGTTCTAGCGCGTCCCCCCAAATAAGCTCCAGTCACGTCGACATCCCCTAAACTACGTCCGACAAAAACACTTGGGGATGCCCTGTGCCGTGTGTTCTAGCGCGTCTCCCCAAACAATCCCCCAAACACAAGACTCCTCATAAAAAATAATATTTCTTTCAAACTTGATTTGATTGCGTTGCGATACTTGATTTCTACCGAGGAGATACAGAAGTAAAAATAGCAACGATCGAAAATCAAAACTAGAGTTAGTTCTTCCTTACCAATTGGACGCGAGTTGAATCATCCTACCTAGCTCATGAGAGATCAAACCCCCAATTTGACAATTTGATGTCTCATTAAAAAGTTCTAGTGGGAGACAATATTCCCATTGATAGTGAGGTCAATATGATAAATTCATCAATTTTCCCATCTTAAAACCCGTCGGATGAGTCTCGAGACTTAAGAGCATCTCCACCCGCGTTCCCAAGAGGGCATTCCCAGGGCGAATTTTACATCCGGACGGCCAAAATTGGCCTAGTCGCGTTCCCAGAACGAGGAATTCCGTCAAATTTGGCCCAACTTTCATCTGGCGTTCCCAGGCCGAACCCATGGCACTGGGAACCATCTGGGAACACCGGACGTAGGGGAATCGGCGGAAAAAACCCCACTTGTGGCCATGTCCTGTCAGCGTGTGAAGCCAACTCGTCCTTATCCTGCCGCCTCGGCTCCCGCGACGGACCACTGGGCAATGACCGCCAGTCTTGTCGGCCACACGTCGCATTAATGACGCACCACCGCCGGCCTACCGTGTCCCCTTTTCCCGCCCATACCACTACACCCCCCCCCCCCCGCCTTCCTCGCACTTTCCTCTTTTGGCTATAAATGCTGACACTCTCGCTAAAGGGTTCGCAACATAGAAAACAAAATTTTTCCTACGATGGGAACTATACTTAAGATCTATCTACTAGATACAAGCAACGGGTGGATATACATCCATAGAGAACATACCCTCGAAGACAACAAAGCATACTTAACGAGATGGAACTCGTGGATGATGTGGTCGTACACTTGCCGATCTTAAGATCGTGATGAAGTCCTTCAGGTCTAGCAGTTCCAGCACCATCAAGTCCATCACCACAAAGTAGCGATGCATCCGTGATCGCACACATGTCCGGTCCATCGAACAACCTCCGCCTCCTCGCTCCAGAGATGCAGCAGAAGCAGCAACTCCTTTCCAGATAAAGCCACCGGGAACATGTATCTTGCTAATACGGGACCATGGGGAATAACTAGAGGGAGAAGAGAACCTTCACGAGGAGGTGCGGCAAGAGGAGAGGAGCCATGGGGCTCCTTTTATAGGGGAGGGGTGCAGCCCCAAGTCCATGGTTGGCCGGCCATGGTGGGTGCCCCCACCTCTCCCTCATTCATGTGGGTGGAGCTTCCACTAAGCCCACTCACATCAATTTTAACTCCACCCACTTTGCATTTAATGTCCATCAAATTAAATGCATTTTCTCTTTAAATAAAACACTTTTATTTATTTTATTCAGAATTTTGTTAATTACTTTAATTAACAAACATTCACATAAAACTCCCTACAACATTTCAATATCACATGCAGAACCAGTTTCAACAATTTCACCCGAAACAATTTCGGTTTCCATCGAAATGATTCCAGCACTTCCATAATCTTTATCTAAAACATATTTGCTCCTAAATGGTGTCAGTATCCCTTAAGTGTGTAACCCTACGATTCGCGAATAATGCAGACATGATCGAGACCCCTCTCAGATCAATAATCAAAAGCAGGACCTGGAGATCCATATTGACCCCCACACATTCAACGATGACTTATGTGATCGTGTGAACCTTGAACTCTAGTAACTTAATCCCTTTGTATCGCGATATATTACATGTCCGAGATTCGATCATCGGTATCCAAATACCTAGTTTGATCTCATTACCGACATGCACTCTTTTCTCGTTCCCGTGATATAACATTCTAGTGATCACATCACTTGCTTGCAAGCTATTTCAATGTGATATCACCGAGAGGGCACTGAGTATATCTATCCATCATTGGGATGGACACATCTCATTCTTGATCCATGAGCCTCAACGTAACACCTTTGTAGCACTAAACCCACCTTTATAGTCACCCTGTTACGGTGTGACGTTTGATGTTATCAAGATACTCTTCTGGTGTTAGTGATTAACTTGATCTCATGGTCTAAGGACTAGGGTTACTTCATATGATGTTCTAGAAATATAAACATAATGACTTTGATCGTAATGCTATACTTCAGATGAATGTTCATCACATCATTCCACCAATGTTATGACCCCGTTATTAACAACATCCAATGTCCATGATCAGGAAACCTTGATCATCTTGTTAATCAACGAGCTAGTTTATATGAGAGGCATTACTAGAAACTTTGTATTTTGTTTATTAAACACACATGTATTAACATTTCCAATTAATACAATTATAGCATGCAAAATAAAAATTTATCATAAACATGGAATAAGATAATAACCACTTCATTATTGCCTCTAGGGCATATTCCCTTCAGTCTCCCACTTGCAATAGATTCAATAATCTAGGTTGAAAAACTTTGCCTATTGAACACCTATGGCTTTCTGGTGTTGCATATACGCGATTGCCGGTGGTTAACATGATCTCCGGATCTGATAGTTTCAGGTATGTGTGTATTTGCATGTCTTTGCGTCTCTACGCATCACTCATTCTCAAATGAGATGGCATTGTATAAATTTGGTCCTTTGGTGAGACTTTTAGTTCGCTCGGGTTAAAATATGTTGATATTATTGTCATACAATATATCTTCATAGTATTAGCCCACTTTGAACCACACCTAGTTTGATAACAAACTACTTAATACAAATGTCCTCCTTTGCTGCTACTATAGCAGTCATATACTTAGCCTTTTGTTGTAGTATCCGTCACAATGTCTCAACTTTGGAACTCATCCAAATCCATCATGGAACATCTTTTCCATCACATTGTGCCACCCATAGTCTAAACTGAGATACATTTAATTTGTATCTTGTGACAAAACTAGTATCAATGTAACACTTTACAATGAACTACCTTTAACTATTTGTCACTTATACATGATATATTCTTAGTTCTTCCAAAGATCATAAGAATATCTTTACTATTGTCTAATGATCGTCTTATGAGTCATTCTGGTATGTGCTCATAACATTTAGAGCATAGGACATATCTGGATATATACATATCACGGTATAATCGATGAAAATTTTCATGTGAACTCACAAGGTGTTGAAACACTTGAATCTTGATACAATCCTTTCCATGCAGCAAGAACCTTTCTTGTTGTATCCATATTGAACCCTTTCAATATCTCATATATGTACGTCTGGCACAACCATATTAGCGCCTCAATCTATCCATATAGATATTGATGCCAAATATTCCGATTTTTCCCAAGTCTTTCATCGAAATCCTATTTTAATGAAATTCTTAACTTGTGTCAATAAAAGATACATCATTTCCAATCAATAATATGTACTCTGCATAATGTATTGGAAATTTTTCTCATCGCTCCCACTTAATTTCTTACAAATGCAAGTATCTTCATCATCTCCGATAAAATTAAACTCCTTTAACATTTTCATCATGGTGAAGATTCCAACTCCGTTATGCTCACTTCAACTATTGAAGTTTGCATGCCCTTTTAGCGCCCTTTGAATTAACAAAACCCTTCGGACCGTGTCTTGTACACGTCCTAGGTAACCATTCTATTAGAAGAACATTGTTTTGTCTGTTTAACTATCATACACCAAATTATATCTAGTGGTTGCCAAATTAATCTGTCAAGACTAAATATAGCTATGAAAGATCAAATCTTGTCATAGTCAACTCCTTGAACATTCCTGTAAACTTCTTTCTGACATGTCGACTATTTCATAGATGTTAAACATCCATGTTTATTTCTTTATAGATCCAAACACGACCAATAGGCTTCACGCCTTTCCGGAGGGTCTTCCAAGTTTAGAAACTTGATTTCTCGTGTATGGATACTATCACGGATTCTATGACTTCTAGTCATTTTATGGAGTCAGGGCCCATCATCGCTTTTTTGCATGCAGTTGGTTCATCATTGTAAAAACAATAACGACTTGTTCATCAAATCTCACTATTTCATTCTTACCAGATGCATACGGTTCAAATAGGAACTCTAATCTCCAAGATCACACCCTTTGTAATCACGGGATCCATGAGCATTGTGGCCGCCACTGGGACACTTTCCGGTGCTGGGCTACTTAGCACATATAGCTAAGGTTCAACAACCTTATCAAAGTTCTATTGTCCTCCCACTTAACTTTTCACGAAAATTCCTTCTCAAGAAACTTGACGTTCCAAGCGACAAACTCTTTTGTCCTCGGTGTTATGGAGGAATTCCCAACAAATTCTTTGTGATAACCTACAAATACGTGTTTGTCCGACTTTGGTTGTAAACATTTTACGTATGCATAGCATACCAAAATTTAAGAAAAGACAATTCGGGTTTTATCCCAAACCACAACTCATATGGTGTCATTTCAACGGATCACGATGGTGCTCTTTTTAGTGTAAAAGTAGTAGTCTCTAAAGCTTTAATCCTTAAAACATAATGGCAGTTTTATAAATGACACCTTTGATCTTACCATGTCAAACAAGGTTTGATTTGATCTCTTGAACATACCATACTCCTGTGGTTTATCAGGAAGTGAAAATTCACGGAACAATTCCTGAAATCTTAGGTGTTTTTCTAAACCTGTAACTCAAATATATTCCTTTATGATCAAATCATAAACTCTTTTATTTTCTTGTTACAATGATTTTTCACTTCATCTTGAAAGTCTTTGAACAATTTTCAAATGTTTCATACTTCTTCCTTATTAAGTAAATATATAGATATATTCACTCAAATTTCTGGAGAAAGCATATGAAGCAGAAAGATCCATCGCATATGGCTACACATAATGGACTATGCACATCAGCATGCACAATTTCCAATAAGCTAGTCATCCGTTCCTCTTTGGTCTATGAACAGACTTTCAATTATCTCGAGGAAAGTTTCACAAGCATCAATTGATCAAAAACAAAAGACTCCAAAAATCCATCAACATGGAGATTCTTCATGTTTACTTTCCAATATAATTCAAATAGCGATGTCACTTCATAAGTGATCTTCCAATCATTTGTCTTACGGAATTTTAGCAATAATGTTTATGGATATGATTTCTCCAACTAGACTTGTAAAAGTTCATCCATCCTTTATGGAATACAGTAATTATTTGAACAACCATTGTTCTCGTAATACCAGAACAAAATAACAATTATTAAAACAAATCTTGAAGGCTAGGTTTGACGACAACGAAAAACACAATAACACTTTATTTGTTTTAGATGAACATCATCACTTATTCTCTTGCTAGTTACTTAGGCCGTTGTAGTTCATGAATTGTGTTGTTCTGTATGACACTTCACACCAACCAATTCGGTATCCAATAACTAAGAACCACATTGTTTAACAAGCAAGGAATACAGCCATAACATGTATATCTTCTATATACCTAAGTTGGACATCTCCAACCTTTTCTTTTCTACCAAATATTTTATAGATTCTCTTTCAGCAATTCCTTTTCTTTTAAAAGAATCTATCAACATCAATAGTGGTGTCATTCACATGACACATAGTACAAAGTGTATATAGTCAAATACTAATACCTTTGAACTTGCACTTTGAAGTGGATCACCATCATCAAATGTTTGGTGTTCTTTCAAAAATCCATTCTTTAGTAATCTGTTAGTGTAGTAAACATTTTACTTACATATTCTATTCATCCTTATCATGACAACTTTCATGATCAAGCTACTATAGCCTAAAAGGAAGAATCGCGAGTATAATGTTAGTTCCCAAAACCTTTTTGGGAGATCCGGATGCCTAGCATCTCCATCCTTCACAAATTCTCATACAATATGAGAACATGTATTTTGCTAAATTATACTCTATCATAATGCAACCAAAAACATTGTTTCAGATATCACAATATCTTCCACACATGATGGTTTCTAACACAATTTTTTCAGCTCCTAGATAATCTTGATATTAAAACAACTTTTGAATATGAATAATCATGGAGGAAAATGCTGACTCGTGTATTAACGAGCTCGTTGGGGAACCCCAAGAGGAAGGTATGATGAGCACAACAGTAATTTCCCCTCAGTTATGAAACCAAGGTTATCAATCCAGTAGGAGCAAGGAAACACCCCAAAGGTGTTGCTAGCTGAGCCTTGGCAGGGCGCACTACCGGTGCTAGTAGCAATGTGGAGACCTGCACAACACAACCACAGAACTTTGTCCCCAACTTGCGATGAGGTTGTCAATCTCACCGGTTTTGCTGAAAACAAAGGGTTAAACGTATCGAATGGAAGGAAGTAATAGTTTGCAAAAAGTAAACACAAAGCAGTAAACAGTTTGTAGATTGTATGTAAAAGAAAGGACCGGGGTCCATAGTTCACTAGAGGTGACTCTCCTTAAGATAGATAACATGTTGGGTGAACAAATTACAGCGAGGCAATTGACAAACACCGAGAAAGCAATATATGCATATACTAATCATCTTGACTCCTTTGGAACTTGATTGGGCATTACACCATTATAGATAGACCACCATGCAACTGCATCTATGACTAATAATCCACCTTCAGGTTATCATCCGAACCCCCTCCAGTATTAAGTTGCAAGCAACAGATTATTGCTTTACGAATTGCGTGTAATGTAAACAATACGATTTTTCAATGAACAAAGGATTGTTGTTTTCTCCCTAGTAGCAACAGCACATCTAGTACCTTAGAGATTTCTGTCACTTCCCCAGATTACCAGAGGCATGAACCCACTATCGAGCATAAATACTAACTCTTGGAGTTGCTAGCATCTACTTGGCCAAGATAGCTACTAACAACAGAAAGCATGCAAGATCACAAATAACAAAGACATGATAGAATCAATAATCAATCTGAAATAGCATCTCAATATCCATCGGATCCCCGCAAACACAACATGCAGAATTACAAATAGATGATCTTGATCATGAACGGAGCTCACAAGATCTAGACATGAAAGCACAAAGGAGGAGAACCAGCCATCTAGATACTACATGGACCCGTAGTCCAGAGATGAACTACTCACGCATCACACCGGAGTCTTGCATGATGATGAAGAAGGCCTCTAGGGTGAATTCCCCTCTCCGGCAGGGTGCTGGGAAGAGCTTCAGATCCCTCCCGATCTAGGGATGGAGATTACAGTGGCTACAGACTCTTTCGTGGATTTTCGATCGAGTACCTAGGGTTTTGGTCCTGAAGGCAATATATAGGCGGCAGGAGAGGCCGAGGGGGTGCTGGGGTCGGCCAGACCATCCCCTGGCGCGGGCCAGGCCTGGCCGTGCGGCCAGGTGGTGTGTCCAGCTCCTAGACCTTCTCCGTCTCGTATTCTGGCTCTAGATGTCTTCCGGAAAAATAGGCACTTTGGATTTTGTCTCGTCCAATTCCGAGAATATTCATTTTTTGACTTTCCTGGAACCAAAAATAGCAGAAAACAGGCAGCTGGCACTGTGGCTCTTGTTAATAGGTTAGTCCAAGAAACCATATGAAAAGTACTCCAAAGTGTGGACAAAACACAAGAAAGTAGATAAAACCAAGCATGGAACATCAAAAATTATAGATACATTTGCAATGTATCAACATCCCCAAGCTTAACTCCTGCTCGTCCTCGAGTAGGTAAGTGATAAAAAGAAAGAATAATTTTTGAGGTGACATGCACCATCATAAAATTGATCAAAGTATTTGTAAAACATCAAAGCTGGGATCATAGTACTTCAATCATAACATGAAAGACAAAGTTCTAGCAATAAGACAAAGAAACTATGATGCAACATGAAAAGGCACAAACAAAAGATTCATGAATAACAATGCTTTGCAAGACGTCTGTTTGTTTCACATAAAGAAAACATAGCATAATAGCATTCAGCTTGTCCCTCATAGAGTAGCAAATATAAATGCATATGACACCTTCAAAGTTTATAAGAGTGACTAGATACAAATAGTTTAAAACAAGCAATATCAAGTTATGCATCAATCAACTAGTCTTGGGGCAATGCACATAGAACTAAGAATGGCCACTATGCTCTCAAAGTAGGTGCATAAAGGTAGAAGGTGGAGACTCAATATAATGGTGGAAGAAAGGCCTTCATAGAAGGAAGTAGAAATTCAAGTTTCATAAAGAGCTTCCAAAAATTATGGTACTTATAGCTTTCAACTCTCATTGCCCCTATCATAAGCATCTTGAAGGTGATTAAGGTTAAAGTGACACAACTAAGAGGATATGCTTGACAAGTTATAAACCGAAATCTCATGCCCCTTACTTATGAAGACCGAACCTCATGCTACTCAACTTTAGTCACAAGTAAGATCTTGTCATTGTAAGTACATATGTATCATAAAGAACCGCCAACGGGGTACCCCTTGCACATGATACAGGAGCTACCCCATAATAAAAATGACAAGGCAAGCAGACAATGAGCATCTCAGCGATCTTTTTATTTGCTATTTGCATAGGTTTTTATTGAGGATGCTTCATAGATTGCTCATTATGGTGATGCTGCAAGTTTCCACCATGATTACGCATGGCTTAGGCTAGCGTCCCAGGCGTTTCTCTAACACACATACAAACTCCAGGATCTTACAAGTTTCACTTTTATTTCACACCGCCGGGATCCATAAGCAAAAGAACATGATATCAACGGGGTACAAAGTACGAGTGCAATGTTGAAACCGTTCCCCATGATACATGGTTCTGCTAATTTCAACTTATAAAGCGCAAGCATATACGCAACAAAGAAGGACCCAATGGTTCGAGTTTATTAAATGCAAAAAAGTAAAGTGTGCAATCAAGTTCGTGAGAGCTTTAATCACTAGTTTTCTCATAACAAGTTTAATTTGGAAGGTAAAAAAAAGCATGAATATACTTGGAATATCATAAGCTAGTAGGTATGGTGTACTCTTTGGAATAACTTGGTTTAGGGAGTTGGATGCATGAGTGGAACTTATACTTGGTTGTGGAGGCTAGCAAAAGACTGGGAGCGACAAACTGAGAGAGCAATAATGGCCATAATCATGCAGAGCGACAAAACATCATTGATCAAAGCATAAAGTGATACTACAAGTTGAAAACTAAAGGATCACAAAGGCTTATGGTGACTTGAGATAGTCATAACATGGTGTGAGCATGCGCCAAGTCAACCCAATAAAGCATCAAAGGAGAATACCAACATACTATGCTTTAATATGCTAAAACAACGCATGATTCATCCAAGGCACATTAAGCAATCTCAATTGTTTATAACAAGTCATGCTACATCAAAGAATACTAAGCATAAAGCCAAAAAAATATCAACCATGGCACGACAAAGCATAGGCCACTGTCAAAAACAAGCTCTTCTTACCACTTAAGCATGAACTTTCCTACTCTTTTCCAAACCAAACCAAACTATTTGAAAACCAATGTATGAAAGAGGGGGTCCAACCAATTTATTCAGAAAACTAAGAAAACCAAGCAAACGAAAAACCAAAACGAAAACGAAAAAAGACGCTCCAAGAACAACACAACTGTGCATGAAACAATAAAAATGAAGCGTTTGGAAGAAACCTGAGATTTTTATTGATGAAGAGGGGGATGCCTTGGTCATCCCCAAGCTTTGACGCTTGTACTTCTTGAATATTTCTTAGGATGACATGCGTGGCATCCCCAAGCTTGAGCTTTAGTCCATCTTTCATCTCATTACTCATTCCTTCCATACACCTGAAATTTTTTCCTTCATACAAAACTTCACACAATCTTTATTAGCAACATTAGTGCACTCAAGATAATAAGTCTTAAGGTTCAGTTCTAACACCAAATAAACTTCCATTAGAACACTAACTACTGTAGAACTTCCCTCAAAAAGCTCAATTCCCCAAAAGAACTCAAAAAGGAACCAACAAGAAGCAAATATAGAAAATGGCAGAAATCTGTCAAAACAGACCAGCAGGTAAAGACGAATTTTTTCGAAGATCTTTCGTTGCTCAAATCAAAAAATGTTGAACTAACGAAAGTTAGATAATAACCTGGGGCATAAGCACAAAAATTCACGCCTCAAATTGACGTTCAGAGATTTTACACGAAGTTTTACGGTGAAGCAACAAAATCTGTTTCGAGACACCAACTTTCCCAATCATTACTTCTCTCTCATTAGAGGTTACTCTTGGCACAAACAGCAAATAAAAAGATTAAGGAGCAGTTATTACTGGAGTAATAACTTCCAAGACTCATCTAGAACTTTTGGATTATCTCCCAATAAGTACTTTTCTTTAACGCCTTTAAGTTAGGCATAATAAGCAAGAAAAAGATCTAGTGTTCTCAAATGAAGAAGCATTAAAACCAAATTTCTTGCCCTTACCTCTCTTACTTTTATTCTTAACCTTGGGGAAAATATGATTGTTTGGTGGAGAAGAAAGATGCATGGTCCCCTTTCCCACATCTATTATTGCTCCAAGGAGTTCTAATAGGGACCTTCCAAGTGTAATTTGTCCTTTTCCTGCACATTCAATAACAAGATAATCAGTAGAAATCATTTTCCCAAGGATCTTTGTAAACACTCCTTCCACTATTCCAATAGGTAATATGGTAGCATTATTAGCAAGAGATATTTCTTTTCCTCCTTGAGTAAGCCCCCAAAGATTCAAAGATTCATAAATATCTTTGGGCATAAGACAAAATTCAGACATGATATCACAACGAGCTTGAAAGTTTCATTATTTATATCAATCTTTACTATGGGGAACCACTTTGATGGTTCAGAATTTATTGGGACATAATTATGATGCTCCCTAAGTGTATTATAGCAATCTTTTAAGCTAGTAGTGCGGGTCTCAAGAGTGTTTAATCTGGCAAATATGCTTGCGAAAGAAATATCAGTTTGGCTAGGCAAGTTGTAAGTAAGGATCAATTTCTTTATAGCATTAACAACATCATCCTCATTACATTGGAGGATATCTCCTCCCACAACAACATCTAAAGCATATCTATAGCAAAGAGCAATTCCAAGGTAAAAACTGCTAAGGAACAAGCTTTGAGTCATTTTAGGCTCAGTTTTTTCATGTAGATCAGAGATTCTAGACCAAGCTTCCTTGAAGCTCTCCTCAATTCCTCGTTTAAAAGTGAAAATCATTTCCTCAGGTGACATAGTGACTGGAGCAAGGCTAGACATAGTGGCAACTTAAGATAATTTTTTTTGTTTTCAAATAAGAAAGCAAACTAGTAAAACTAATTTGTTTTGTGTTTTTGATAAAGAAACAAGAAAACAAAGCAAAAAGAAACTAAGAAAAACAAAAATAACAAAGTAAAGAGATTGGTTATGAGGGACTCCCCTTATGAAGATGTCCTTGACCCCCGGCAACAGCGCCAGAAAAATACTTGCTGACTCGTGTATTAACGAGCTCGTTGGGGAACCCCAAGAGGAAGGTATGATGAGCACAGCAGTAAGTTTCCATTAGTTATGAAACCAAGGTTATCAATCCAGTAGGAGCAAGGAAACACCCCAAAGGTGTTGCTAGCTGAGCCTTGGCAGGGCGCACTACCGGTGCTAGTAGCAACGTGGAGACCTGCACAACACAACCACAGAACTCTGTCCCCAACTTGCGATGAGGTTGTCAATCTCACCGGTTTTGCTGAAAACAAAGGGTTAAGCATATCGAATGGAAGGAAGTAAACACAAAGTAGTAAACAGTTTGTAGATTGTATGTAAAAGAAAGGACCGGGGTCCATAGTTCACTAGAGGTGGCTCTCCTTAAGATAGATAACATGTTGGGTGAACAAATTACAGCGGGGAAATTGACAAACACCGAGAAAGCAATATATGCATATACTAATCATCTTGACTCCTTTGGAACTAGATTGGGCATTACAACATTATAGATAGACCGCCATGCAACTGCATCTATGACTAATAATCCACCTTCAGGTTATCATCCGAACCCCCTCCAGTATTAAGTTGCAAGCAACAAATTATTGCTTTACGAATTGCGTGTAATGTAAACAATACGATTGTTCTATGAACAAAGGATTGTTGTTTTGTCCTTAGTAGCAACAACACATCTAGTACCTTAGAGATTTCTATCACTTCCCCATATTACCAGAGGCATGAACCCACTATCGAGCATAAATACTAACTCTTGGAGTTGCTAGCATCTACTTGGCCAAGATAGCTACTAACAACGGAAATCATGAAATATCACAAATAACAAAGACATGATAGAATCAATAATCAATCTGAAATAGCATCTCAATATCCATCAGATCCCCGCAAACACAGCATGCAGAATTACAAATAGATGATCTTGATCATGAACGGAGCTCATAAGATCTAGACATGAAAGCACAAAGGAGGAGAACCAGCCATCTAGATAGTACATGGACCTGTAGTCCAGAGATGAACTACTCACGCATCACACCGGAGGCTTGCATGATGATGAAGAAGGCCTCCAGGGTGAATTCCCCTCTCCGGCAGGGTGCCAGGAAGAGCTTCAGATCCCTCCCAATCTAGGGATGGAGATGACGGCGACTACAGACTCTTTCGTGGATTTTTGATCGGGTACCTAGGGTTTTGGTCCCGAAGGCAATATATAGGCAGAAGGAGAGGCCGAGGGGGTGCTGGGGTCGGCCAGACCACCCCCTGGCGCATGCCAGGCCTGGCCGCGCGGCCAGGTGGTGTGGCCGGCTCCTAGCCCTTCTCCGTCTCGTATTCTGGCTCTAGATGTCTTTCCTAAAAATAGGCACTTTGGATTTTGTCCTGTCCAATTTCGAGAATATTCATTTTCTGACTTTCCTAGAACCAAAAACAGCAAAAACAGGCAGCTGGCACTGTGGCTCTTGTTAATAGGTTAGTCCAAGAAATCATATGAAAAGTACTCCAAAGTGTGGACAAAACACAAGAAAGTAGATAAAACCAAGCATGGAACATCAAAAATTATAGATACATTTGCAATGTATCAGCAAACATGATACTTTAGATACTAACATTGGAATTCGTACTCTTGATTTAATACTACTTATGAAAACTTCATGGAGTAAATAGAGTTTGCTGAAAGTTTGCAATAGGACTTCTAAACTTTAAATTGACATTCAAAACAATACGATACTAGTTTGTAAAGTAAATATCTAGAATTCTATAGTTGTATTATCTCAATTAAAACTAAGCATAAGGTAGTAAAAAAATTCCAGTGACTACAACAAATTATGCAAATTCACTTTGATTTAGTTTATGACAAATTTGGTTCGACTAATCCAAATTAGAAATGAACTCCCACTCAAAAACGACATCCCTCGTGCCTTTTTGGTGATTACATTAACCAAATCCACTACACCAAGTCCGATCATCACGTGAGTCGGTGCAACTTCAAAGGCGAGCATCAATATGGGCATCACATCAACTATATGACTCATGCTTAACCTTTCGGTCCGTGTTCCGAGGCCATGTCTGTACATGCTAGTCTCGCCAAGTAAGAACCTTAGTACTCGCATGTGTAAAACTGTCTTACACCCGTTGTATGAAAGCGCAGAGTCGAGTACACCCGATCATCACGTGATGTCTCAAAACATGATACATAGAACGGTGCATACTTAAGGAAGAACACATTTTATCTTGATATTTAAATGAGGGATCATCTTATAACGCTACTAAAACGCCAAAGTAGCAATATAAGACGCAAACATCATATGTGTAAAGTGGAATGATATGGTCCATGCATTTGATCACTATCATGTGCATCGTGTTATGATCTCTATCATTCCTTTGCGTGTAAGGCCAAGGTCTATGGAACTTACACGTTAGGTGTGTTGTAAGGGTATCAACTATACATCAACTTACAACATTTCCATATCATGACACTAGCCCAGCAACGATCCAAACTAGATGCCTCTAATTTATCAATTGCAAGTTTTTATGTGGCTTAGGGCTTTCGAAGATAGAACCGGTCTTACCTACAAACATGGAATCACAATGATGATAACTAAGTTATTAGCAACTCGTTGTAAATCAGATATTGACTATAGTAGGAGAGACAGACACTCGCCAGCCACTTATGCAAAACTAGTTGCATGTCAGTCAAGGAACCGGTCTCATGTGCGATGACATGTAAAGTTGGTTCGGGCCGCTTCATCCCACTATGCCACCAATATCCAAAATACATGAAAGAAGCAATAACATAATCATCATCGCCCACATACTCTTATGTGTTCTACCCGTGCAAAGCACCTACGCATAGATCAGGCTCTGATACCACTGAAGGGTTTGCAGCATAGAAAACAAAAAAATTCCTACGATGGGAACTATATGCCAAGATCTATCTACTAGGTACAAGCAACGGGTGGATATACATCCATAGAGAACATACCCTTGAAGAAAACAAAGCATTCTTAACAAGATGGAACTTGTGGATGATGTAGTTTCTGATCTCAAGATCGTGATGAAGTCCTTCATGTCCAGCAGTTCCAACACCATCAGGTCCAGCACCATCAAGTCCAGCACCATAAAGTAGCGGTGCATCCGTGATCATAGACACATCCAGTCCACCAAACAACCTCCGCCTCCTTGCTCTAGCGATGCAGTGGAAGCAGCAACTCCTTTCCAGATAAAGCCACCGGGAACATGTATCTCGCTAATCCGAGACCATGGGGAATAACTAGAGGGAGAAGAGAACCTTCACGGGGAGGTGGGGCAAGAGGAGAGGAGCCATGGGGCTCCTTTTATAGGGGAGGGGCGTAGCCCCAAGTCCATGGCTGGCCGGCCATGGTGGGTGCCCCCACCTCTTCCTCATTCATGTGGGTGGAGCTTCCACTAAGCCCACTCACATAAATTTCAACTCCACTCACTTTGCATTTAATGTCCACCAAATTAAATGCATTTTATCTTTAAATAAAACACTTTTATTTATTTTATTCAGAATTTTGTTAATTACTTTAACTAACAAACATGCACATAAAACTCCCTACAACATTTCAATATCACATGCAGAACCAGTTTCAGCAATTTCACCCGAAACAATTCCAGTTTCCATCGAAATGATTCCAGCGCTTTCATAATCTTTATTTGAAACATATTTGATCCTAAATGGTGTCGGTATCCCTTAAGTGTGTCACCCTACGGTTCGTGAATAATGCAGACATGATCGAGACCCCTCTCAGATCAATAATCAGAAGTGGGACCTGGAGATCCATACTGACTCCCACACATTCAACGATGACTTATGTGATCGTGTGAAACTTTAACTCTAGTAACTTAATCCCTTTGTCTCGCGATATATTATATGTCCGAGATTCGATCATCAGTATCCAAATACCTAGTTTGATCTCGTTACCGACATGCACTCTTTTCTCGTTCCCGTGATATAACATTCTAGTGATCACATCACTTGCTTGCAAGCTATTTCAATGTGATATCACCGAGAGGGCCCTGAGTATATCTATCCGTCATCGAGATGGACAAATCCCACTCTTGATCCATGAGCCTCAACATAACACCTTCGTAGCACTGCACCCACCTTTATATTCACCCTGTTACATTGTGACGTTTGATATTATCAAGATACTCTTCTGGTGTTAGTGATTAACATGATCTCATGGTCTAAGGACTAGGATTACTCATATGATGTTATAGCAATATAAACATAATGACTTTGATCGTAATGCTACACTTCGGATGAATGTTCATCACATTATTCCACCAATGTTGTGACCTTGTTATTAACAACATCCAATGTCGATGATCAGGAAACCTTGATCATCTTGTTAATCAACGAGCTAGTTTATATGAGAGGCATCACTAGGAACTTTGTATTTTGTTTATTAAACACACATGTATTAACGTTTCCAATTAATACAATTATAGCATGTAAAATACACATTTATCATAAACATGGAATAAGATAATAACCACTTTATTATTGCCTCTCGGGCGTATTCCCTTCACTCGCCGGTTCCCAGAGCACACTCTCTCACGGCTCCCATTCCCCAACTACAAACTCCACCTTCGGCAAAGATAAGAAGATCTCGGCGGCAACAATGGCGGAGAGATACCTTGACGACCCGACGATGGTGAACGGCTTCAGCCGGTGGTATTTGCAGCCGTAGGAGGCACGGATGCTTCACGACGCCGGCTACATGGCGTCACCGGACTTCTGGTGTCCGCCTACCTGGAAGCTCAGCGTCAGCGGTGTGCTGGTGCCTGAGGGTGACGAGATGGCCAAGGAGATCCAGGCAGCCATGGAGGACCCGGAACTTGCTGAACACCTCGGAAACTTGGCGGACTGGGACAACTTCTTTGTCGAGCACCCGAACCGGCAGCTGGCCGCCCACGACGGCCTGCCTGGCACGCCGCTGAAGCGGCATAACATCGCGGCACGCCATCGGTGGTGGAGCGCACCAGGTCGGGCGCTCGTGGCCTTTCTCGAGCACATCGCCGCAGGCGACCGCCCTAGGTTGGGCTACCCTCCTTGCTCACCGCCATCACCTGCTCGATGTCTTTTGGTAGTGAACTGGCTGCCGAGGAGGATGGGTGGCATCAGCTCCTCATCCTCCGCCTCTGTGTCGGGCTCGTCTGGCTCTACGCCAACATAGTCGCATCGGGCCACCGGTGAGGACACTCACACGCCTCCACTGTAACACCCCAGCATTAGAGCTTAGAAATAAGCTGAACACAAGTGTGTGCATTGCATTCATGCATAGAAAATCCGGATAATTTTCGCGCTTTTAAATAAAACTTGTCAAAGAGATTGAAGCTTCTCTTAACTTGGTGGAACTGAAGTAGATCATCAAGTTGACTGCGATAAGTTTCAATATGACCTTTGCTAAAACCTTATCTTTGGGTAATATAATTTGATCTAAGGGTAGACCAACTGTAATAAAACTAAGTCACAACACACTACTTAATAAGGAGTACTTGATATTCTAGAGATCATTACATGGTATTCCATACAACAACTCAAAGATGAATACTTAATTTTCTAAAGATTATATCAAGGTGTTATCTACCACAAACCTTGAATAGCAAGTTAAGTATATGACTTAAGTAAAGAAACTCTATAACTAAATCTAGAAACACTTGTTTACTATAGTTGTTCCTACCATGGGTATCATGGTAGTTCTTAAACATTAACTCTTATTACAAATAGAGTAGAAATGGAAGACAAGCCAAGACCATCCAGCACATACTCTTAATATGATATTAAGAGGTGACATTCATATTTAACCAAGTCCTAGTGTCAAGTGATCATCAGTGTTGTGTGATCAATTCCTGACCTAGAACTTATTGACTCTTAGTTTTGACCTATTATATTGACCTTCCAAAGACCTTAAGTTAACTAATAAGGAGAAGGAACTAGATATCGTAGAGTGTGTCATCATCAATGGAATGAGATCCTTAGTGGTGATCAAACCATTTGGTATTAGAGGAGTAAACTCACTCATGAGTTAACTAGAAGAAGTATCTAAACCCAAGAGTTAAGTTAGTGATCATGAAGCTATGAGGAAGCTAGTAGTATTTGAGTGTCTAATAGTAATTTTGTTAAGCCAAGTAGATATAGATATGAAGTAAGCTTCTATAACAAGATAAATCTTATAGAAAGACTAGTACAAGTTTACTACTTAGTAGATAATAGATCTTGATCAAACAATTAGAAGCCTAAGCTTTGTATGATCAAAGGTTAGTGTTCATTATTCTCAAGTAACTTGGGAATAGATGACTAGGTGTTGAAGAAGAGTTGTGAGTATACCAAACTAGGTAAAGCCCTAGTAAGCTGAATCATCTAGCTTGATCATGAGAAGTTAAGCTAGAGATTGATGAATTATATAATGTGAGTTGAATGGAGTAGTTGTAAGTACAATAGTTTAACCAAGGTAATACAAGAACACACTTGTATTGTGGAGAGTAGTACCATACCTATTTCAGAGGATTGATATCACATAAAATATAGTGAGAATTGTAATCTTGCAAGCCTTGGAAGTAGTTGCAAGATGGATTTAAAGGAGTTAATGGATGGAGTTAGAAGTAGCTACATTGATGGATTCATCAAGAGTAGTTTAGCAATAGATGTAATATAATACTAAGAGAAGACTGGAGAATGAGTATTGTTGAAGTGGCATGACCATGTCACCATATGATGATGGATATGGTGGATTCAGATGATTGTCTTATCCAGGAAGATGTGATCTTTGTGAATAAGATAAGAGAGATTCATAGAGTATATTTAGGAAAGGCATTCCTTATCTAAAGATAGTCTTAGTGTGGTATTAAGGTAAGGATCTTTAGAAGCCTTAACCAAGATCATATCAACCCATGGCAAGAACCATGTCTACCTCTTTGTTTAAACCCCTAGAATAAAGAAGGTAGTTAAACCAATTCCTATTTTTAGGCAACCAATGGATAGTATCTCTTAGCCAAATGAAATGTCTAAGAGATAAGTAGAATACCATTTGAGAGTGTATTGATGTAAGCCTTGTCCACCTTATTGTATTAAACCCTAATAGAAACCTAGAATGATAGAACTATCAGGATCACATTAATAAGTAATTCCAATATCTCACTCTATGTGGAGATATCAAACCTACTCATAGATTTAGAAGTAGTATTCCTAAACCTTGATCCTTATCCATATTCATAATAGAATATGAGTCAAATGAACCTTCCTAAAACACATGGTAATTCTAAACTCTACAAATCAAGTAGAATTAGATTTGGTAAAATCACTAAATAGGGAGCACCATGAAACTTAAATCACCCTATCATGATCCCTAAGAATTAAAATCTTATAATGTATATATATAATTCCTTTATGAGGATAAGTATTAATAAGATTCTATATATATCCTTCACCATTTTAAATCTTTACCATTATAATTATTAAGTGAAAACAAAATCATCTTTGTGAAATCTTATTATAAGAAACAAATTCCTAAAACCCTAATCTTTATTAATACTTCCTAATGAAAAGGACTTTTCATATAATTATGAATATATTTTAATGCACAAAAAGAAATCAGAAGAAGCGAGTCATACTTGCTTTATACAATACTATTCTTGACTTATAAATTCTCTGGATATTTAAATCCCTAAAGAAATTCAAATTTAAAAAGGTTTTGTAAAATAAGAGAAAACAAAAAATGTAATTGAAAAAGAAAAAGGATAGAAACAGCGCAGTAGCTCGGCCCATGGCCCACTTCGTTTCTCACCTATTTGTCGCCCGCGTGCGTTAACCGCCACTGCTCGCTCACTCCACACCGACCCAACAATAGTAGCCCAACTTTCTTTTCTCTCTCTCACTGATAGGTGGGACCACAGATGGACTGCAGGTTAATTCGTAGAAACATTAGGGGGTTTTCTACAAAAGCATCGTCGTCGTCATCCGCATGCACACAGGCAACTGCGTGTGCTCGTCGATGACCGTCCGCCGCCGTCAGCAGAAATCGACCGCTGCGATGCCCGCCGCCGTCCTGGCCGAGGATAAGAACGCCACGACGAAGCCTCATCCCCATCCACTCTCTCTCTCGCGCGCTCTCCCTTTCTCTTTCCCTTAGAGGACCGAAACCCTAACCGGCCCGAGCCAACCACCGTCGTCATTAGAGGTCATATCGGTGACCTTGGAGTAGCCCGGAAGAAGCGTAGTGCTTTGTAGATCCTCTAGGAGGAGCACATCATCAAGGGGAGATCTGAGGAGGGCGAATTTTGTCGTTCCCTTTCGTCAGAGTTCGCCAGAATCCACGACGCCACGCTCATCTCCGGTCACCATCAACATCACTGAGTCCACCATCATGTCTAGGGTAAGCGTTCGCATCGATTGGTATTACCTACGCATCCTAGGGCAGCCGATAGGGCGAGTTTGTCATTTGGCCGGCGAGCACCGCCGCAGTTGCTCGTCGTCGACACTGTTCTAGTGACCATATCGTAGCGACGCCACCACTAGTTAGTTCGTCTCGCTCTCCTCTTTTGAACCACCTCAACCAAGCCTGCCAGAACCCTCCCAATCATCGCCGCCGTTCGCCGTCCGACCGTCTCCGACGAGGTGACGTCACCACGACGTCATATCCGAGTCATCACCCTGCCACGTCATGGGTTGGACTGGTCCATGCCCACGTGGCTACCGACGTGGCCAATGGCCCACGGGTCATTTTGTGTGGCTGGGGTGTGTATCGATATAAAAGGGTATTGCCTATTTAGTAAAAAACTAAATGAATATAAATTCAAATATAAATGATTTCCAGGAATTTAAGAAAATGATTAAATCTTAGAAATTGAATATCTTTTATTTTATAATTTAGAAAAATATGTTTAATATATGAAAATTTACAGAAAAATAAAATCTATAATTTAATTTTATTATCAAACATTATCGTGTTAACCATTTAAATAATAATTATTTAATAAAGATTTTACAAGTAATAATACTTTGAAAATTCATATTTTAATATTGGTAAATAAGAAAAATATAAATAATATACCAAAATTCTTAGAAAAACAAAATATAAATTTATAAACTTGTTTTCTGCATTTTTATATCAATTAACTAATATTTATTATTTATTAAGTTTTTATAAAGTGATAAAACTTGTAAAATTCATATCTTATTATTTAAAAATCACAAAAATACCTATAATATACCAAATTGATCAAAAAAATAAAAGCTACACATTAAAAATGTCAACTCTCACTTTTGAAGTAAAATAAAATGTAAAGGTTTAATAAAACTAGTTTAAACTCTTTTATTTTATTTTAATTCATTAAAAATATATAAACCTTTACTATTGTCTTTACCATTATTTGTTTAGAGTCTAAAAATGTAATAACAAGTTCAATTGATATTCAAATGAAGTAAAAATAGAGCTAATTATTTTAAAGTTGTATATCCTGAAAATTACTATTAAGTGTATCCGAAGTTCTTAAAAAAGATTCTATCAATTATAAAATCAACAAGAATAATATATTATTTATCTAATGAATTCTAATCACTTATAAAACCATCAAGCCCATATTTACTAATCCCTTTACTAGTCTAGAAAGCTACTTAAATTTAAATCAGGTTCTTAAGTAATTAAAGTAGTGTCTATTTTGTACTTGTTAAGCATAACCTTAAGAAAACACCAATTCCATAAAGCAATGTTACTTGCATTCTAACTTTAGAAATCATTAATAAGTGAACCCCCTATAATAAGATGCCTTATTTAAAACATGTAAATCTCCACCACTTACGCTATGATTGTTTAATATAGTAATGTTTTCCTTTTTAATAATCTTAGCTAATAAGAAAACCTTAAAGTGTTAGCCTTAAGTTTAAATACTTTTTACTTTGTAAAGTAATATTTTCCTTAAAAGTTATTTTTTTAAGAAATATTAAAAGTGATTCTTGAACACTTCTTTAAAATCTCTAATTGATTCTTAATCTTGTTTAAGAAATATTTTAGATACCATGACCCATTTGAGTGCTTTAGTATTGCATATTACTTGTTGTATCTACATATTGTTTCACACACTCGCACAAGTGTGAAGCTGGTATAAAAGTGCAACACATTCATAAGAACTCATCACCAATTTCCAAACCATAGATCAAATATGACTATTCCGGGGATTCGCATTTATCAAATTGCATTACATTACTTATGCATCGTTGCATCTTGCTTCTTTAGACATTAGTCCTTACCGGACCAATGATGTTGTTTATATAATTTGAATCTTCTAATGTCTTGAAGACCGTGAGTGCATAATCATGCAATAACAAAAGGCAAGTTCACAACTTGCTCATGTCCTTTGATTATTTTATATGCTTGTAACTCAACTGTGTCACCACCTGCATTTCAAAAAGGTCGAAAACACTATTTTCACAATTAACTGGAAATATCGGTTACTGATCCAGGGTGATCAGCTAATCTATCGTAACTAGCAATGGAAACTCCATTGTACAGTAATGTATCATATAGGACTTAACAACCAATATCGCTAGTGATTCTAGCACCGTATATTACGCATCAACCATGAGATTTGGAATGGGACGGAGAAGTCAGCTGTATCTTCTTCCTTTCGCATGGACGGATGACCTTATCGTGAGGCTGTTGATTCTCGTGGGTTAGAATCCAGCACATGGGTGGGAACCCTTAGTTCCCCGTGAGCTAGGTATCTAGATTATCTATGCATAGCTGTCTTGGTGTAAGCTCACCATAGCTGATGGTGACTGCCAGACAGAGCTGCTTATAGAGTCTCCGAGAGGCTACCCAAAGAGTAACCGTGGTAGTCCGTCTCGGGGGATCATGTCTTCATGCGGGGTCGCGGAGAGGGCAGTGATTGGCTTGGATCTTAGACTGTGCCCCACACCAAGGAAGTGTGGACTAGAATGCAACTCGGATGTGCAACAAAGCTAAGGTCTCTTGTGGGAAAAGTGACACACCTCTACAGAGTGTAAGAATTGTGACATGTTACTCCCTGTTCCGGGAAGGAGTTACGAACGCGACAGGAAAGGAACCCCACGAAGGTTCTAGTCAACCTGTGAAAGCTGTCAGACATAGTTTTCAGAATAAAAGCCACCTTTGAAGAAATGTTTACGAAAACCTGCATTGCTTACGACCTATGGTCTGTGGCTGTAGAGATAGTGCATCATACACTCCTTTTTAGTGAACTTGCTGAGTACGCTCGTACTCAACCATACCTTCTTAACCCTTGCTAGGTTTTAAGCTGTTGAAGACGACATCAACATCAATTTCTGCTCAAGAAACCATCATCGGCAGCTCAAGTTCTTCAATAAAGTCTATGAAGTCAGAATATACATCAGCCAAAGTAAAGACAAAGTCTCTATTTAGATAGGAGTAGATACTCTATCCATTAAACCTACTTCTATAGAGCATTGCATTAGTAGCAATTGCAAGCCAAATAGTTTAGATACTAGTCTTAGTCTCTAGATAGTTCTGAGTTATTATTCTGATTCTTCTCTGTAAGAAGTTCTTTATCTCTCTTTAACCTAGAGTGTCCTTTGGATCTTTTGTAAAGAGTCGAGTTGTAATCTATAGTCATGTCTTGGACCTGCTGTGTTTCTGTTGTACCACTCTAAGAAATGTAATACTAGTGAACGGTGTTTCATTGGTGTTATATCAACGACTACAGTATACTACATCATGCAGTGGTATGCTGGGTCACTGCATCCACTCCGGACGATGAAGCGGGAGGCGGAGTCATCGGTGCGCTCGCCGCCGAGGACGCGCTCACGCGACATTGTCATCAACGAAGGCGCGCCCTCGCGCACGCCGAAGCTCGAGCCGGCAGACTGGGCCATCCTAGTCGACGAGGACACGTTCATCATGAAGATAGCGCTGGAGCGCTCTCTGAACGACGTGCTGCCCATGCAGGCCCCCGATGCCTGCGCCTGGTCCAGGACGGACTAGGAGTAGGAGGAGGCCACACGTGTTCGGCATCTGTGGCCCGCGGGAACAGGCCGAGCACCAGGCGCGCACGTCGCTCGCCAGTAGTGTGCCCGCTTATTGTCCTCAATGACGACGACGAGGTCGCACCCTCGTCTCAGCCGTGGCGCTATGGCGACGCCGCCATGGCAGCTCGCGTCCAGTGCAGCCACCGAGCGACGACGACGGTGACGATGGGACCCATGACGCCGACTAGACGTGCTTCTACCGCAACTTCGGCATGTGAACGACGCGACTAACAGCATCGGCATCGTCTAATAGTTATTTCTATGTTTTCTTATTTTTTCTTTTAGCCTAATGCAGTTAAAATTTAGGTATATGTCCGAATTTAACTTAATATGTACGAACTCGACTATGTTTAAATGAAATCGCCTATATTCGTCCAAATTTCGGCGAGTTTGCTTAAAATTTTGCCAAATCCGGGAACTCGGCCTGGGATCACGAGTGGTAAACTTTGTGTTCCCACATCGAATGATACATCCGTCCGACGCTAAATAGCGCCAGAATTGAGCCTAAGAACGCTGAACGAGTGGAGATGCTCTCAGTCTTTTGGAATGTATGTGTATTTGCCACGGTCTATGTAAGAGCACCTCCACTCGTTGGGTGTAACTTTTGGCCTGTGTATGGCTGTTTTCCCACTCACATTCCCAAGATGAGTTCCCGCATTTGACCAAATTTTAATCAAACCCGACGAAATTTGGACGAATATAGGTGATTTTATTTAAACATAGGCGAGTTCATACATATTAAGTCAAATTCAGATATATACCCGAATTTTAACTGCATTAGGCTAAAAGAAAAAATATAAAAATATAAAAACAACTGCTAGGCGATGGTGATACTGATGCCGATGCCGCCGTTCACATGCCAAAGTTGTGGTAGAAGCATGTGTAGTCGGCGTCCCGGGTACCGTCATCGTCGTCGTCGCTCGACGGCTGCAGTGGACACGAGCTGCCCTGGCCGGGGTCGCCGCAGTGCCATGGCTAAGATGAGGGCGCGTTCTCCTCGTCATCGTCGAGGACGATAAGCGACACGCCTTAGTAGGCACGCTGCCGTCGAGCGCCGCGTGCGGCCTGACGCTCGGCCTGCTCCTGCAGACGCCGAACTCGTGCGTCTTCCTCCTGCTCCCAGTCTGCCCTGGACCAGGCGTAGGCGTCGGGGGCCTGCATGGGCAGGACATCATTCGGAGAATGTTCCATCGCCATCTTCATGACGAATGTGTCCTCGTCGACTGGGATGGCCTAGTCTGCCGGCTCGAGCTTCGGCGTGCGCGAGGGCGCGCAGCCTTCGTTGAACACGATGCCGCGTGAGCGCGTCCTCGACGGTGAGCGCACCGACGACTTCGCTTCCCGCTTCACAGGCTAGCATGCGGGCGTGCGAGTGACCTCGCTGGTGGCGCGAGGCGACTATGCCGGCGGAGAGCCGGACGAGCGTGACGCCGAGGCAGAGGACAAGGAGCTGAGGCTGTCCATCCTCTTAGGCAGCCAGTTCATCGCCAGACGGTGCCGTGCGGCCGATGGCAGCGAGCGAGGGGAAAGCCCAACCTAGGGCGGTTGCCGGCGGCGATGTGCTCTAGGATGGCCGCGAGCGTCCGTCCTGGTGCACTCCACCAACAACAACGTGCTGCCGTATTGTGGCGCCTCGGCGGCATGCCGTCGTGGGCGGCAAGCTCCTGGTTCCGGCGCTCGGCGAAAAAATTCTTCTAGTAAACCAAGTTAACGCGGTCTTCGGCGAGCTTCGGATCCTCCATCGCCGTGATGGCCGCTTGGATCTCCTCGACCATCTCGTCGCCGCTAGGCACTGGCGGCACCGACACACCTCTGGCGATGAGCTTCTAGGTAGGCGGGCACCGGAAGTCCGGCGGCACCATGTAGCCGTCATCGTGCAGCATCCACGCCTCCTACGGCTGGAGTGAACACTGACCGAAGCCGTTTGCCGCGTCGGGTCACCGGGTACCTCTTCGTCATTGCTGCCGCCGAGAGCTTCTTCTTTTCACCGGAGGTGGAGTCAGTGGTTGGGGAATGGGGAGGCTTGAGAGTGTGGTCTGTGAATCGGCGAGGTGACGACATTTATATCCGAAAGGGGAAGGGCGTCGAAGGCGGGAGGGGTGTAGCGGCGTGGGTGGGAAAATACGACACGGCGGGAAGGCAAGCCGACGGTGGCACGTCATTAAGGCGACACGTGGTCGACGAGACAAGTAGTCATTGCCCGGCGGTCCCTCACGGGAGCCGAGGCGACGAGACGAGGACGACTCGACTTCACTCGCTGACAGGGCGGGGTCACAAGCGGGGGTGTTTTTTCGCCGAGGCGACGAGACGAGGACGACTCGACTTCACTCGCTGACAGGGCGGGGTCACAAGCGGGGGTGTTTTTTCGCCGATTCCGCTGCGTCTGGCATTTCCAGATGGTTCCCAGCATCCTGGGTTCGGCCTGGTAACGCCAGATGAAAATTCGGATAAATCCGGCGGAATTCGACGTTCTGAGACAAATCCGATGGAATTCGACGTTCTCAGAATAAACTGGACCAATTCTGAGAACGCCCTCGTGGATGGTCGAGTGGAGATACTCTAAGTGCTGGGTTTTGGAAAACAAAAGATAGATCAAAAATTCGTCGCAACTTGACCGGCCCACGACGCGGCACGACCCAAACGCAATTCCGATCTGGACCCCTATGACGCCCACTTCTGCGCAAGTCTTCTCTCTTACCTACCTAGCTGCTCTAGCTGCTCTGTCAGGCTACCACCTCCGATCTCCCCAATGGCGGATCCCGGCGAAGCCGCGACACCATCCGCCTCCCCGTGGGACGACGTCCCCGATGACTTCTTCCTTTCCGCCTCCATATCCTCCCCTTCCTCTCCACCAGTCCCCGCTCCCATCCTTTCCACCTCCCCTTCCCCTCCACAGCCCCCCCGCTCATCATCCCTCCCTTTTACCTCCACCCACTCTTCCTCCGCCTCCTTCTCCGACTCCCTCCACCAAGCTACTCCCCCCGAGCCCATCCACCCCAGTCACTCCCTCCCGGTCTTCTCGGCCGCTTCTCGACCCGCGGCAGCCGACGTCTGGCGCCCTCCCCCGGGCCCACACCATTCCAACTCCCTCCCGGAGTTCGCTGCCCCCGCATCCGCGTCCCACGTCCACCGCCCTCCTCCTCGCGCCGCTCTGCGCGCGGACCGCCCGCCCCCGCTGGAGCTCCGCCCGCGGCCGCCGAGGGAGTCACAGGCCGGCACCGCCCTCCGCGCTCTCGCCTGCTGCGCTGCTCCCGGTACCGGGACCTCCACTCACCTCTGGGCGGCGGGTGATGCTGGCGTCAGGGTTTGGGACCTCGCGGACGCCTTCCGGTCGCCCACGTCTCGGCGGCGGTGGGGGGACGAGACGAGTGCGCCGTTCCGTGAGTCGCGCAGGACGCCGCCGGCGCTATGCCTCGTGGCCGACCCTGCCCGCGGTGTGGTGTGGAGCGGGCACGCCAACGGGCGGATCATGGCTTGGGGCGCCGATCGGGATCCAGAGTCCGGAGAGTGCATTGGATGGGATGCTCACCCTGGGCCGGTTTTCGCGTTGGCCGTCTCTCCTTATGGTATATTTCCTTGGCTCTTTGCCAGTATGAATGATGATCGGTATACAACTTCATGACATACAAGGCAACTGATTGTCGTGGTTAATGCCATTTATTTATACTTATATTACCACCATCTCTGAAGTGTAAACAAGTGACTAAAGCATATCTATTCAACCAAGTCGGAGTAACCAGTATCTGCTGATTATCAGTTGCCTAAATAGCTAGCTGATCAAAGAGTTGCATAAACAACTGATGGAACATATGACCTATCGCATTTGTATAGGCGCGGATGTCTCAGTGACCTATCGCATTTGCATTTGATTAATATACCCAGCACTTCAAAGCGATGGTCGTCAGTCCTGATGCTGCTCATGCCGACGGAGGGCCACACACGGGCCGGGGAATGGCAGTTTAGTTGAGAATACTGTGAGATTTAGGGGCAATCTGGCATACAGGTTCGTTTGCCAGGGATGCTGGAAGCACCTCCCGACATGCTTTCTCTCGCGCGGTTATTTCACCGACCGGCTTTGGAGAAGCCCAAAGCGAAGCCTAGCTCTTTGTTTCGTTTGGTTGACTTGTTTCAGTGGAAAGCCAAAATAGCCCAAACATAGAGGCCCTTAACTACTCATGCACACCAACTCCAAAAGCTCACTCTCTAGTATCAGTATCTTGAGGACCATCAGTTGTGGAGTGATTTTAATTTCGGTCGCTATAGTAACAATACCTTTCACAGCATGTTCTTTTTCCAAATTGCTAAAAGATCAACAAGTCCTGAACTATTATTTTCTACTTGCGCCGCTAATAGAACTACCCCATCCATTTTAATATACCAAATATTGGTATAGTGAAATCTACAAGACAGATAAGGTATGTAAATATTAGATCTGCAGCATGAGTTGCCGAAATCTGTTGTTCAGGTGTACTTAACATGGTGACCTGCTGATTGCAATTTATCATTCTTCTTCAGAGTTATACTCCCTCTGTTCTTCATGAGTTTCAGAAGTTGAACTTATCTTGTTGAACAAACTAATTGCAGTTGGAGTCTTGCAATTCTCATCTTGTTTGCATCAATTGTAGGTGATTTATGGTCTGGGTCTGAAGGGGGGATAATTAAAGTATGGTTTGGAGAAGCAATTGAGAAGTCTCTTGCTTCACAAAGAGAAGAAAAGTGTAAGACCTCCCTTTTAGTTGAAAGATCATTCATTGACCTTTGGACCATGGTCAGTGATGGAGGGGCATGCCCCTTACCTGCTGTAGATGTAAAACTTCTATTGTCTGACAATTCTAGATCAAAAGTATGGAGTGCTGGTTACCTCTCATTTGCACTATGGTACACTTCATGTGTCTACTTATCTGTTACTGTTGCATTTGGCTGATATTAGTCCAGCTGTTTGTACATTTGTGTTTATTCTTGTTCTCTATTTTGCCATATAGGGATTCTCGCACTAAGGAGCTCCTGAAAGTGGTAAATGTGGATGGCCAAGTTGATAGTCGTTTTGACTTCCTATCTGATCAGGATCCATATGTCTATGAAACAAAACAAAACCTGTTCTCCTCTCCGAAGAAAGAGAAAGCTCGCAGTCCTGTTAATTTTTTCCAGAGATCAAGGAATGCTTTGATGGGAGCAGCTGATGCAGTTCGACGAGTTGCTGCGAAAGCAGGATTCGGAGATGATACTCGAAGAATAGAAGCATTAGCAATGTCAATGGATGGGATGATCTGGACAGGATCTGCAAATGGCTCTCTTGCTAAATGGGATGGTAGTGGTAATCGTTTGCAAGAGTTTCAGCAGCATTCATCTTCTGTTCGAAGCATATGTATCTTTGGAACAAGATTGTGGGTGGGGTACATGGATGGAAACATCCAGATCTTTGACCTGGAAGGCAACTTGCTGGGAGGATGGATTGCACATAGTAGTCCAATTCTGAGTATGACTGTTGGAAGTTCATATATCTTTACATTAGCTGGTCATGGGGGAGTCAGTGGATGGAAATTGTCATCTCCAGGGCCTGCTGACATCATTTTGCGTTCTGAACTGATGGAGAAAGAGACATCGTTCAAGAACATTGAATACTTGAAGGTGATGGTGTGTTCTTGGAATGTTGGGCAAGAGAAAGCATCTTATGAGTCACTAAGATCTTGGCTGAAATTTCCAACAGCAGAGGTTGGGGTAGTAGTAGTTGGATTGCAAGAAGTGGAGATGGGTGCTGGTTTTCTTGCAATGTCTGCAGCTAAAGAAACGGTAAAACCGATAAGTCAAAAACTTCCATTCTCTGTTACATCATTGCTGTTGAACATAGTCATCTGTTATCATGATATATGCTGTGTACTGAGGGCTAGTCCACATCCTAGCACGTTGTGCTTAATCAGAATGCTGAAACATTTTGTGATCAAATGATTATTTGATGATACCCTGTGGCATGGATAGTTGGATACGTTGCCTTGTTGTGAAATCGTCTGAGCTTGAATAGAAATTTACTCACAATCCTGTATGGGGAGCTGCTATTCCTTGAATATGAATTTACTCACAATCCTGTATGGTTAACTGCTATTCATTCTATATGAAATGACTTGCATTTTACTGGAGTTGTAGAAGCCCTGTGCCGGAGATCACTGGGAAGAAGTGGTTTGTTTAGTACCTGTTAGAATTCATTCCCTTGTCAAATTTTCAAGAATATAAATAAATTAAAAATATCATATGCTATTTTTGCTAACTTTAATCCTGATTTAATTTCTGCTGGCTTTAGGTAGGGCTAGAGGGAAGCCCAAATGGGGAGTTGTGGTTGGATGCAATTGGGCAAATCTTGAAAGGGCACTCTTTTGAGCGTGTTGGTTCAAGGCAGATGGCTGGGTTACTTACTGCTGTATGGTAATTGAGGAGTACTTGTCAGATTTATCCTTCTCTTTTTTTTCTCGTATTTTGTAGAGATTACTGAGTTTTTTCTTTCCTCAGGGTTAGAACAAGTCTTAAGCATTCCGTCAGTGATATCGACAATGCTGCAGTAGCATGTGGATTAGGTCGAGCTATCGGCAACAAGGTACTTTTGTTGTTTTATTAATAGATTATTTCTTATCCATGGCAGATAATCTAGACATGTTGTTTATGCCTTATGTTAAATGTCAATTCATTTATATTTCAGCTAGTTATTTCATGTTTGATTTAAGGGGAACATTTTCTGCTGGTCATTACATGCCCAAGTCCTCTCTTGTGCCCCACGCGTTGCTGCAGGGAACTTTAAAGTATACATGAGTAAGATTGTGGAATTGATGAAGGAAAATATTAATTAGATGTTTCTCACCACTACAACATTATTTAAAAATTCAAGAGTAAGCCTTGGAAGCTATGGAAGCGTATAGATCGTTGGGAGCTTACTGAATTTCATATACTCGTTTCATAAATATAACGATATTAAAAATGTCAAAGTTGAGCAGGCAAGTAAGAGAATGCGAAAATCGTGGGATCAGCTTGTGTCTTTTAGAATGTGAGTTGTACCTGATATATTTACCCTGTCATTTTATTTTATTTCTGGATAAAAAACTGTGAGAGTTTGGATCAGCAGAAAGGAAACACCAGTATAAACGATAGATGAGAATTGGAATCTGCTGGTATCCTTGTGGTCAGCAATACATCAGTCCCCAGCTCAGACGCTTAACAGTGGTGGACGACAACAGCTCGCTTATTGATACCTGAAGATAGAGAAAACGACAATCATTCAGAGGATTAGAAAAAATAAATCCCAGATGTTGATATAGAATAAAAGCAACCAATATTTCGAATCAATGAGTTATAAGCAAACTGAGCTTATTGCCAAAAAACAGAACTCAATGGACCGCTAAATGCGTCAATTAAAAGTTGATGGAAGTGCTTGTGTGATCTTGCCGTGCTAAAAACTGCAGCCTGCAAACTCACTGAACAACGGTTGGCAAACCCACCTAATGGGATTGTATAGAGGTCGTGATGAAAGCTTCTTAGCTGATAAAGAGATTAGGGTGCCACTATACAGGTTGGTGCAAGCCACTTTCTTGCTGTTGACCATTGGACCCTGGTGTGTGCCGGCATGAAATTCCCGGTGCAATTGTGGACCATAGCATGTTGCCAGGCTGTTCCTCCATCTTGGCTGTAGCCAGCTTGTAGAAAACCCGTGTCTCCTGGTGCAGTGATTGTGGCTTCTGCACATCCTAGCATGACAGTCGAATTACCCTTCTTGGCAGCAGATTGACTTCGAACTGTTGCCGAACGCGGAGCTTGGCAATCAGGTTGACATGCTTATTGACGTTGTTCGTAAGCACGAGCGAGTCTTGTAGCCATTTCATTCAGTTGATAGCAACATTGTATGTGCACTGCTACTGGTCCATCCCGGTGATCTTGGCATCGATCTCGTTAGTCTGGTTCAACCAGTTTGATAGCAACCTTCTGGCTAGCCAGATTGTCGCTGCCATCCATGCCTTGGTCTGATCTGGGGATTGCCACGGCCATATCAGGCTGGGTCTTCTACCAAATTATCACGAGTAGGGTTCTTGAACAACAGAAGTTTGAGGCTAAGGTCCTCTATCTGCAAGTGCCGTATTAAGTTCTGTTTAGAAGAGATGATGGGGATATGGACTATGGAGAGTACTTATTTTGCCTTTGTTCATACACGTGGCACCTCATATATATATCGTAGCATATTGATTCCATCTCTACTTCTAACAGATGGAATTAACTAAAACAAGCAATAGAATCTTAAGAAACCTGATCTAAACTTAACTAGAATCGAATCGAGACATATATTCTTAAGCAAGTGACTAACTTCATCCTCCTACTGTGCCGTATGCTGCATTGCCAATGTATCTCTCCTGGACACGCCTGTCATGTCTCCTGGTTTTGGACATGGCTGCCTCGTTGCAGTTGTTACAGGATGCTGAGCATCACACAGTTCTACTTAAATATTCATGTAATCTAGTTTTAGGGAAGTATAGAAGCAGTACTATTGATTCATTTTATTTCAGCTTTGTTTATGTATCTTGTTATGTGTTGCATTATCTCAGGGAGCAGTCGGATTGAGGATGAGAATACATGATAGAATCATTTGCTTTATAAATTGTCATTTTGCTGCACATATGGAAGCTGTGAGCCGAAGGAATGAAGATTTTGACCATGTCTTTAGAACAATGACCTTTGCTACGCCTTCAAGTGGATTATTGACAACATCAAGTATTTGTTCATTCTTCTCCCATTAACTTTTCTGCATGATGGCATTTAAGTTTGTAAAAAAATGTCTGGCCAACTTTGCATATACAATCAAGAATCATGCCAAGAAATTCAGAACGCTTACACTGTTACTCAACTTGTTTTGATGTTGCAGTTTCTAGTTCTGCTGGTCAGCTTCTTCGAGCAAATGTATGATGTTGGTCCATCATTTTATTTTGGCAGTGGATAATTATTTCTATATCCATTTTCTGAGATTGTAAACATACCAAAATGTTGTTATAACAGGGATCAAGAATGCCTGAGTTGTCAGATATGGACATGATTGTCTTTCTTGGTGACTTCAATTATCGGCTTTATGATATCTCCTATGATGAGGCGATGAGCTTGGTTTCTCGGAGATGCTTTGACTGGCTGAGGAAGAATGACCAGCTGCGAGCAGAAATGATATCAGGGAGAGTCTTCCAAGGATTACGAGAAGGGGATTTCAAATTTCCACCTACTTACAAATTCGAGAAACACAAAGCTGGCTTATCAGGTATAGTTTTTTTAGATAAATCTTATCAGGTATAGTTACTCTGAGGATTAGTTACTTCTGTGTATGATTACCGCTGCAATAATGTTTTGTGAAGTACCATTTTGATCCTTCTGAGTTGATAATATTTCTGAACTCCTGATTCCTGGAACACTTAATTCAAGGACCTTCTCTTATATTGTAGGGTATGATTGTAGTGAGAAGAGGCGCATTCCTGCCTGGTGTGACAGAATTCTATACCGTGACAGCCGAGCTAGTTCAGGAACTGAGTGTTCTTTGGACTGTCCTGTTGTTTGTTCAGTATCACTGTGAGCCATCTGTTATTTGATTCTCTCACTAGATAAACTATTTTTTTTTAGATGAATAGGGATTTCTCCCTGGCTCCATTTCATTCAAAACAAAACCACAACACTAGATAAACTATATCAGTACAAACCTTATGGAAGTGTAACATTCTATATTTTCCAGGTACGACTCTTGCATGGAAGCAACAGACAGTGATCACAAACCTGTAAAATGCTTGTTCAATTTGGATGTTGCACGTCTTGACAAACAGGCAATGAGGCAGAAATATGGGGAGATAATGAGTTCAAATAAGAAAGTGTTGCACTTGCTCCAGGGGCTAGAAGCATTCCCTGAAGCAAGTATCAGTACAAATGACATAATTCTCCAAGACCAAACTCCTTATGTTTTGAAACTACAAAACAGAAGTAAAGAAGACACAGCTTGTTTTGAGATTATTGGCCATGCACCAAATTCTTCTGGTACACATTTTTCTGGTTTCCCTACTTGGCTAAAGGTGGGTTAATGCCTTGCCCCGACTGTCCTTATGTTGATTCACTTCATTTGAACCAGTCTAATTATGGCATGGTGCATGAACACTGTATAAACACCTTTTTTTATGGATGAAATGGCCCTCAATACTGCAAGACAGTTCTGCTTATTTATGCTTATTCAACACTGGTGAGCTTAATGCTTGCACACTGAGTGAAACATGTCTTCAACACAGGTTTTGCCAGCAGTTGGTATAATTTACCCTGGACAAACCGTGGAGGTCACGTTGCAGCATGGAGACCTGCGTGGAACCTCAGGGAATAATTTGTCTGGAGCTAACGAAGAAAAGGCAGCACGGTTAACAGTGAAAGTAACCGGAGTGTATTCGACAATCGCCAAGTATCATGGAGTACGTGTGCAACACCAGAAGAGCAGGAGCACATTTCCTTTCAGGAGGCCGTAACTCGGTTCATCAATTATTGAGTGTGGTCGCGACCTGTGAGGTTAGTTTTCAGTTTGATTGAAGTGTGCATATGAAATGTACTCCCTCTGCTCCATAATTCTTGTCGTGGTATTAGTTTAAATTTGAACCTAAACCACGACAAGAATTATGAAACTGAAGGAGTATGTTGTAGCAAAAGTTCTTTGTGGTACCGGAGTACAAAACTGAGGCATTCTCTACTGTTTGGACGTTCCAGTGTATTGTGTAGATTGATGTACGTATTGAAATCATGTAATACCACTACATAAGTTTCTTTTTACTCCTATGGACTCTGAAGATCATATCTTCCCAAGATGCCATCCAGTTTTGTCTTATCAATTATTACCGCGATTCAGAAAGGAGCTACGAGCTGCATATCTTGCAGTAGGTATACGTCTGCTTGTCATTGTAATAATGTACGAACTAATGGAGCTACAAGCTGGCAGTGAGGATCGTCCTGATTACCCCTGTCACTCCCTTTTCTTACAGAATCGCTGTATGCCGAGAAACTGTTCCAAGAATTTCGAGCTTTATTCTGATACTGAAGTTGGTGTCTCTTCCAAGTCTCATTTCATCTTTCTGGCTTGTTAAATGTCGTTGCGTCTTTTTTTTCCTTTAGCTTCAAGTTGAGCTCTTGGGTCATTTGTGAGATGATCCCAGCTGAAACAAGTTTGGGCTAGCATGCTATCTTTTCAGTTTTCATGGACAAGTACATTTGTAATGTCAGCCAGTGTATTGGGGCATTACCAGTATTTATTTTTGTGTAAAGGCTAGAGTAGATGCTGACACAACCAGGCTTTGCAATTTCTTGTAACGTTGTGAAATTATTGCCCTCGGTCTATTTCAGGTTGCATCGCTTGCAACCTGAAGTATGTCCCATGATGTTTCTGCCCCGCCGGCAGGATGGTGTGAGCCGCTTGGAGAACAACATGCGGACGATGACGACATAAAGTCATGCTGAATTGAGAAGTGGTATGTAGGCTGATGTGGGATGCCGCACAGTCTTGCGTTGATTCTGCTGTTGCAAAATCCCGTGTAGCTGCTGCACAATCCCACGTTGGTTAATTTCGAATGCAAATGCATATTTATAGTTTGGTACGGAGCACTAGGATCATCACTCATGGAAGTACTAGCACCAGGGTCATCACTCATGGTACATAACTGGAAGAATGTATCTGTGTACATGCATGGCTATGGACAAAACGAACTAATTACGGATGGTATATACAACTAACCATGACTCACCGAACCAAGCTGAATTTAGACGATGAAGAAGAACTGGAGCCTGCTTTTATGATAATGCAGTAGGACAGTAAATTATTTACACATTAGTACAGATTGAGCCTATGTTGAGCATGCCTATCTGTTGTGGAGGAGCAAGTATCTCCGGTTGGGGAGGAGAAGCACCCCCTCCCGCTGCTGGATCACGACGGCGGCTCCTCCCTCTCGTATTTCAGTTGGTCCTCCTCTTCCAAGGACTACGAGGATGTGGAGGATGACGTACGGGATGGCAGAGTAGACCCAGGAGAATATGGTGGTCGAGCAGTACTACGAGTCTCTCCGCGAGGACTAGCTTCCTGCCAAGAAGGCCTCTCCACACATTGCCCTGTCCGGAGTTTCCCATCAATAGGTTTTATGAGATTGCGGGCATTTGGAAAGCCTCCACGGCAAAGCGCAAGGCATTAAAGGACGTGGCATCAGGGTTCGGAAGGGGCAGAGATGTCGACACCGCCGATGCCATTGTCATCTTCTCTGAGTGCGAGGACGTTAAGTGTGTAGTGAGTGCCTATTAATTAATTAGCTAGTGTGTACTAAGTAGTTATTAATAACTATGTAATGTCTCAAGTTAGTGGTCTTTTGTAACAAGTAGCTAGGGTAACTGATTGATTGGAGCCCTTTCAAACTATATATGCCAAAATATTATGAACTAATTCTTCGGTTATCGCCTTGGCAGAGAGTTATGTATAGACGAAGGATGCAATGGCTACCGAAAAGTACATGGTAAAGAAAAGTATGCGTGGTAATCTCATTTGCACATGACAAACAGAAAAGAATCGTATATGAAATGTCTATCGCAAATGATTGTCCAAGGAAAAAGCGTGTGCGAAGTAAAGATCCTACGGGCATACATAAAGGCTGTCTAAAGAAGGTTGTTGATGATGGCCTTCAAATTATGTTTGTTGATATTCAGTTTGAATGAGCCCTCCAAATATTATGTAATGTTTATTTTTGCTTGTGAATTGTACACTATTGATAGAGCATTGGAGTACAGGGTTCCACATCATTGATACACTAACATGTTGGCGTAGTAATCACATCGAACACGGTTTTCCCCAAAATAACCATGTGTACAAATTCGCAAACGATTGTGCTTACAAAATGGTGTGTCACATTCACAAATGGTGCTTAAATAGTAAAGTGTGCAATGTATAAGGCCCGTGGAGGACTATTTGGTAGAATTCTACCTTTATAAAAGGGGACCAACTGATTAGGCATAGAGAAAATAACCGCACTTCCCACCACAGCTGCGACCTCCTCTTTTGTGCTTATCTGTACCCAGGAAGCACACTGGTCGAAGCGACTTCGGCAAGGCATTGCATCAGCTATTCTCCGGTGCGATGTACATCCATGTCAGCTCGGCGGTGGTTGTGTACTTTATAATTGGTGAGGCCCGTGCATCTTCGCCGCACGCCTTCCCAACCCCACCTATTGGTCATCTCCACCTTGTTCGTCCGAAGAAGGAGCCGGTGCCTTCGTCGGAGGACGAGCAAGATACATACGTCCTCAGGATGGCGATGGAGGCCTCCCTCAACGACGTGCCGCCGATGTGGCTCGCCGATGCTCTCGCCTGGTCCAAGGTCGAGTACGAGCGGGAGGAGGCATGGTCTGCTTACCCTTATATCTTTTCCTTGGCTAACATCTTTGAACCCTTCCAATGTCTGATCTGCCTGGTTCCGTTGGGGTTTGAATACATCCACAAAACATGTCCCTTCATTATAGAGCGATCTGTTAGGCTGAACATGTGCGCTACTATTAGTAGTGCCAAATTTAGTCATGTCGCTTTGTAACTGATGGCATCTGAGCAGCTCAAACGAACAACAAATATTTTTCTGTCATGCTCGAAAACCATACCTGGAATAGCAGATTAACGTAGGACATGATGAAGAATCTTGAAATTTAAGATGTAATAGTTTTTTTCCTGAATAACATGTAACAGTTAGAGCTACATTCATATTAAATAATTGCATGTGATAGTTCAAGGAACATATTTACGTTTTTTTGCAATTCCAGAAAATAAGTACGGCTTTAGTAATTGCAGAAAACATATTAAATAGTCCGTGTTCTCTTGTTATCAAATATGGTAGTAAATGATAAATATAATTAGGAACAGTTCGTGTAGGCTTTTTACTGATCCATGTGTACCTTCACCGAAATTGCTATTGATTTCATGAAAATATATGCATAATCTAAACAATTACATAACGAAACAATGGAAGTGGATAACATACATCGGATCATTTATTAGAGGCTCTGCTGAAGAAAACATTATACAAGAAATTCTTTTAATAAATTATATGAGTGGCTATGTTAGATGAATTCAGACTGTAGGCATTTTACAAACACCTCCTGCGCCCTACAAGTAGTAGGCATAGTGGAAAAGGTTGCTACAGATGGGGCAATGATTTTGGGTAATGCTTACAACTTGTCCATAATAAATAGCTATGTTATGGCATTGTTCAGCAAGAGATTACTATAATTTTTGCGATGGTTGTTTTAATAAATTATATGAATTTCTATGGTAGGTTTGTTTGCTATGTCAGATAAATTGCTTGCCCTTTCCAGATATAATAAAATACTAACAAGAATTTTGGCAGAGTAAACGAGGATCAGGGGAAACCGCTGACATGTACGCAATACAGTGTTGCGAATGTCATAAGTGGCGTACCCTTTCAACCAAAGATGAATACGAGACAATTCGTGAGAACTTGACCCATGACCCTTGGCTCTGCAGCAGAAAAAATGGTTTCTCGTGTAAAGACCCCGCAGACGTCGAGTTTGACAGCAGCCGCATTTGGGTTATCGACATGCCCGACATACCGAAGCATTCGCCCGAGCCCGAGAGACTTGGGATCATAAGACGCGATCTCACTAAAATGGATAGTACCTGCTGCTATGTCCTGCCGAACGGGGAGCTCGCAAAGTGCGCAGCGGATGTTCAGAAGTTTCTCGACGCGAATCCTGAGTACGGTGACAACTTATCGGTTGATAGCTTCAGTTTTACCCTGCCCAGGGTTGTCGAGGGGACTGTTTCGGACAAAACGGAGGACTAATAAAAGGGCAAAAAAGGCAGGGTAATATATGAAAGAGTAATGCTTCAAGTAGCGAGAAGCAACGATGTCAGCAAATACAATACTGTTCAGCTGCCTGCTTGAATTATCCTACGTTATCTACCTTGAAGTTTGTCGTTTGTTTTCCTGTGATGGTACTTTTTTAAGGATCAGTGTTGTTAATATGAGAAATTTAATGCACTGAATATCTTCGTTTCTTATGCATCAACTCCTTGAAAATTCTCGAGATGCTTATAACCTGAAGATTCAGCAATAGAGATTTGTTCCAGTTCTTGATTGTCCAGTTACAGCACTCTCGCTTCACAAAGCAGGACAGTCTAGTCCTATATACACTGCATGCAGGCATAAAACTATGGTAATGTCCTTCGTCCCTGGAATGGCCATCCTCTTCGGAATGAACACAAACCAAAACTTTTTTCCTCACTAGATCATGCACGTCCGGAATGGCCATCCTCTTCGTCGATGGCGATGGCGTGACGACCATGACTCCGAGCAGCGTTTAACACTCACTTCCTTCTTCGAGTTCGCTCACAGCTTCCGCAGGGTTCCTCGATGGACTATGATCCCTTGCGCCTTTGTGTGATTTCCCTTGGCTGCTGGTGGGAGATATCAATATGACGTGTTCGCGGCGGGACAAGTACAATGCTCACTTGAACACCGCTGCGGCCGATGGATTCAATATTTTTTTTAAACGGGGCAAAACGGCTTCAATTCTTTCATAGACGACCTCATCCTCGAAGAACTCCTGCTACTCGACTGTCAATTCACATGGACAAGCAACCAATGAAGCCCACACTGGTTCGTCTAGATCGAGCCCTCATCAAATTTTATCTAAAATCGATGCGTATAACAATATAAATCACTATATTATGCAAATACGATGATATAAAATGTATGTACAAATGATAAGCGATTAATAAATTTTGAATCCACTACAGGAACGCGTCAAGGTGCCGACGGCCAGCCGCCCTCAGCACTGGCCAGAATCATGGCCATATCCGAGAAAATAGGGACCCGGTGCGAAACCAGAAATTAGGCCCTCGAGGCCACGTTTGGCCATTTGGAAAACATGATTTTGTAATATATAAACCTTCTCTAAAATGTGACGTAGTATCAAAACCTGAAAATGGAAACAAAATGGGGTGGAACGTCATTCAATTGATTCTTGAAGCACACCGTCAGACGGTGCTGGCACTGTGGCACATGGCTTTGAGTCCAATTTCTCCTCCTATTGACGAATCAGCGATTCAGCGACAAAGCATCATGGACGGGCCTCTAACTCCAATCCATGCAGCCAAATTGAAAAGTGTGGCATTTGGCAGCAAGGGATAAGAGAAACATAATAGAGAGATGAGATATTTAAAAAAAAACACCAAATAGATAGAGGCTAGATGGATGAGGGTGCAACTCTATTATGGGAAAATCGTGACGCCGTTATTCTGAGTAGGAGCCGTGATAGGAAGATGAACAAAACTATACTAGCACAACAAGAATAAGAAAAGGGCAGTGAGAGAGAGACATGCGTGATTTGGGTCCTATCGAGTTAATTGGTTGCTGACTTCGAGGCAGCATGCAGCAGTATTCCATGGAATTAGGCTCACCTTTTCTTGAGGGGAAGGAAGAATTAGGCTCAATTAAACTGGTGATTATCATTATTAAGTAGGAGTATTAGTTAACACGAAAATTTGGGGCCCTCTTAATCTAGAGGCCCCGTGCAGCCGAACCTTCTGCACATGCGTCCGGTACGGGCCTGGCCAGAATGCCGTCGGCATAGCCTATGCCGACGGCTGCCGTTGTCGTACGGCCCTCGGCATAGCTCCATGTCGACACACGACCCGGTACCATCGGTGTAGCCTTTCACCTTTGGCACAGAATGTGGGCCGACGGCACAGGGCAACCGTCGGCGTAGGGCAGGTGGGTCTCGTGAGGCTGGCAATGGCCGTTTGGCCTGGCGGTCCAGCATGCCGAGTGCATTGCCGTCGGTCAGCACAGAGGAGAACCTATGCGAGGGCAAGACCGTCGGCACAGCGTCGAGGGCTCCAGCAGGCCACGCAACGCCTCGAGGGGTCTATGCCGAGGGAATTGCCATCGGCCTAGTATGGCACATGTGACGAGGGCAATGCCGTGGGCATAGGCCCTACCATATGACACATATGCGACATCTATGCCAACATCAAAGGTGTTGCCAGGAGTTTTTTATTTTCTGTTGATTTTCCATTTGGAGCAGCGATAGTAGTAATCATATTGATGTGAGTAATGCTTTTCTTCATGGTTTTCTTGACGAGGATGTCTATATGCAGCAATCTCCTTGTTTCGAGGATTCTCGTTATCCATAGTATGTCTGCAAACTTCAGCATGCTTTATATGGCCTCAAATAGTCTCCGCGTGCGTGGTATGCTTGGCTCAGCGATATGCATCAACTTGGTTTTGTCTCCAGCAAGGCTGATACTTGTCTTTTCATCTTTGATCATCAAGGTATCACTGTCTATATGCTTGTCTATGTTGATCACATTGTTCTCATTGGCTTGTCTGCATCTGCTATTGACCGGTTGGTTCAGACATTATCTTGTATATTTATCAAGGACCTCGATTGGCTTGACTATTTTCTTGGCACGGAGGCTACATACAATTCTAGCGCGATGCTCTTGACTCAGCATAAGTATGCTCTTGATTTATTATATCGAGCTAACATGGAGAATTTTTGCGATGTTACCACACCCATGTCGACTATTGACAAATTTTCTCGGGACCTTGGTGTCATTCTTCGTCCTGAAGATGCTTTCAAGTATATAAGTATCACTGGGTTGCAATATCTCCCCCTCGGAAGACCTGACTTCTCATTTGCAGTTAATAAAATTTGTCAGTACTTGTCATAGCCTACGACTATTCATTATGAAGCGGTCAAACGGATCCTTCGGTATGTTAAGGGTACCATTTCTATGGGTCTTAGGATTCAGAGAGCTACTTCCAATGTACTTAATATCTACGTGGAAGCTGATTGGGCCGGTTGTTCTGATGATCATCACTCTACTGGTGGCTTCGCTATCTATCTTGGACCCAATCTCATTTCATGGAGTTCTCGCAAGCAATCCATTGTTTCTCGGTCTAGCACCAAGGCAGAATACAAGGCATTGACCAATGGCACAACTGAGGTGATTTGGATCCGGTCTATGTTAAAGGAGCTTGCTGTTCATTAGTCTAGTCCTCCTGTTTTGTGATGTGATAATCTTAGAACCATGTACTTGTCTGCCAATCCAGTTTTTTCACGTGCGTATGAAGCATATTCAGATAAATTTACTCCGTTCGTGAGAAGGTTGCTTTGGGCGCTCTCCATGTTGGTTTCATTGAGTCAGGCAATCAGTTAGGTGACATTTTTAGTAAACCAATACACAACTCATACTCCGCAAGATCCATTCCAATCTCAACCTTGTACCAGCAATTTAGATTGAGGGGGTGTATTAGAGATAGAATTGTTTTTGTTGATGTAAATCTTATATATTAGGAAAAGATCGGTTTGTGAACTTCTACTTGACGTAATACCTGCCTCTTGTGTATATAATGAGAGTACGAAAAATTTTCTTCTTACCCTTGGCACTGATGAAGGGATCGTGTCTAAAACATAGTTTGAGATCGCATCATCAGATCTCTTTGACATGTACTCCCTCCGTTCGGAAATATAAAACATTCTAGCTTTGTGAAACGAATGTATCTAGACACCTTTTAGTGTATAGGTTCACTCCGAACCTCTACGAACCTATACATTACACTAGTAGAAAACAGACCTTTGGTCTAGGGATATTAGCCCTGGTTTTGCTACAAACCGGGACTAATGCCCCGGTCCAACGACTAGAACTGGCCCCAGGGGGGTGGCAGATACTATCCCCGGTTAGAACGGGACCTTTAGCCCCGGGTCGTGTAACAAACCGAGGCTAAAGGGTTTCAGGCAGGCCAGGTCAGGCGCCAGACCCTTTAGTCCCGGTTTGTTATATGACCCGGGGCTAAAGGTAGACCTTTAGCCCCGATTCTAGACACGAACCGGGGCTAAAGGTCTGGCTATATCTTCTTCCCCTGCCCGAGCCACCATTCAAGCTGCTGGCTCTCCTCTCTCTCTCTTTCTTGCTTCAAGCTCGAGTTCATGCCCTTTTTTCCCTAAGATTTGTCTATATTTTGTGGCGCCCCATCTATCCAAAGGTTCTAAAAGGTGAGCAACTTCATCCTTTGAACTCTCATTGCTATATTAGCTCATTTCATGCTCTATCTTATAGATGGATTTGTGGATTTAGTTTGGTAGTAATTTTTGCAATGATAGCATGAGATCGATGGTTAGATTCTATCTCTTGTATTAATGTACGGAACTCTAAGGTAAATATTACAATATATGGATTCTATCTATATATATCTTGTTTTGGCACATAGTCTCGAAATTTGATTTTAGAAGCACACACATGCGTGAGTTCATCATTCTAACTAGCTAGCTGGGCAAAATATCCTTCTTCGTCTACCTGCGTTCAACAAACTAAAAAAATTGTAACAAAGATAGGGTTAATTCATAAAATCTTGATAAGAAGACATCACAATTCACATATTAGGGAGTGCCTCTATGGCGAGCTCCTTGAAGATGTCTGAGGACAGGATCCTAAGACATCTTCAAGAAGCTCTGCCGTAGTGGTGTCCCTGCTCTCCCACACCACCTTTCGGTTTATATCGTCTCTAGCTAAATCAGTATGCTGGTGAAGCTAACTAATTTCACATATTAGAGAGTGCCTCTACGGCGAGCTCCTTAAAGATGTCTGAAGACGAGGTCCTAAGACATCTTTGAGAAGCTCCGCCGTAGTGGTGTCCCTGGTCTCGCACACCATCTTGCAGTTCTTCACAAGAATGCATACCGATTTATAGATTAAGCAGCACAACATAGTGTCGGGCACTGATGACATAATGTCGACACACTCACCCTGGTATAGTGCTGCCACCCACCCAAAATAGTGTCGGCATTTAATTTACTGGCTTAGTGCTGCCCACTGAGGACATAGTGTCGACATGTTGTCTCCACATCCACATTTAGTCTCGGTTGGTGCCTCCAACCGGGACTAAAGTTTCATCATATCTTTAGTCCCGATTGCTGGTTTTAGATTAGTACTAATTAATTATGATTATGTTTGATGTACTTAATTAATTATATATTGCAGATGAGCCGGCAATGGATGTACGCTGACCGACTCTCTAACGAGTTCATTAAAGGCGTGCATTCTTTTCTTCTTGTGGCCGAGGCAAACAAGCGGAATGGTTTTATGTCTTGTCCATGTGGTGTCTGTCGGAATCATAAAAAATACTCTTCCTCAAGAGTCCTTCACAACCACCTGTTTCGGTCCGATTTCATGACCGGCTATAATTATTGGACCAAGCACGGAGAAAGAGGGGTTATGATGGAAGACAACAAAGAAGAAGAGAATGACAACGACTACCCTGAATACGATGGTACTACAATGGAAGACATTGATGAAGAAAAAGATGAAGAACGGGCATCAGATCTGTCCGATGATGATCTTAGTCGGGCCATTGCTGATGCCCAGGAAGAATGCATAACTGAAAGGGAGAGGTTGAAGTTCAAGAAGATGTTAGAGGATCACAACAAATTGTTGTACCCAATAGCACACTGGAATTGCTGCAATGGAAGGCAGAGAACGGTGTGACTGACAAAGGATTTGAAAAGTTGCTGAAAATAATGAAGAAGTTGCTTCCAAAGGATAACGAACTGCCCGCCAGTACCTATGAAGCAAAGAAGGTTGTCTGCCCCCTAGGATTAGAGGTGCAGAAGATACATGCATGCATTAATGACAGCATCCTCTACCGCGGCGAGGAGTACGAGAATTTGGATGCATGCCCAGTATGCACTCATTGCGGTATAAGATAAGACGAGATGACCCTGGTGATGTTGAGGGCGAGCGCCGCATGAAGAGGGTTCCTACCAAGGTGATGTGGTATGCTCCTATAATACCACCATTGAAACGTTTATTCAGGAACAAAGAGCATGCCAAGTTGTTGCGATGGCACATGGAAGACCGTAAGAAAGACGAGATGTTGAGACACCCCGCTGATGGGTCGCAGTGGAGAAAAATCGAGAGAGAGAGAGAGTTTCCGGACTTTGCAGGTGATGCGAGGAACTTATGGTTTGGTCTAAGTACAGATGGCATGAATCCTTTTGGAGAGCAGAGTTGCAGTCATAGCGCCTGGCCTGTGACTCTGTGTATCTATAACCTTCCTCCTTGGTTGTGCATGAAGCGGAAGTTCATTATGATGCCAGTGCTCATCCAAGGCCCGAAGCAACCCGGCAACGACATTGATGTGTACCTAAGGCCATTAGTTGAAGAACTCTTACAGTTGTGGCACGAACAAGGTGTACGTGTGTGGGATGAGAACAGGCAGGAGGAATTTGACCTACGAGCTTTGTTGTTCATAACAATCAATGATTGGCCTGCTCTTAGTAACATTTCAGGACAGACAAACAAGGGATACAATGCATGCACACACTGTTTAAATGATACTGAAAGTATATATTTGGATAAATGTAAGAAGAATGTGTACCCGGGGAATGGTCGTTTTCTTCCACCCTCGCACATCCTAATAAAGAAAGGTAAGCATTTCAATGGTGAGGCAGACAGCCGGTGTAAGCCTATCCGCCGTACTGATGATGATGTATTTGACATGGTGAAGGATTTAAAAGTAATCTTTGGAAAGGGTCCTGGTAGACAATCTGTTCCGAAGGACGATGTCGGACACGCACCCATGTGGAAAAAGAAATCAATATTTTGGGAGCTACCCTATTGGAAAGTCCTAGAGGTCCGCTCTGTAATTGACGTGATGCACCTGACGAAGAATCTTTGCGTGATGCTGCTAGGCTTCTTGGACGTGTATGGGAAGAGCAAAGATACACCTGAAGCACGGCAGGACCAACAACGTATAAAAGACCGAGACGACATGCATCCAGAGCTGTTTGAAGGTATTGCTAGCTATGCTCTTACCAAAGAAGAGAAGGAAATCTTTTTTGAAGTCCTTTACAGTATCAAGGTCCCGTCTGGTTTCTCGTCGAACATAAAGGGAATAATAAATATGGCAGAGAAAAATTTCAAAACCTAAAGTCTCATGACTGCCACGTGCTTATGACCCAGCTGCTTCCGATTGCATTGAGGGGACTCCTGCCAGAAATTGTTCGAGTACTCATTGTGAAGCTATGTGCGTTTCTCAATGCAATTTCTCAGAAGGTAATTGATACATTGCAAATGTATCTATAATTTTTGATGCTCCATGCTTGGTTTTGTCCACTTTCTTGTGTTTTGTCCACACTTTGGAGTATTTTTTATATGATTTCTTGGACTAACCTATTAACAAGAGCCACAGTGCCAGCTGCCCGTTTTCTGCTGTTTTTGGTTCTAGGAAAGTCAGAAAATGAATATTCTCGGAATTGGACGGGACAAAAGCCAAAGTGCCTATTTTTCCATAAGACTCCAGGAGCCAGAATACGAGACAGAGGAGGGCCAGGGGCTGGCCACACCACCCCCAGGCGCGGGCTGGGCCTGGCCACGCCATGGCATGGTGTGGTGGCCCTAGGCACCCCCTCGGTCTCCCTCTTCGCCTATAAGAAGCCTTCTGACCTAAAAACTTCAGGGGGTTCAACGTATTTCCACGAAAAGTTCCGCTGCGCCGCCACCACCGAAGGGGAGATTTGGGGGACAGAAAGTCTCTGTTCCGGCACCCTGCCGGGACGGGGAAGTGCCCCCGGAGCCATCTCTATCGATCTCCACCATCATCTCCATCGACCATCCATGTTTCCCCCATCTATGAGTGAGTAATCCCCCGCTGTAGGCTATATGGATGGTAGGGATTGGATGAGATCGTTCATGTAATGGCGTCAGATTGTTAGGGCGTGGTGCCTAGTATCTTTTATTAGTGCTTTATGACTTTGTTGCGACTTGTTGTGCTTAATGCTTGTCACTAGGGCCCGAGTGCCATGATTTCAGATCTGAACTTGTTAGATTCATTATGATAGCATTGTTTTTGGTCTTATCTGCAAGTTGTATACACACGTTGTTGTCTGGAACCTATGGCCCCGAAGTGACAGAAATCGAGATAACCGGAAGGGAATGGCTTTGATGTGAGGATCACATGTATTCACGGAGTGTTAATGATTTGCTCCGGTGCTCTATTAAAAGGAGCACCTTAATTGCCAGTAGTTGCCTAGAGGCCCCGCTGCAAACTGGCTGGCAGGACAAAAGATGTTGTGCAAGTTCTCATTGCGAGCACGTATGACTATATATGGAACACATGCCTAGGATTGTCTGGTACTTGGATGCTTTATCTTATTTATCTGCAATTGCCCTATGTTCTGATTGCTATGTGAATTGTCTTGTCCATGCAACTCCCGTCCATCCATCCCTATGCCTACCGCACTCGGATCCCACTGTTACTGATTTTGTTACTACTGTCTTTGCTTTGCTACTGCTGTTACTTTACTATTCCTACTACAAAATTGTTGCTACTGATAAACTGCTATGAGCAAGATTGTTTCCAGGTGTAGCTGAATTGACAACTCAATTGTTAAGGCTTATAAATATTCTTTGGCTCCCCTTGTGTCGAATCAATAAATTGGGTTTCACTTCTCTCGAAAATACTGCGATACACCACCTATACTTGTGGGTCATCAGTAATCAGTCTAGATAGTCTACTAAGGTTACCGAAATATGTGGTCCAATGTCTTGTCAGCTTCGAGTTGGTGTTCCCACCATCCTTTTTCAATATTATGACTCACCTCCTAGTTCACCTAGTCGATGAGATTAACATTCTTGGTCCTGTATTTCTATACAATATGTTCCCCTTTGAGAGGTTCATGGGAGTGTTAAAGAAATATGTTCATAACCGTGCTAGGCCAGAAGGAAGCATCTCAAAGGGATATGGAACAGAGGAGGTCATTGAGTTTTGTGTTGACTTTATTCCTGACCTTAAGCCCGTCGGTGTTCCTGAATCACGGCATGAGGGTAGAATTAGTGGAAAAGGCACGCTAGGAAAGAAAACAAGGATATGTATGAATGGACATTCTCTCACTAAAGCACACTACACAGTTCTGCAAAGTTCCACCTTTGTGGCTCCGTATATCGAGGAACACAAGAATATTGTACACTCCAACAACCCGAGGAAGCCTGGCTCCTGGATTAGAGATGAACATATGAGGACTTTTGGCGGTTGGTTGCAGACACATCTCATGAATGACATAAATGTTGGAGAGAAATTGTACTTGTTGGCCAGGTCACCATCTTCGACTATATTGACTTTCCAAGGGTACGAGATAAATGGGAATACATTTTACACGATCGCCCAAGATAAAAAGAGCACCAATCAAAATAGTGGTGCCCGATTTGATGCAACAGACGAGAATGGGCAAAAGGATACATATTATGGTTACATAGAGGAGATATGTGAACTTGACTATGGACCTTTTTTAAGGTTCCTTTGTTTCGGTGCAAATGGGTCAAGCTGACAGGAGGCGGGGTTGAGGTAGACAAGAAATACGGAATGACAGCAGTGGATCTCAACAACCTTGCATATAGAGATGAACCATTTGTCCTAGCCAATGATGTGGCTCAGGTTTTTTATGTGAAGGACATGTCTACCAAACCGAGAAAAAGGAAAGATAAGCAAAAGAACACAACATCCGATGAGACAAAGCGCCACATAGTTCTTTCAGGAAAAATAAACATCGTGGGTGGAGGATAAGACATACATGTCAGACGATTATGATAAGTTTCATGAAATTCCGTCCTTTGCTGTGAAGGATGACCCAAGCATCCCGTTAAGTAAGGAAGATGCTCCATGGTTACGGATTAGAAGAAAACCCTAACATGTGTGGATGTTGGTGATGTACAATATTATTAAACCTTTATTTTTAATGATCTTCTTATATGTATATGGATATGAACTATCTCGATCTCAATAGGTAGTATTGCAACTTGTTATAGCCAGACATTTATTAATATTAAAATGTAAAAATTAGTCATAATCATATCTAGCCCTGTAGTACACAGCTTCTGGGTCATCTTCGGAATCGTCATCGTCGTCGCTCGTAGCACGCGGATGGATCCTCAGCCCTTCCTCGTAGCACGCGGATGGATCCTCCGGCCTTGGATTCACGACGTGCGGGGGAGGGGGCTCCCGGATGATGACCCCACTACGCCCTAAGCCTTCACCACCACCACCATTTTCTTGTGGCTATGCTGCTGGTGAAAGTGCGGGTATCTTAGGTGAGGATCCTCTCCCATGGCGATGTAGCGCATCACACCGGCGATAGTCCGGTTCGCCCACCACAAGCGGCGACCAGCCTCGTTGTGGTTCACTGGGGCGGGCCGTCACCCTCGTACCTGGGGAGCTCCCTTTCCCGCCGGTTTGCGAAGAAGGCATTCCAGGTGTCGAGGTTGTCGAGATCCCAATGAGGATCCATCCGCTGCTCCGGCGTGAGCTCGAGGTAGAAGTGGTTCGTGATGGCCGCTTGACGGGCCGAACCTTGAGGCACAGGAGGAACAGGAACCCCTCCAGCGCTCAGCATCCAGCCAGCGGGCAATTGGTACCCCGGCGGGCATGGGTAGTTGGAGGCGCACAGCGCCTCGGTCTCCTCGAGCGTCAGAAAAGCTCAGTAAGCGGTGTCCATTGTTGTGAGAGAGAATGTGTGGATGGACATGGCGGTCGGCCTAGATATAGAGGGACATGGGGGGGAATGGCGGGAGAACATGGCGGGAAGCGGGAGAAATGGCGGGAGAACATGGCGGGAAGCGGGGGAAATGGCGGGAAGCGAGGGAAAACTATATTTTTATTATATTCTGTGAACATTTCTACTAAATATAATACTTGTTAAACAATATATAATTTTATTTAAGTTGTATAATAAAGTATGATAATAGATTTAAATTATAGATAGGTTAATTTCAAGCCCCGTGCCGCCTCGCCGTCAGGTGATCGCCGTCGCCCGTCAATTTTCGTAATATTAGGTTAATTTTGGTTAGTATTAATTAGGTTAGTATTAGGTTAGTAATATTAGGTTAATTTTGGTTAGTATTAATTAGGTTAGTAATATTAGGTTAATATTAGGTTATTATTAGGTTAGTATATTAGGTTAGTAATAGGTTAGTATTAATATTAGGTTAATTTGGTATTACTATTAGTATTTAATAGTTACTATTAGTATTTAGTATTATATTAGTTAGTATTAGTTAGTTAATATTGGTATTAGGTTAGTATTTAGTTAGTATTAGTATTAGGTTAGTATTTAGTATTAGTATTAGTATTAGTATTAGTTAGTATTAGTATTAGGTTAGTATTTAGTATTAGTATTTAGTAGTATTAGTATTTAGTATTAGTATTGGTATTTAGTATTAGTATTCGTATTTAGTTAATTAGGTTTAGTTTTGTTAGTGATAGGTTTAAGGTTATTGTTATTAGGACAATATATACTTAGTGATTTAGTTACTGTTTATGTTTTATGATTGTTTATTGTTATTATTTAGTTATGCCGCGTCCACCTCGTCCGAGCCTACTGGACTCCGTCGGGGATGTCCGAGCCTGGGCTCCGCTGGGTTGGCACTGGGAGGTGCTACCTGTTGGGACTCATACCTTGGTGAGTAATCCGGGTATGATCGTCGACCCGGAGCTTCTTTGGTGGCGTCCACGAAGTCCAGGAGCGGTGCAGAGGGAGCCAGCCCCCGAGGAGGTGGTACGTCGTCGTATCAGGGAGGAGACGAGCATGTACGACGATACATGTATCTTTTGGAGACTAGGTTCTGCAATATCTAGCAGGTTCACGGATCTCACCCGAGCTATTCTCCGTTGATGGTTCCTCTTCTGTGGCTGTAGAGCTCCCGTAGCACAGAACGCGGCAGCCGCGTTCGCTAGTTTGATATGTATTAATAATGTATTTTATCTTAATAATGTACTTTATCTTATACTTTATCCTATAATGCACCCGAGCTATTCTCCGGTGATGTATTAATAATGTACTTTATCTTATATTATTGTACTTTATCTTAATCATTAAGTACTGTCTCCGAGTTGTCGCAGTTGTAATATTCTTTTACTTAATGCAATATTCTTTTTCTGTATTAGTTAAGCTATGGACGGTAGACAGAATGAAGAGGAGCTTCTCAACATTATAGATGAGGGTACTAGGGGGTCTTATTATGATGGCTCCGAATATCTTAATTTGTCTGGAGGAGATGATGGTGGAGAAAATAGTGGATACGATGGTGCTGACCATGGTGGAGACCATGATGAAGACACCATAATAATGACAAACTCCGTCGAGGTATATAAAGCCTCTATCGATCGTTCACTAGTATAGATGCACTAATTGATTCGTATATATATACTGACGAATTTTTCTTCTCTTAGACCTCCGCTTTCGGCCAAGCTTCTACAAAGACAAGAGGCCCGACACACAAGTTGCCCGCTGACGTTTCAGCATTGACTTAGTCTCTCCGCAGGGTCAACCGCTGGAGCCCAAAGAAGCTACGAATGCATTTACGAGTCAATGCGGAGTGATTGTTAGAGACAAAGTCCCGATCACCACGCGAAATTGGAACAAGCCAGGAAAAAAAGGATCCAGCTGGGGCTAGTTTTGTAGACGACAGAGCGAAAGATACGATGTGGAATTCTCTCACGACACATTTCACCCTACCAGTCTTGGAGACTGATAAGCTCACACAGCAAATGACGAGGAAAGTCAAGCACTTTGCTCTTAAGAAGATAGCCGAACTATTCAAGGAATGGAAAAAATATTATACTACAAGTATGTCTTGAAGAAAACAACTCCTCCATTTGTTGGCCCACTAGAGTTGCAACAGGATAACTGAGCCACATTTGTAGAATACAAGACCTCGGAACCAGCTAAGGCAATATCATCAAAAAATAAGTTAAATGCAGCCAAAAAGAAATATCACCATCATATGGGCACAGGTGGCTACAGGAGTGCCATGCCTAAGTGGGATAAAGCTGAGGCTGACCTAGAGGCTAAAGGGGTCACTCCAGCTACGTCTAGTTGGCTCTTGAGGTCAAGAAATTGGGTATTCGGGCATGGGGCATCATTAGACCCAGAAACAGGCGAGATTGTTGCAGCCGAAGAAATTTCTTCACCCAAGAAAGAACTTGTTAAAGTGATAAAAGAGGTTGAAGAGGGAACGTTTGTTCCCGACAGAGAGAACGATGAGCTGACAAAGGCTCTCGGGAACCCTAAAAAGGCTGGACGAACAAGAGGGTTCGGACCTTCTTATCCATGGGTTATCGGGTTTTCCAAGCACCGTGACACGTACAGAAGCCGATCGAGAAGAACAAAGCGGCAAAAAAAGGAGAATACGGAACGGTTCGCGAGGTTTGAAGCCATGCTGCAGGAGCATCGCCAGGAGCTTAATGAACTTAAAGGACTCCGACAGCAAGATCCTACACCGGACAGTACGGTCGGCCCATCGCAACGGAAAAAACAGTGTGGCTTCCACGGAGGGCCACGGTAATGATGCAACGATGCATGTGTACCCAGTGGATGCAATTAAGGAGAAGACTAGTTGTGAGTTGCATGTTGAACTGAAGCATATTTCCATGAAGGTGGCGGTCGACTTTGCTTTACCTTCTGCATCGGGAGTGACCTACGATTGCAATCCGATTCCAGCTGGCTATGCTCGTGTCGGCATGGATGAAATTCTACCTATGTGTCAGTCACTACAGCTTGACATCCCTGGAGGTGAAGGGGATACGACACTGGGAGAAGTCACGAGTGGCTTCATTCTTTGGAAAAAAGAATACATCAAGTTTCCATGCTCGACACCAAGGCCACCTTCTCCACCGAGAAACAACCCATCACCTCCAAGGCAACCGTCTCCTCCCAGTGCACCGTCTCCTCCAAGTCCACCTCCAAGTGCACCGTCTCCTCCCAGTAATAGTCCAATCCATAACCCCAACACGAGTCCATCTCAATCTACGCAGCTGCCTCTACCCACTAAGGGCCAAAAGCAGAAGAATACCACCGCTCCGTCGAGCGATAACCGACGCCCAAAGCGATAGTTGTCGCCCCTCCCAAGAGTACCGCCGGTTCCTCCCAAGAGGGCTTACGACCTGACCGATGAGGAGACCGGTACGTTCGTACGGGCCGAAGTGGATGCTCATTTTAAAAAGAAACAACCTGATCCAGAGGTCCAAATAAAACCGGAAACCAAGGAGCACTTTAGGAAATTACTGACGCAGCCATCCCAAGCTCAGTTAAATGCGCCAGATGACTATACACGATGTCTTCAGAAGACACTGAAACAGAAGAGATCAAGCGGTAGAGGAAGCATCACAAAAGAGGTTCCCCAGCAGGGGAACAAGCAAAACAATCGAGTGGTGGCGAAAGCATCAGAACATACGTCCCCTAGCTGGGGAAACAAGCAAAATAATCGAGTGGTAGCCGAAAAACCAAAAGAGATGTTCCCCAGCTGGGGAAACAAGCAAACTAATCGCTCCCCCCACTCCAGGTGAACATACCCGAACCTCAACTATATGAGGAACCTATGGATCCGGAAATGGCTAGGATATTGGCCGAGCAATGTGGTATGCCTATTCATGAAATTATTCACGGCGATATGCCCAAGGCTGAGGTAGCACCCAAATTTGTTAACGGGGAGCCTCTGGTCAGTTCTGAGAGGCTTCGGGATATGCCAACACAAATGCGACGATTCCATGAATGGTACATGAAAACATCAAAAGAACAGCGAAATTGGCTCTTACTGAAAGTTCGAAAATTGCATTACTTCACTGAAGACGAGGTCCCTATTGAATTTACATAATTATTTCAGTTATTCAATCTAAAGGAACTCGACAAAACTATTCTCAGTTCGTATTGTCTGTAAGTGATTACTTTATTTATGTAATTAGGTCTCTATCTCAGCTTGTTCACTCATTGCCGGTAAGTATACTCACTATATTCTTTTGTACGCTATATATAATGATGCAGAATGAAGATGCTCGATTGTAAAAGAAAGGCTATCAATGGATTTGGGTTCATTGACCCACATCGAGTTCATGAAGCTATACTAAAGGATAAACCACTGGAGACCGAGCACAACTTGTTGCGGTTTCTCACGAAATAACATTTCTGTAATGAAATACTATTTCCTTACCACGACGACAAGTGAGTTTTTGTACACATTAACTTTTGCTAACTCGATGTTTAGTGTAAATGATGAGTTACTGACGTATGTAAACCTTGCATAGGTATCACTGGATTCTTCTAAGCATTTCAGTTGACTTAGGAAGAGTTCACATCATGGACTCACTAAACAAAGACATTGAAAACTACCGCAGCATTATCGATGTGCTCCAGAGGTAATTTCAATCATTATCGAACTATATCGGTTTCTTTCGTTCATTTTCTGGGATATCAAGTAGTTATTAACTCATACATTAATTTTCTTTGTCGGGTAGGGTTTGGACATAGTTCAAGAATCATGTCCGCGGTCAATGGCGTGAGGAGCTATTTTTTAAATCACTAGTACGAGCTAAGTCCGCGCATCTATTTAATTCTAGTTTATGTGCATTTATCATGCTAGCGTTATTATTTGATTGAATTTTATTCTTGTAAAGTGCGCGAGGCAGCCACAGGGAACTAATCTATGTGGATTCTACGTGTGCGAGTTCATTCGCATCAGTATTGAGAAGCCCTCGGAAAATGTTCGAGTAAGTAAACAATATATTCAACCTTTATTTTTATTACAAAAAGTTGTGTTGAGTCTAATTCATACGATCTCCTTTTTATATAGTTGGACACGATGCGGGACAAGCTCCTACCAGAGGACCGCCTAATAGCAATCCAAGAGGAATTTGCTGCATTTTTTGTCGACGAGGTCATAGACCCACGCGGAGAATACTCTATACGTAGACCCTAAAGCATCCATGTAATGATCTCCATGTAATCAAATAGACATGCTTTGGACCCGGTTGGGACTCCATGTATGCTTGTAAGAGAAATTATATCATATATTGCGTCAAAGTGTACAAGTACGTGTAGTAGCGTTCTGTATGTATACGAAAACTTGTTTCTAATGAAAACACAGAATAAAAAATAATTGAACACAAAACACAAAATGAAAAGAGAAACACAAAACCCTAAAACCCTATCCCCTGCCGCGGCAGCCAAATGGTCCAAAATGCTGCCGTGACAGGGAACCTTTAGTCCCGGTTCGTAACACGACCCGGGGCTAAATGTCCTGCCGCCCAGCGCGCCTAAAATGTCTTATATTAGTGTTAAAAGACGTATAGATAAATTCGATTCATAAAGCTAAAATGTCTTATATTTCTGAACGGTGGGAGTATAAGTTACGGTAAAAAGCCAGTGCTAATCGTCGCATTGCATCATCAGTAGTACACCAGCCACCATCCCTATCACGAAGCACCCTGTATTTTTCTGTCGTCCTGGGTTGGAAGATGTGTTCCTATCACCTGCATTCAGCCATTCAACGTGTGACCGTTGCCGATACACCATTTCCTCTCGCTCGTATAGCTCGTGTACCTTGTGTTCAATATCCTTGATGTTTGTACCTGAGACCCCCTGAAAGCGCGGCCGCCTATTCGCTTCGTCCAGGTTACGTTTGAGCCGCTTAATTCCGTGTGCTCCGAGCCAAAAACCTCCAGGCTGTGCATGGTATGTTGTAGTGGTATGTGTGTAGCTTGTAAACTCCTTTCGAAGTGTGAACTAGCCTGTTAGCCACAAACTTTACAGGTCGAAGTACGTGCATTGTGAAAAATCCTTGGTTAATTTATACCCGGACGAGTTCATAAGATGTACAGTGTTACCCGGGTTTCGTTATTGTTTAATCTCAAAAGTTCAATCGTTTGAATCAGCCTACTAAGCACAAAAGTGGGCACTACAATTGATAAGCATTAGTAGCATAGTTCCATGTGCGGTTTCACCAAGCATGTGCTCTAGCAGTGGTAAATATACTTGATGATGAAACTTAGGGTGTGTTTGGTAGACCGGTGCATCCCAAATATTCTCCCCTCATCCCTCATTTTGTTGTTTGGTAGATCGGGTCGGCTCTATCCGGCAGTGCTCATCTCGTGCAAAAATAGCCCCTCGGCACTGCCTAGTTGAAAAGCTCAAATCGAGCTTCACAACTCGGCACTGCCGAGTCGATCCCACGGGCGTGAGCGTGACGCGGCCGCTCCAGCCCGACAGGGGTGGAGGCCCTGCGCTCGCATTTCTCTCCGCCCGCAACACCGCATCCCTCCGCAGCGAGCGAGGTCTCCTCCCCGCTCCCGTCACCCTCGAAGGCCACCACCACCGTCCCCGTCTAAGGCCAGCATCTCCATCCCCGTCGAGCTCACCACCGTCCCCATTCCCGTCCTCTTCCCTCCTCCTCCGAGCTACAGAGGCGCAGCCCCCGTCCCCGTCGAAGGCCACCGCCCCCGTCCTTGTAGAAGTCCACCATCCCTATTCCCGTCGTCTTCTCTCCTCCTCCGAGCTACAGAGACGGAGCCCCCGTCCCCGTCAAAGGCCACCGCCCCGTCCCTGTAGAAGTCCACTACCGCCCCCAACCTCGTCCAAGTCCACTGGTTCCGTCCTCGTCGAGCTCACCACTGCCCCATCCCCATCCTCTTCCCTCCTCCTCCGAGCTATAGAGGCACATCGGCGCGTGGAGGCACTAGCTACTGCTGGCGCAACACATCGAGCCGGAGCTCGGTCTCCTAGCGGCGGGGAAGGTGGGGCTCGAGACCATGGCGGCGGCGGCAACGCGTGGCGGCGACGACGGCTCATGGCGACGCTCCTCTCGCCGGCAGCAGCTCCAGCGACCGCCCAGGGACCCGATTGCCGTTTTGCCTTCTTAGCCAGGGACCTGATTGCTGTTTAATAATGTTTGGCCTAGCTCATGTCATACAGGGCACCAAACACAACCTCAACTCAGCACATCTCAACTCATGCAACCTACCAAACACAACAAATAAAATAGACATGTATGGAGTGGACATAGCTGGACTTAGCTTATATGAGGTAAGATAAGCCACCCGGGCTACCAAGCACATCCTTAATGAACCATGGAGAATCTCCATATCAACGACTAGATAATGATCGCTGTTTGCTGCGCTTTAATTCATAATCATAGGATAGCAAGGCCTCGAACACTATTCAATGCAAGTAGAGTTAAACAGTACGGAATTGCTAAAACACAGCTAGCTGTGACATAGCTTAGGTCACAGCTAGGTTGTATACCGTAGATTTGTTCCAATCATCAAGATTAGTGTGGTCCGTCGCCGCTTGTTGAGCTGGGCCGCGTCGCTGCTTGTTACCTTGCGTTGTTTGGTCGTTGTTTTTTTCTGTCGATCGGTGTGTGGGCCTCCCGTCTGGGCTGCAGTTGGCTTTTTTTTACAGATGCCTAGTTGGCTTTGGTTTTTGTTATTACAGCATGAGTCCGAATCTAGTCTGGGCCACCTGAGACAGCAATCGATTGGGTGACATATTTTTTTGGATTTTTTTGCCTAGCGGGAGTGTTGTTTGACTAATTCTAAACCATTTTTTCCTGGCAGGAGTATGATCGTGCCGATCGTATAGTTTTTTTCTATTTTTAGATCGATTTTGCTAAGTCATAGCTAGATGTGACCTAGCTTAGGTCGTCACATTGCATACGATCATCTCTTGTTCGCATCAAGATTGGAGGCGTGCATTGGTTCTTTTGTTGTTGGATTGGCCCGTTGCTTTGTTCGTCCGTAGTTGTGAGTCGCGGTCAGTTGGTCGGTGTTCATGGGCCTCACACTTGTCTTCGTTGTTTATATTTTTTCCCGGTCGCAATTAGAATTGTAACCAATATTTTTAAATTTTTATATCATATTTTTCCAAATCGCTTTTTTGTGCTTCCCTGTGAGTTGTAATTAGACTTGTAACTGAGATTTTTGTTCTTACAAATCATGTTGCAACTGAATTTTTTTCCTTGTAGTCGAATTGCAACTCACAATATTTTCGGTTGCAACTAGGGTTCAACTTGATTTTTTGGAGTTGCAAGTGGGATTGCAACTATGATTTTTGCTGTTACAAGTGAGATTGTAATTGGATTTTTTGGAGTTGCAAGTAGGAGTGCAACTGTGATTTTTGTTGTTACAAGTGAGGTTGTAACTCGATTTTTGGAGTTCTAAGTGGGACTGTAACTATGATTTTTGCTGTTACAAGTGAGGTTGTAACTGGATTTTTGGAGTTGCAAGTGGGACTGCAACTGTGATTTTTGTTGTTATAAGTGAAGTTGTAACTGGATTTTTTGGAGTTGCAAGTGGAACTACAACTGTGATTTTTGCTATTACAAGTGAGGTTGTAACTGGATTTTTTGGAGTTGCAAGTGGGACTGCAACTATGATTTTCACTGTTACAAGTGAGGTTATAACTGGATTTTTTGGAGTTACAAGTGGGATTGCAACTATGATTTTCCGTTACAAGTGTGGTTGTAACTGGATTTTTTGGAGTTGCATGTGGAACTGCAACTGTGATTTTTTTGGTTACAAGTGAGGTTGTAACTAGATTTTTGGAGTTGCAAGTGGGACTGCAACTGTGATTTTTGTTATTACAAATGAGGTTGTAACTGGGTATTTTGAAGTTGTAAGTGGGACTACAACTGTGATTTTTGTTGTTACAAGTGAGGTTGTAACTGGGTATTTTGGAGGTGCAAATGGGACTGTAACTGTGATTTTTGCTGTTACAAGTGAAGTTGTAACTGGATTTTTGGAGTTTCAAGTGGGACTGTAACTGTGCTTTTTGCTGTTACAAGTGAGGTTGTAACTGGATTTTTTGGAGTTGCAAGTGGGCCTACAACTGTGATTTTTGCTGTTACAAGTGAGGTTATAACTAGATTTTTTAGAGTTACAAGTAGGATTGCAACCTTTTGTTGTTACAAGTGAGGTTGCGACTAAAATTATTCTTTAGTTGCAAGTTGGGTTGTAACTAAGATTTTTTTCCTAAATTGCTAGTGGGTTTGTAACAGAATAGATAAAATAGTCGCCAGGTACTCCGACGCGTCCGCCACCACGAACCGAGCCATCGATCTGGTCCTCTGAAGCAGCTAGCGGATCTCGAGATCTCACTCACGCGAGGATGATGATTCTTAGTTCTGTGGGAGGAGGATTTTCAGATTGATTGTGTTGATCTGTTGAGCGAGAGTCACGCAACCAACGCGTGGTTATATAGGCGGGGTACAGTACACGGTAGGAAATTTTTACCTTCCAAACGAACAAACGCGTGGGCGGAAGCATATCTCTCTCTCTCGCAAGGTAAATATTTACCTAGTACTACGATTGATCGACGGTAAACATCTTTGGCAACCATGGCGGTCACTGCGAATCTTGCGCCTGCCTTTCTGCGAGGGCTACATAGACCCGGTCTATGGGACAGCGTACCGCGGAGCGCCCGATGTAAGAGACGTTCTCGCCGGTCCACGGTGGGCTCGGCGCGTTCAACGGCTGTATCGACGGGCGTCGTCATCGTCCTAGCTAGGGTGGCTGCGTGCCTAGTCGCAGGCGCTCGTTGCACTGGCGTGTTTCAGGCAATGCTTTTGAAAGGCACCAAAGAAATACTAAGAAAGGGTAGTTCCAAATTTCCTTCCTTGTCCATTGCTGCGCTTCTCTCTGACGCGGTGTACATACATTGTAGTAGCTCCTTGTGCTAGCTAGCTAGCTAGGATGGATGGGGCATTGCTTTGGGGACATGTGATCGACGGTGCTATCTCTTCCTGCTTGCTTTGGGCTGCCTAGTGGAGATTCAAAACGGAGCAACATGCTCCAGACTATGGACTCTGAAATTTTTAAAATTGAACATATACTCCTGTCTTATGAAGAGTTGAGCCGATTTGTAAAGTAATTATTTGAATAGTTAGTTCCAAGGCAGAGTGTGATCGGTTCCCGCGGTCGGTATGAGGCATCTCGCTTCCCTGCTATCCTTGTTATTCCAATCTAGGGAAAGCCTTATTCTTATGGCTTCGTCAACGGTTCGGCGGGAGGGAGCTAGGGTTGGGGTTTCGCCCTGGCCTAGGGATCCATCCTTTTCCCCGGCAAAGGGAGATGAGGAGACGAGGAGTTGGGGACATATGAAGGGGTTTGCGACTCGCCAAAGTTGGCCAAGGCATGGGTAAAATCGCCGCACATCGAATCCTACATTGAACACGCATGAGAGAACGATGTAACAACATGGGGATCTAGCACAATACAAGATGCATGACCAGTACACAAGATCTAAATCTATAGAATCTATAGATGATCTAGCACGACAGAAGCTACGTACGATTTAACACAAGATCTAGATCTAAAGAACCATACCAAGATCACATATGAACACGACTAGGTGGAGGTGTGACTAGTTACAATGATCAATGTAGGTGGAGGAGAACTCGGTGAAGAGGAGGTAATAGTTTTGTCATCGTTGTCTCCGATGACCGAAGACGAGTGCACCGCTTATCTTGCTCTCCGACCCGGCGATGGAGCTCGATAGGGGGATTGAGGATTCAAAATTGGGAGATGAGGTGCTGGAATCCATCACGCCCCTTTTTCCATTTTCATTGCAGTGCGTGTGTGCTCCCTCCATCTCCATGCGTGGTCGAGCTCGTACATGGATCTCTCATTTGCATATGTGGAACGCACGGCAAGGGTGGCTTGCTAGAAAATGCGGATTTAGCAGTCCCAGTATACCTGGCCTGGGGTGTTTTAACATGGAGGCCAACCAGGCATCCAATATGTCTAACTTTTTCTCCATAGGGTATGGCTCGGCTTCCTAAGGTCAATTAGCCCAAGTAGTTTAGGTACGGTGCCGATGTGGGCAGTGGACAGTGGTAGACGAACCTCTGGTTTTCTTGCTCGTGTGCAGCATGTCTAGGCATGGGCAGCCCGGACCGGGCCGGGCCTGGGCATCAGATCTGGACCCGGCATGTGTCTTGGGCCGGGCTGGGGCCTAGGAAAAACCTGAAATAAGGAAGGCTCGGCACAGCGGCCCGAGGTATATCTGCAGGTTTGGGCCTGGTTTTGGGGGCAGCCGGTTGGGCTGGGCTAGGTTCGTGCCAGGTTTTTTGCCTCAGGCTTTTTCATACTCGGCCCGAGAAAGGCCCAGTAACTGCAGCTTGCCTCTCCAGTCGACAGGTCAATACTGTGTACCATCTCTTCTACTAGTTCGGTAAATATGTACTAGGTGGCATCGAATTATATCCAGGCAAGAAAAAAGGACTCTAAAAAGAGATGGGATTAAGACGTATCGTGGAAGGATGCCAAAGAAAAAGGGCCAACACAGTAGCGGACTCGCTTTCATCGCCGAGAAGGGGAAATAAAGGGTAAGAGAAACAAGGCCCGTGCTTTGATGCCTGCACTTATATGGAAGCTATATGCATGCTGCTTCCGCGAAATTTCTGGCAACCAACCAACCAACCAACGGTCCGCCAAGCCAAGCCAGTTTTCCCGCTTCAGAAAATTGCAGCTGTACTATTATTGCAGGGAAGCAGCAGCTACTCCAGTTTGGGCGCACATCATTCATATTTTGGGTAGCACCGCCCACGGTGATATACTATACTATCACGAGTGTAGGGAAGGAAACTAATAAAGGTGAATTTAATCAGAGCATGACGCGACACGTGTTTCAAACAATGTAATCTAACGTTCGTGGTTGTTTGTCACACTGACTCTGAGAGATGAGCAACTCACGTGCTGTCCTAGGAGATCGAGGAGGACTGGTCAATACCGTACGTGATAGACCGCAGTGTACGTTCTATTCTACTTGTTCAGTAGAATGATAGGGTTGGGGTTTCGCCCCGGTCTAGGGCTCTATCCTTGTCCCCGGCAAAGGGCGACGAGGAGTTGTCCGGCAACTCTCTCGGCGAAGTTCGGTGATCTCGTCTTGACGGAGAAGAAGTTGTCTGGGATGATCATCGATTATCTTGCATTTGTCTTGATTCCAACGCCAACGTGGGTGATTGTGTGCTAGCCGTGAAGTGTTTGAAATAGTGCTCAATTTTCAAGATGATGGTTTTGGTGTCTTCACACCATTGACCAAAGCTCAGACCACTGAGCCTGCTAATGGTGAGCCTCCTCACCCTCCACTTCCTGAGGTGTCAGAGTAGAGCTACAGTCAGCTGCACAGTGCTCGAATAGAGCATTTGCAACAATAGCCAAACAGACCTCCTTTAGGCCCTTGCAGTTTGGATGCCGATCTAGATGAGATCGGACATCTTAAGAATGAAGGTCGACATGAAGGGAATCCATTTCATGGTCCCCTTGGCTGTAGCTTTCTCAGCTCTGTCAGCCTTGTGCGCCTCCTCGGCCTTCCTGTCCTTGGAAATCTTCGCCGTAACACATGCATCAACCTTTTTCACCCGACTCCACATGTCTGTGCCAGTTGCTTGCTACACTTCGTGACACCTCCACTTCTTTCACACGTTTGGGCTGAGAATAGGCCACATATGAAGGGGTTTGCGACTCGCCAAAGTTGACTAAGGCATGGGTAAAATCATCACACAGCGAATCCTACATTGAACACGCATGAGAGCGCAATGTAACAACATGCACCTGCAGCATAATATTAGACACACGACCAGTACACAAGATCTCTAAATCTAGAGAAGTTATAGATGATCTAACATGGCAGAAGCTACACATGATCCAACACAAGATCTAGATCAACAGAACCATACCAAGATCACAGATGGACTTGACGAGGTGGAGGTGTGATTAGTTACAATCATCGATGTAAGTGGAGGAGAACATGACGAAAAGGAGGTAGTAGTTTTGTCGCCGTCGCCCCCGCCGACAGGAGATGAGGACGCCGCTTACCTTGCCCTCCGATCTAGCGGGAAAATGGTGGATTTGGAATTGGGAGAGGAGACATAATGATAGAAATAGGGGAATGGTTTTATCGACAGGTTGCAGAATCCTCCCCGTCCGTTTTCCCTTTCCGCTGCAGCGCGTGTGTTCCCGCCATCTCCATGGGTGGCCGAGCTCATGCTGGATGTGTTTGGTAGCATGCACACCATTTTCGGCCCGGTCTAGGAGTGCCAAGAGCAGCAGGGCCAGCCGAAAACACCCTCCGGGCCAAGTTCTGCAGCTCGTTTGGTAGCCCGCATGATGGGTAGGTGCATGGGTTGGGCTACTTCCTCCACTCTATTTGGTTGCTTGCACACAACACGTTTGGCTCATTCTCATGCAAGAACCACTTGTTTGGTAGCCTACATTTGAGCCATTAAGGTTACCTTGTTCAAATTCGGATGTGGTTCCTAAAAGGAGAGACAACTATACCCGATCATAAACCCTAAACCCTAGTAGAAGATCAACTTGACGATGACCACCAAGAGAAGGACGATGATGGAATCCTTGAGGATATCCTATCGGACATGATGTCGTTCTCCCTCCACAACACTCTACCTGATGTCGGAGTCCCCGATAGGAAACCGCCTTCATCGTAGAACGAGTCCTATATTCATCACGCATGACAGACATGTGAAAGGTTGACGTAGCTACGAATCAAGCAACAATGTGTAGCAGACAAACAGTACGAAATAATCTACATTTTACAGCGGATGAAGGCAACGAAGCAAGATAAAATGAACAACATATCGAGGCTACAAATTATGCTACAATGTACAACAGGTCAGGGCTACGAATCATGCTACAATGTACAATTGATCAATGCTATAAATATATCTACAATCTACAACACATCAGGGCTACGGGTCATAGCTGCGACTGAAGCAACGATCTACGAACCCTACATGTATTGCAGATCTAAGAATCCTAGATGGACGAACCCTATATGGAGGTGGGGTCACTTACCATCACCGCTTGAGGTGACGGACGCAGATCTAAACTGTCGGATGAGGAGGAACTAGTCTTCACGCCCCCCCCCCCCCCGAACCCCTGTCGGATGAGGACGAACCCTATATGGAGATGGTTGATTCGGCAGTTTCAAGCGGAGCTGTCCTGTGGTGCTTTAAGAGTGTGCGGGGCACAACATGAAGACCTATATCTGGCATGGCATCCAATCGGTCCAATGTTTTCTCCCTAGGGTACGGCTTGACCCGTGTAGACTACCAAACATGTCCAAGGTCAGCGTGAGTCTAGGAACACCAAATACTACTATGTGTCTAATGCTAGACCCGAGTCTAGAGAAAACCTTCCTAATCACCTCTTTTTCCATAAGTCACATGTCGATCGGCCAAGTAGCTAGGGGCGGAGCCAAGGGGGGGGGGGGGAGCAGGGGCTAGACACCCCCCAACATTCGTCCCCCCTAACATTAGTACCTGAGTAGAGCTAGTATTCAGTACCATCTCTTCTAATTGAGTAAATATGGAGCTTGCAAGTAATTATCTAGGCAAGAAAAAGGAGTGTAAAAAAGAAATGTGGTTGAGACGCATCGTAGAACGATGCCAAAGAAAAAGGAACAACGCAGTACTAGCTAGCGGAGAATCATGACTCACTTTGATCGCCGAGAAGGGAAATAAAGGAAAAGAGAAACAAGGCCCGTGCTTTGATGCTGCACTTATATGGAAGCTATGTTGCTTCGGCGAAATTTCTCGCAACCACCCAACGGTCCGTCCGCCAAGCCAGCAGTTTCCCTGCTCCAAAAAAAATGCTGTTTTAGAGCATCACTAACAGACCCTATATAATGCGAAATCGTAAACACGTTTACGGGCCACTGTGAACCACTTGTTTGCAGGCCACAGACCATGCGCACTGAAGAAATGGGACCTGTTCCGCGCGCAGGAATACCTAGACCCGTAAAACAGGGTTTTCGACAGTTTTCATCATATGAAAATAGAAAACACAAACTTAAAGACAAACATACATCGATCATAAAACAAAAATAACAGTATTCAGCACAGAATAGTCATCCAAGTTATTACAACAATGCTTTAACAAAATAATAGTTCGAATCAAATAATTGAACAAATAAAGAAATGGCTATGAATAGATCATCTCACACATAAATGTAGAAAAACAAGGGTAGATCATGCGCGTTGGCCATACAGATGCCAGTGGTGCTAGATGAGATCGTTGACAAATTGTGCATGAGTTTCCCCATTTTCAATATCCCGATGGGCTTGAAGGAAAGCTTCCAAGCTATTGGAATTTCTTTCAGGTTGCACTCGGGTGCCAACGTTGTCATAGAAGCACGGCAAGTTTAACTCTCTCTCATCCTCGATGATCATGTTGTATAGAATTACACAACAAGTCATGATGTCCACAAGAGTTTTTTCGTTCCAAAACCGAGCAGGTCCTCGAACAATAGCAAACCTTGCTTGCAACACACCGAAAACTCTCTCAATGTCTGTACCTCTGCGAAATAATCCTCCATCAGCTTGGCGTGGCCGAGGACGCGGTTCCAGTAAATGAACGAGCGCACCTTTACCGAGCCGCACCTCTGATCCATCTGCTTCGCGTGGTCCTCGTGCTCTTTGACGGAGAGGAGGAGGAGGGTCGTCTCGCTATCGTCGTCCTCGAGCAGCTCCTCGACGTCCGAATCATCCGAAGATAACCAACCAGATGAATCGTTGAGCACATCCTCATCGCCCGAGTTCATCCCCGAGAAGGAAGGGCGCGACGGCGGCCGCTTGCGGAAGTGAGAGAGGACGGGCAGGTTGCGGGAAGCCGGGGAGGAGCTCAGTGTGGTCGGAGGTGGCCGAATCGACCCTCGGGTGGCAGCGGCAGCAGGATCTAGGGCGGCGGGAGGCGGGAAGGAGACGCTGACGGGCGGGGAATGAAAGTTCAGCACGCTAGGAAGTGAGGGCCGCGGTACAGACCGGCCTCTGAGCCCGTGTATGTACGGGGTGAGTAGAGATTTTGGCTCAGATCCTTAAATTTTTATATAGTTCTCAACTTTTACGGTGTCTGGTCGGCACGGATTTTTTGCCAAAAACTATAAACTTTCGGTTATTATACGTTGCCTCTTTTACAGGGTCTGTTAGTGATGATGTTACTACTCACGGATTTCCCTCGGGAGTACGACGTGAGATTATTTATAGTTGTTTCAAATAATAATGTAATCTGACGTTGTGGTTGTTTGTCACACTGAGTGCTCTTCTACTAGTTTAGTAGAATGACAGCGTGGTTGCAAATATCTAAAGATCTTGAATCTCTAGGCTTCTCTTTTTTGTGAGAATTTTGGGCTCCGTGAGGATTTTTGGTGTGCCGACAAGTGTCCTGCCGCTGTTCCGTGTGTGTTCTTGTGTACCCGGAGTGTTTAGCTTTGTTGGTCTTGAATGCTTCCTTTCTCACTTGGTACATTCTTGGGTGCTCTAGCAGCGTTCCTTTGGTTATATTAAAATATGATGTTTGTTTCCTTCTTGGTGTGTCATTCTGACACATTGGACTGGTCCATTCCTTCATCATGTTATTTTGGTTCGGTGTGATATTATAAATGGTGGTCATCATGTTATTTTGTTTTGCTGCATGATATTATAAACGGTGGTCACCATGTTTTTAGGTTTTCCTGTAGTCGCCATTAGTGGACATGTACAGTTCTAGGAGCGAGGAAACATACAAGAAGAAAGAAAATGTTGCGCTCGGTACATGTGCACGTGCCTAGGGTTCAGTGCGATGTGCAGTCGCCAAGCAGTGCAACTGAAAATTGAATGTATTTTTTCCTTGTATAACCTAAATGGGTTCAGTCGGACGTGCAGTCTGCCAAGAGGTGCAACTGAAAATGAAAGGTTTTTTACCTTGTCACCTGAATGCACCCACAGTGGTTTAAGTATATACTAAGACCTTTTGCTTTAATCATCATACATCAGAACTGGAGGCACGCACCTTTTTTTCCTCCCCTTATTTTTTAAGAACAAAGATGAGAACACTCTGCTGGTAACAGTCACCATATAACAGTGCGCTGCTTAAGAATCAATGACCATCTAAGAGTGACAGCACGGCGCGGCGTTCGTAGCTACTCTCTCCGGTCATTCTATTCACAAAGCTAAAACGTCTTATATTTCTGAACGGAGGGAGTAGTATATACGGAGTTGACAGAGAAGTGACCGGCCATGCAAGCAAGACCATGTGAATGAAAACAGATGAGAATAAGACGTGTCGTCAAAAGATGTCAAAGCAAGAGGACGTATAGTAAAGAAAACAGCTACTACTGTATGTAGGAGAGTCATGGCTCCCTTTCATTGTCTGCAGAGTGCCAAGAATGGCCAACATAAGTTAATAGTAACTTGATACTACTAGTACAAGTCAGTGCGCATCGAAGGGTTTTGTAGATAGCGAAACAAATATCAAAGGCGGAATCAGAAATCAAACGTCTTTCCCCATTCTTGCCGCAAAAAAAATGGTTTATCCATAATCCATGATTGGTTTATGTTTTGCTCCATGTTGGATCCCCTCGAAACACGCTATTCGTTCAGTTTTATAAATAAAGCAACCATCCGATACAAGAGTTCAAACGAATGAAAATGCTGGGGCAATAGCTACAACATGCCCAAAAGGGAAAGAAATGAAAGAAACGGTGAATCCACAAAACTAGGGTAACCCGTCATCGTTGCGCCCTCCGAATTTGTCCCACTTTGCTCCTGGTACACTGAATCGCCTAGTACTAAACAACCCCTTCAAGAAGGGGGCATCGATACGGCGCTCCTGTCCGGACCAGTGGACTGGACCTAGGGTTCCCCCCGGTACTCGAAGTAGAGTGGACTAGGGATATCCGCAACGCCCTCCAAGAAGGAATGGCGCCCCCAAAGTCGGCACCGTGCCAAGGTCGGACGAGCCAACAAGGATTTCTCCCTAACCCTACCCAAAAACAACCTTGAGCGATTCGAAGCACCCCCACCAAGCTCGCCGCCCACTAACTTGCGCCACACGGTCTTGTCGTCATCGTCTCATCGTGCACGCCGGCAAAACAGAGGCACAAAACATAGCTAGTGTTAGGGACGGTAGCACTGCAACCAGCGGGAAGAACCCACCTCCGCCGCCGAGAGGCAGCCATCGTCTAGACAGGGCAGCATGGACACAGCAAGCCCAGACGAGCCGGTCGGGCCCCGGGGGCCCGTAAAGTCCCCGTCGCCTTGCTGCATTAGGCCGGTCGTTGTGTCGCTAGCCCTACCATGAGCTTCATCATCGCCACTATCTCCAGGAGGCGTCGCAGAGGCGGACGCGCCGGCCTGCCGAAGTCTAGATCGGCCCCGAAGGGCCTGGATCTGAGTCGGGAGGAACCGACGCCAAACGTCGTGCCCATCGCTGCAGCACCTCGCCTTGCTATCTACGGTGTCATAACCAGAGGCATCAGGAGCTCAGAGGAGAACGCACCGGCCCGTCGAAGCCTAGATCAGGCCCGAGGGGCCCGGATCTGGGCCAAGGAAGATCGACGCCAATGTCCGCCGCTAGAGCCCCATCGTGCCATCGCTGCGCCGCCGCCCAACGCCGCCCGGAAGAAGCCTGGGCCGCAGCTTCCCGAGGAACATCGCCGCCGCAGAGGAGGGGCGTCTCCGACCGCCTCCTATGGCGCAGGAAGAGGACAATCGCCGCCGCCCAGGCTTCACCCGGCGACCCTGCAGCCGACGGCAGTGGGAGAGGGAGGGAGGAAGGAGGTGGCTGGTTGGCCGGGGCTTATTGCAGATGAGATCTTCGTCCTAGTACTAGGAGTCTATCAAAATAGTTTGCTGGAAAATAAGCATTAGCAAGGACCAAAAAGTGGCAATGGATCTAATTCCCTTCTTGGGAGCTATTCCCGTCTTGGGTGTATATACCCGTTTATACATGTATTGTGAGCTCATCCGGAGCGATCGCCTCCGCCTATGTTGCCACTGCGCCCGTTGGGATTGCGCTCTGTCGCCGTCCATCTCAACTCCAACAGCTTCATAATATGGATGGGGCTCACCCTCCCGAACCTCTGGTGTCAGCCTCCATGGCTATCTTGATAGTACCAAGGTCGCACCTGCGAAGGGATATCATAAATACGGTGACAATTGGTAAAAAAGAATGTTGCTCGCTGTCAATCTGAAGTAGAGCGGACTCATGTACGTTTGTTTGGCCATTTGGCTCGTTTTCTCATCCGCAGTTGAACTAAGCGCGTGTGTTCTGAAAAATAAAATAACAACGTTGAAGAGGGCCCAACCGGGTTCGAACCGGTGACCTATTGATCTGCAGTCAATTGCTCTACCACTGAGCTATGGACCCAACTGTGTTAAATAAGTCCAGGAACCCTATATCTTAGCGATTGTTCCAAACATCTGAATCACGAGTTCGTGCTAAAATGTTCATTTCGCGATTTTATTTCTACCCTTAATGAGCCCCCCCATCAAGTGAAAACACCATATGAGTAGACGAGTTGTTCATCCCATTGACCATTGATACGCACCTTGGTATGGTGAGCAGATTACGCCTTGTGTTTGTTTTGTTTCTTTGTGACTACGCTCCACCTTTGGTGACCCACTCCATCACAGAAAGCAATCGTCTTGCCATCCCCAAATATGTCCGTGTTTCACAGCGGCATTTCAGCATTCGACATATATCATGGGACAAAAGTCACACAGAGTTTTTATTAGCTTTTCTCATCATCTGGTAGTTTCCAGCCATGACATCTCTCTCTAGCTTTGCTCTTCTTTCCTGTAAACAGCTCCATATACTCTCCATCATTACACAAACAGCCCTACCAGCAATTTCCACGGCCGATTGCATGCAGCCTGTTCCTACTATTCCACCAATGCCACTAAAAGTTCAGTATCTCAACACGCCTTTTACGATGTTGAGAATTCTGGGTATGGATACGTATAGACTGCTACAGAGCCCGCCTCCTTGGCAGCACTCACCAAGGGAGCAGTGACGGGAATCAGGGCAACCTGAACGCATGCGAGGATAACTAGTACTGTATTTGAAAGCGGATTTATTAGTAGCGTCCATGCCACAACAAAACATGGATGTTTACCTGGCTGGCTCATCGCGCATAATTCCCGAGCGTTGCGAGACCATCTGACAAGGAGAGGTGTTAATGTCGAGAGTGCCACTTGCTTGTTCTCTGCCCACGAGTTGAGGCGGATGGCGCACTCCTGTTTGTCAGATGCAAAACCTCTGCTACCGCTCTGGATTTCAATATGCAACTTATAAGCATGTTCCAGTTCCACCCAGTGTTCGCTGCCTTCTCGTCATAGTTCCAGGCAACAAAAACATCAAACACTCTCTCTTCGGGGAATTTTCAATATCAGTTTCCTATCCCGGTCACAGAAAGTGTCACTTACTAACTGCTCATCCCAACCCCCAGTGATCAGATTGATTAGTTCGGCCACATACTGAACAAGGTTATCACCTCTTCTAGTGATTACATTCCTGGACCAGGGCCTGGGCAACCAGGGATCAGACCAGAAATACAATTTCGTACCATCCCCAGCTCTCCAGATATAGCCTTCTTTAACCAGCTCAAGCCCATGCAGCAACCTTTGCCAGGAGCATCACATTCACACAGCTTGGCATTCAGAACATTTTCCTCAGGGAAATATTTAGCACATAAAGCTTGGCAGACTGTTGTCAAGTTGTAATAGTCACCACACTTGTCTTGACAACATTTCGGTATTAAGGAGGAACCGTGTTCCCCAGGTCACAGTGCTTGTTTTGCGAGCCTGTGTTCCCCAGGTCCAGCTAAAATGCAAGATAAACAATGACTATCACGTGGCCTGTCAATGTTAAGAATGCAGCGTAAATGGAAGCATCTAAACCATGATATAAACGATGGAATATGTTGCAGTGTCATGTCCTGAACAGCCAATTGTAAATTCACAAAGCCAGAATCAAAAATAAAATTTTCTTTTAATTGTCTTTAGCAGATATATTGATGATCCAGAATGAAACTAACAGTGCAGGTTAGATACAAGGGAGGCAAACTTGGAACATCCAAAACTACAACACTGAACCATCAATACCGCTTAATTCTGGTTCAATAACTGTCTCATCTATTAAACATTCCCTGAAATCTTACAGCATCCAGCATTACGTAGCAAAGAGACTCTTCTGGTGGGGTTACAATCCACCTGTCTTCAGACTCACTTCGGGTTCCTGAGAACAATGATGACCGAGTCCCCGCGGAGGAACATCTTGCTGATGAACCTGTCCTTGTTCACTGGAAGAGCCTTCTTCTTGCCTTTGCCAGTCTTTGGAACCTGTAAACAGAGCAGCGGATATCAGTGAGCACCGCAATACAACTCAAGGAAACAATGCAACAGTTCGTGATGATGTGCCACAATACCTCAGTCCACATCTCCCTAACATTCTCAAGAACCATGTTGCAGTGACGATCAAACGCCCTCACGCGACCAAGTAACTTCTTGTTGTTCCGGCAATTGATAAGCACCTAAGGCACAAGGGAGAACACATTATCAGAACAACTTCTGACGTGGAAAACACCATCACTAGAGACCTGCAGTCACTACGGATCTACTTTGTTTTTCATTTCTGAGTAGAAGAAAACGGTGTTTGCCACAAGCCTATAGAATCACATCAAGCCAAAAGAATATACAAAGCTTGTAGCAGCTATCAAGCAGAGGATCTAATAGCATATTTTTCGACCAGACTATCAAGGTTTATGGTGCACTGGAATTACCCAAGGGTTCATGATTTCAAACATTGAACAATGAATTATTCAATTGCACAGGCATTAGCTTATCTTGCATCCAAATTAACCATAGTTAATCAACACACCAAAAAAATGAAGTACGTAACATCCCAACTGACAATAAAAATCCCAATCACATGCATTTGTAATTTCAATTTAGGAACCTAGTGGTAGTAGACCTAATCTAGAGCAATATCACAACTGCATGTTTGCACTTGTCAAAATACAAGGGCTAACGTGGAAACATTGTCTGTCAAAAGTGCAAGGGTGTGTTGGCAGCAAGCAAAGTTTTAAAGTTACACACATGGCCAATATGCATCAAACAGCCTGCCTTAGAATCACACATGCAACGAAAAAAGTACACCTCAAGACTTGTAGCAACTATCAAACAGAGCAGACGATAACTTATTTTCTCCTGTCCATACAAATGGTAATCAAGGTTGATGATTTAATCAATCTAATAAAAGGTTGATGGTTCATGACTGGTTACAGATTCAAATATAAAAAATATGGGACCAACAGGGACTAGCACCTGTTGATTTTTATTTAAAAAGAAACATCCTGAGCATCATGCTAATCTGCGACTCGAACTCCGGTGCACTGGGCGCACACCCCACTGCCTGTACCAACTGGTTGACGCCCAGTTCTCCCACATTTCAAACATTGAGTACTAGAGTACTCAATTTAACATCCAGCAACTAATATTGCTGCCAAATTAATCATAGTTACTAAAAGACCCACATATTGAAGTATATGACAACCCAACCAACAACAAAGACTCCTACTCCAGATATCTTCAATTTAGGACCATAAAGTAGACTAATTGTAGTGTATCTGAAGAATGAGTACCACCTAACAGAATGACCATAATATACCGCAATATCATCAGTACACACTTGCACCTATCAAAACACACAATGCAATACTTCCATCTGAGAGCACTGCATCACCTTCGTTCAATTCCAGCCAGGAGTCATGAACTTTGGTAAAAGAGAACTTCCAGATAACATTCTCTTGCACTTGATTCCCTTTAATAACACGATGGCCTACTATATGCAACAATACCACAGGGATAAATGCTGCACAGAAGTGCGGGTGTCTCCTAATATGTCACAGGATAAAGCATTTAACCACATGGTACTAAGAAGGTGGCATGATTACAAAAGGCAAATTCACGAGACTCTGGTTCACTTGCACATCATGATAGCAGGCAACTAGGTCGACTGAATTCTAAGCCAGTGTATGTATGCACGACGAGAACAACAGTCGGGTGTTTAAACAGACAGACATACAGTACAATGGAAATTCCAGCCGTTGGTAATCTGGAATCTCAAATACAGGCAAAGAGGTTCACCGACCTGGGTGTTGTTCTTGACGCTCAGCATGAGCACGGACAGAGGCCCCGTGCTGAACTCCTCCTCCTCCTTCTTTCCCTGCTGCCAGACAGAAGATGACAAGCGTTAACCATCCATACACAGGAGCTAGGTGAGACGAGAAGTCCTGAAAGCCAAATAAACGGAGGGAGAAACTGCGAGCGCTGGATGCTTACATTGGCAGCCGCTTCCTCCGCCATCGACGCCATCGCTCACGAAGCAAAGCCGGCGATCTACGCGCAGAACAAAACCAAAATCAGCCGCAGTTCCGACCCTCTGAGAGATCGATACAGCGAGAAACCAACGAGCGACTGGACGAGCTCTAGCAGCGTCGCCGTCTAGAATAACAGAGCTACCGGGGAGGGGGAAGGGGAACCCTAGATTTCAGGGGCGGCTACTCGGAAGGCGCGACAGATCGAGAGCGAGCAAAGCTCGAACCGAATCAGAGATGGGGGAGGAGGGGGACGCTGGGATGTCGTTACCTGAGGGGGCGGCGGATGCGAACCGGAGCGGAGAGGACGGCGGCGGCGGGGAGGAGAAACCCTAGGGGGAGAGCGGAGGTGCTTCTAGGAGGAACGGGCGGGTTTACGCTTTGCAAATGGCCTCCTTTTCCACTTGTGTCGTGTTGGTTCCTCTCGAGTCTGAACTGATGTCGGTTGTCTTTTTGGTTTGAAGTACGGCGGCATCCAACTGAAATCTATTTCCTCCGTTTTAAAATACTTGCATGGTTTTAGTTCAAATTTCAACTGAACCACGGTCAACTGAACCCTATATTCAAATTGTACTCCAAGTCTCCAACACGCCAACTAGGGGTGGACCCAGAACAAATGAGGACTAGGGGCATATACCATTTGACCCAGGCGCTCCCTCTATGTATTTGCAAATTTTGAGTAAATTTCCTTTAAAATATGTACAAACGCTAAGAGAATTTAAACTTTTAAGTGCGGAAGTTCCCACTCGGTTGTACCTGGTTTTGCAAAGCTGCACCCGAGCCATCCCACTTCATAGTCAAAATAGATTAAACTAGTTATATTTTCTTTTAGCAAATTAGTCTAATTTTAAACTAATTTCTACTTTTACGGGCTTACGTGGGTTGCCGATTGCCACCCTACTCCTGACGTCCACCATGTTAAATTAGGTTTTGTTATTTGTTGTAGGAAAACTTTTGTAGAGGATAGACAACATAGAGCATATGCTCTTGAATGTCAAAATAATTTAATACGAACGAATTCTCGGTGGAAAACTTATAACCCCTTGCAGGCCCTTAGCAATTGTTGGCTTAGAGCATCTCCCCTCGCCCCCCTCCCCCCATACGGCGTCCGGCGCAGATCAGTTTTGGGCCGTATGGGAGGCTCTGGATAAGTCCGGGATTTGGGGGGACGCTGGCTACCAGCCGTGCCCCCCGTACAAAAAATAAAGGAGCATTCAAACACTTCAGTTTTTTACATTCATCTTCAAATTTTACATAGAAAGGAAAAGATAAACTAACGCCTCCGGCAGTCGAAGGCGCTGCTCTCGCTAGGAGGGCGTGGTGGCGGCGACGGCGGCCCTCTGGGGACACCCACAGGTGGAACAATGAGTTGTATCTTGCTAGGTGTGCATTGGCCTCCTCCTTTGCTCGGTCGCGGCTGGCACGCAAGTCAGCATTGTCGGGCTCTCTATGTGATGCATAGAATAAACGCCTGTAGACACCGTCGAGTTCTTGCAGTCGGAGGTGCTCCGGCAGGAAAACGTGGAGGAAGACGTCCCACCCGTAAGGCTCGCCGGTGGTCCGGTAAGCCGGCCCGAGGGGTATCGGCAGCCGCGGAAGCTCATCGGGCTCAGGCTCGTAACTGGCCTAGCCCAGCTCGTTGGTGTTGGCTCTGCTGGAGTCGTCGGAGTCGATCTACTCGGGGTCGGAGCACTCTGAATCGGTGTGGTTGGGTCTAGGAAGAGACGGAAACGGGTGCCACGACTCTTCTGCGGGCGGTGGGAGAGGTGGAGGAGCATGGCGGCCAGGCATGGCTGTGCGCCGGCCCTACTAGCGATAGCAGCACCGACGGCTGCTGCCCTAGATGTAGAGGGAGAGGGTGCAAGGTCTGGCCATGGTGATGGCCGTCGCGCCTACATATAGCGAGAAAAGGGCGGGAAGCGGTGGAAGGGCATGGCGAGAGAATGCGCTGGCGAGCAATTTCGCCGCCGCATGGCCTGTGACGGGACGATGCTCGAGAGACGATGTTCGGTCTGGAAACGCCGGATGGCAACCCGGCCGCGCCGGTGCGAAAAAACATTTGGGGGCAGACTGAGCGCAATTTTGACCGCCGGCACCCCCATAGCCTTTTAGGAGGGGGGGAGATGCTCTTAATTGTTCCATTTGGCCCATTCTTTGTTGGTCCAAGTAAATCATGGATGACGGCGCTCGCCCCTTCCATTAGAAAAACCAAAGCTTGGCATACGTGGAGCTGCAATCAAAGATTAGGTGTCGGTGATTAACTAGTGGATGGGATAAACCTTGCAAATTGGCAAAGTCCACCATCGAATCGTCAAGTTGTCCGCTTTGAGGATCTTTTTGGTGCATATCAATTGCTGACACTCTCTTCTTAGACTCACAATCAACATCTCCCGAGCCTCCTTGACACACGAGAGGGGTCAAGTGGAGGTGATTTTGAGCGTTTTTAAGTGACCACAAATTAGATTTCTCTTTCCGAATATCAATAGAAAATCTCTAGGTTGATAGGGACAAAAAATCCACACTAGTGACTAGTAGTATATTCTTCTTTGACAAATAGGGGGTATGTTACTACCATCGGCTCCTCGGTGCAATGGTAGGCAGCAACATCTCCTTTCTCTCCGGTGTCACTTCACTCCCTCGATATATTTGATACTACTCCCTCCGTTCAGAAATATATGACGTTTTAGATTTGCGAATCAAATGTATCAAGAGATCTTTTAGTGTATATAGGTTTATAGAGGTTTGGAGTGAACCTACACACTAAAAAACGTCTAGATACATTTATTTCACAAAGCTAAAATATCTTATATTTCCGAACGGAGGGAGTAAAATACAAATATAGAGCCCTCTGGCACATTTTATCCTTCCAAGCTAAACATAAGGGATATAATCTTTTGGAAGTAACATAGAATCAGAGAGGCCCTAGAAATTTTGTACATCTATAGCCATGACGTGTTGGTTTTCCAAATCAAACTGATAATGCGTAATCTTGATGATGTGTGTTCATTTTTATCGGGATAGGACGAGGAATGCAAATATTGCTAGGTTTGAGGATTTGTGTGTTAGGATTTGAGCGAAGATTGAGATCAGAGAGAGAACATTTGGGGAAATTTCTGGATGGGTCTCATACCCTCCTTCACTTCATCGCTTCTCTTATATTTGTTACATCTTACACTTTAGTCCCCACATAACTACACACACCAACACTCCCCTCAAGATGGGGCAAATACATCATAAAGGCCCATCTTGTTTCAAAAGGTAGAAAACATTTTTTCTGGCAATCCTTTTGTAAGAACATCAGCGACTTGGCTAGATGAACTCACTTGTGGAATGCAAATTATCTCATTGTCTAGCTTCTCTTTGATGAAATGACGATCAATCTCCACATGTTTGGTTCGATCATGTTGTACGGGATTATTTGCAATATCTATAGCCGCCTTGTTATCACAATACAACATCAATGGCGTACCTTGGAATATCCCGAGTTATGTGAGAAGGATCCTCAGCCACAACACCTCACACACACCATGTGCCATAGATCGAAACTCGGCCTCCGCAGTGGATCTAGCCAGAACGGTTTGTTTCTTGCTGCGCCAAGAGACTAAATTTCCACCAAAAATGTGCAATATCTAGATGTTGATCGTCGGTCATCTAGTGAGACAGCCCAATCGGCATCAGTGTAGCACTCAACTTGAAGGCTTCCATGGCAAGTGTACAACAAACCTTTGCATGTACATCCTTATAAGTAGTGCAATATCCGAGTCACGACATCCATATGACATGATTGTGGATCATTCATAAACTGACTGACTGCACTCACGGAAAATGCAATATTTGGTCAACTATGTGAAAGATATATAAGCTTTCCAACCATCTTTTGATAGTGCTCCCGGTCTACAGGACTTCTCGTGCTAGCCATCAAACGATGGTTTTGCTCAATTGGAGTGCTAGCAGGTCGACAACCAAGCATACCAGCTTCACGAAGTAAATCAAGAACATACTTCCTTTGGGAGAGGAACATACCTTTAGGCCCTCTAGATACCTCTATCCCAAGAAATTATCTCAAGTGTCCAAGATCTTTCACCTCAAACTCTTGCACAAGATGATTTTTCAAATGGGCAATCTCTTCATGATTATCTCCAGTGATCACAATATCATCCACATACACTATGAGGATGGCAATTTTACCCGTGTCTCGCTTGTAAAATAAGGTACTGTCAGCATTGCTCTGACAATAACCTTTCTTGAGTGTCACTAGCCGGAATCTATCAAACCAAGCTCGAGGTGATTGTTTCAGTCCATACAAGGAGCAATGCAATCAAAGCACTTTTCCATTGGTTTGGTTGGTCTCAAACCCCGGTGGTATATCCATATACACTTCTTCTTGAAGATCACCATGGAGAAAGGCATTTTTCACGTCCATCTGGTAAATGTCCCATTCAAAGTTGATTGCACAAGATAGAAGTGTTCTCACAGAGTTCATCTTAGCCACTGGAGCAAAAGTCTCCTCATAATCAATCCCATATGTTTGTGTATATCCCTTTGCCACAAGACGAGCTTTATACCTATCCACTTTTGCCTCCAGGGTACGTTTAACCGTGAAAACCCACTTACAACCTACAGGTTGCTTACTTGGTGGTCGATCAACAAGCTCCCAAGTTTTGTTCTTCTCCAAGGCTCTCATCTCTTCAAGCATTGCTTCCTTCCACTTCGGATCCTCTTTAGCTTCCTTCAAATTACTAGGTACATGTATAGAATCAAGAGAGACAAGAAAATTTGGAATGATGGGCTAAAATGTTTGTAAGACAATAAGTTGGCCATTGTTCTTTTTATATCCAACATAGCCTTTAAGGTGTGCCGGGATATTTGAGGTTCTAGTTGTTTTTCTAAGAGCAATAGGCAAGTTAGTTTGAGGATTTGGAGTAGGGAGCTGATTCTCACCTGGAGTGTAAATTGGTACATGGGTCCTCATGCGTAGGCAGCTCTACACCTTGTGAAGGAGTCGACGAATTTCCTACATTATCTTGTGTGTCTCCATGGAAAGTATTACTATTATTACCACCACTAGCATCATTTATTTTCTCCCTCTCGCTACCATTATTACCACCATTAGAATCATTTATTTTCTCCACATCGCTAGGATAGTGAGAAGCCCTTGAAGTAGGAATAAGTATTGTCCCTATGGGGGCACCTCCACTGTTACTCTCCCCCTCTTGTTGCACTTCAGGTAGGGATAGAGCAATTCCAGTGTCATTGGTGGTACCATAATAAGGTTCAAGTTCCCAAAACGTCACATCCATACTCACAAAAAACCGACGCTCCGATGGGCACCAACACCTATATCCCTTTTGAGAAGGAGAATAACCCACAAAGACACATTTAATGGCACGTGGGTCAAGTTTACCAACAGAACTCCTATAATCATGAACAAAGCACACACAACCCAAAACTTTGGGAGAAAGGACATAATCATTTGACTTTAGAAGACACTCGACGGGAGTTTTGTGTTGAAGAACACGAAGTGGCATACGATTTATCAAATAAGTTGCCATTAAGAAACTTAGGAACATTCATTGTAAACATAAGAGAACGAGCAATCTCAAGTAAATGCCTATTTTTACGTTCTGCGACTCCATTTTGTTCCGGAGTGTTAACACAAGTAGTTTGATGTTCGATGCCATTTGATATAAGGAAATCCTCAAACTCATGGTTAACATACTCCGTACCATTATCAGAACACAATTTCTTAATAGTAGTCCCAAACTGATTTTGGATGAGAGCACATAGATCTTTAAAAACAGAAAAAACATCACTTTTATGTTTAAGCAAATAGAGCCAAGTAAAATGACTAAAGCAGTCAATGAAGGTAATAAACCACATATGTCTAGATATGGAGTAAACCTCACAGGGGCCCCAAACAACAGAATGGATCACTTCAAAAGGTTTGTTACTTCTAAGACCCCTACGAGGATAAGTACCCCTTGTATGCTTAGACAATTCACACGCATCACATACAAGTAATTCCTTAGGACATGATTTAAAGAGGGAAGGATAAATACGAGACAAAACATCAAAAGAGAGATGCCCAAGCCTGCGGTGGTGTAATATTAACTCTTGACATGGAGACATGCAAGTTGCAAGAACAATTTCATCACTTCCTTCATCAAGGTAGTAAAGTCTGTCATGCACGGTTCCAGTCCCAAGAAGTCTCCTAGCCCCTAGCTCTTGAAAAGCACAATAAGTAGGCTCAAACCAACCCCACAATTTAGAGACTTGGTAATAGAACTAACTGATAGAAGATTAACTAGGAAGTTAGGAACATGTAAAACTAGTGATAGGGACAATGTGTTACTGTATTTGGATGGATCCACGCCCTACGATTGATGATGTGGATCCATCAACTACACGTACTTTGTCTTTACAAGTAGTTTTGGAAGTGTGAGCCTGAGATTTCATACCTTGAGAGATGACAAGAAGACTGGAATTGGCTTTAGAGGAACCTTGGGAGGAAGATAAGCATTCAGAGAGTTTGAGCCTTGATTTAAACTTCTCAAGAGCTTGAACATCTACCACTTGCACCTCTCCTGCAGGTGAAGTGTGATTAGATTTCTTCCACTTACCGCCTAGAACTCCCCCTTGTTGGGATCTTCCCTTTTTCCAGTTAGGTGGAAAGTCATGCAGCTTGAAGCACGTTTCTCTAGTGTGCCTCCTTCTCTTGCAGTAGTCATAAAACCACTTGTTCTTATCTATATGCACTCCTCCGCTAGTGTTATAGAATGGGTGCAAAGCCATGGCTGCACGAGCATCTATACTCTTCTGGTTGTCCTCCTTTTCACCAGCGAGTCGTGTCTCCTCTTCCATCACACTTGAGACAATATCTTCTAGGGTAGGCCATGATGGATTGGAAAAAATCAACTGATGACAAAGATCAAAATTTTCATCCAATCCATCCAAGAAAATTTTGCTCACAATAGGCTCGAACCATTTGTGATGAATGGCCAAGTACCGCTTATCAAGAGATTCAAATGGGTGATAGTAGTGCAAGTCCCTGTAGAACCTCTTCACCTGACCAGCATACTCTGTTATAGATCTTGAGCCTTGTTTCAAATTCCCCAACTCGTGCATAATACGACTAGTTTGCACCTTATTCGACTTTCCTGCAAACTGTGTCTCCAATGATGACCACACTTCTCCTACTGATGTCATAGTCTCAACTTGTTCACGGACAGATGACTCCATACTACCCAATAACCGTACAAGTACTCTGTCACTGACATGTTTATTAGTAGAGCCTCTTTCTTTCATATCTTTCTCACTGATAGCAAGAAGATCTTCATGTCCATGTGAACTCATGAGTCGAGCATGGCGAGCCCAACTAATATAGTTTCCTGGTCCCGACAATTTATCGGGTTAGACTCGAGAGTATGCTTGTCAGGAATTGTTTGTAACGCCTGCTGTTGCTCAAACAATTTACTAAGCATTTCACACAACTTGTCAACACAAGAGTCCCCCATCCTATTTTTTGCTTTTATCTCCAACGATTGATATTATTGGAGCGGTAGACACATCCGGAAGCCTCGGGAAACTTGAGCAGCAGAGCCACGACCGCAGGAATATGGGGCAGCGAATCCGAGTGCACACAACCGTTGGATCAAGTGAGTGTTCGTATGATGAGCGGCACAGATAGGCCCCAATAGGAAAATCAACAGTTTGGATTACTTCAAAGGTGCATTGGCGGGAAAGCTGTGAAACTGAGTGGTAAATCCAAATTAAAAAACTCGTATGCTATATATATTATATACTACAGTGAAATGTTAATCCAGTCGTAGAGAGATGCCTAGACTCAAAATCTGGACCGCCATCCCAATTTTACTCGGTGCAAATGTAGATCTTGTGAAAACATATACGTATGGAAAATCTTCAAGGAAATCGTGCACACATATTGAGTAGGAACTTACACATGCAATTTTTGTCAAATCATATGACCATTTCCTTTATATTTAAAAAATGAGAAAAATAAGAAGGATAATGATAAATTTTAGATTCCAAAAGTACACTCACTTTTCTAAGTTTTTAGCTAAGTTTTAGAAGAATAGAACTGTGTCTCGATGTGACATAAGTTTACAGAGACTTATAACACTCTTCTCCTCAAATCGTCGCTAAATTGTCGAAGAGTGAGATAGTGAGAACATGTGTGTCCCGATACTTAAAATTAGAGATGCAAGTTTGAAACCTTTAGGGCACCCTTTATTTTAATCTAGTTCAAACAAATGTACTGGTTTTTCAAAAGGTTATGATCTCTAAAAATTTAGTTCATTTTATTGCACTAAAGAGGGTAAAGGGTACCCTCCACTTGCATCCTTACCTAAAATCCGTTGTACATACTATGTGCAAAGAACTAAGCATGTACAAGTGCGAGGTCACAAATAACATCTGAAATTAAACTCGGATTAACCATAATCATAGCACATATATTGGAAATTAAGGAGAAGCACAACTAAACAAACTCATCTAGCTGATATGCTGGATCATAGCTATGCTCAGGTACACAGGTCAGCTTAGTATCAAACACCTCGAAACTGGATGAACTTAACTAACCGTGGGACTTTTAGCAATCGAATAACCACACTCCACTACATGTAACGTACTTCTGATTAGAACGTTAATAGTGAACTGAATCGATCAGTTTGGCTGCAGCAGCTTCTGCTTGTTGTGTTGCTGTCGTCGTTGCCGGAGCGCTTGCTCGATGAGCAGGTTGAGGAAGTTCATCACCTGCACGGTATACTTGAGCGCTGTCAGAGGATCCATCTCCTGCAAACAACATATCCCACGATTAATTAGCAGTGTTGATCATTCAGGTTTGCTAGACGGATAATCGAAGCACTCAGGCAGCAACTTCTTGATGATGTTTGAAATCCAATCTAGTACTAACTTTGACGAAAATTGACAAATGTTTGAGTTCTCTTTGCATTTGGCTCTAATTCACAGTACGGCACTTGGAAGGGGGAAATTGTATTTGAGCAGCATGGTAGGTGTAGGCATCAATCAAAATGGCTGGAATTGTTTACGTACAGTTGGTGAAAGTTAAGAGTTTAGGATAAAAACTACACTCGGATTACTAGCTAGTTTGCAAGAGGATAAAAAAATCAAGTTACATCACATTATCATTGAATATTTTCGGTCCTGAATTTCACCGATGACACATATTTCACTTGAATTTGACGGATATGAAAGCATATATAGTAGTCTGGATTATTTGACCAAAAAATTGTTGTTTGAATTATGTCGAAATCATGTTTTGGCTAAAGATTTTGACCCAAATAATGCGATGGTATTCCGAATTTGTGATACCTGTGTCATGTTGGGCGCGAAGACCATGGCGACGTTGCGCGAGCTCATCCGGTTCCTGCCCTCCTCGCTCGCCACGTCCGCCATGAGCTGCACGGCCCAGTCGAGCAGCGCCGCCTTGGCCGGAGCCAGTTTCTCACAAAGCCTCCCGGCCTCCTCCTCCGACGCGCACCGCGCCACCTCCTCCTCGGGCAGCGCGTCCAGCAGGCCGCCGGGGAGCTCCCTGAACCAGGCCTTGATGAGGCCCGCCAGGCAGTGCACGTCGACGCCGGCGTCGTCCTCCGGCACGGCGCCGGCGAGGTCGAGGTGGTCCCGGACGCGCCGTTCCTGCGCGTCGTCGGCGGCGACGCGGAAGATGCCCTCCGTGGCGAGCCCGCCCTGGTCGTAGAGGCGGCGCTGCAGGTGGAGCAGGATGGACGGGACGCTGTTGCCGCGGGAGTCGTGCGCGCACTGCATCGACTCCGTCGACACGCCGAACGCCGTCTTGCTGCGCGACCACGATCAGACGACAAGAACGGCGAGAGGGAGGGGAATGCGCGTGCGGAGGACGTACCTTGCGCTGGGGGCCCTGGCGACGGCGGGCTCCGGCTGGAGCTCGGCGGGCACGCCGCGGAAGCCGTGGAAGCGGTCGAAGGTGACGTGCGCGACGTGGCGCACGTCGGTGGGCCACCCGATCTTCATCCGCTGCTGCTGCTGGCCGCTGCCGCCGGCGACCTGATCATGGTCCTCCTTGCCGGCGCCCCTGCCCCCGCCCGCCTTTTCCATATCCTGGTCAGCCTGATCCGATCCCGGCGCGGCAGGACGCCGCAACAAGGACGACGCGGTATTCTCGTACGAACGAACTACACGTAGTGGTACCAGACGATCGAAGATGGGGGAAGACTTGGTGGAGACTAGCTAGAATTAAGAAGAGGGTGGTTGGTCGCGATCGGCGTACAGTTGGTACCACCATCGTGGGCTGCACCACCACTCCAACCGGCTACGTGTATCTTGGCTTCCAATCAAGGAGTGGTGGACGAGCGAAAAGGAAAGAAACAACTTGTCGGTTTTAAAACAACAAGTTTTTTTTTTTTGGTGTGTGTGCATGGTAGATCTTACGTTGCAGAAATATAGACCCCCTTGACAGTCTTTTTTATCTCGGAAAAAGCTTTTCCAACCAACAAAAATGATAAAAATTTCGGCTGTGCTAGTTTCGGATTTTTTTTTTGCTTTGAAAGAGAGCTTTATTAATTTAAGACAGAGTTACATTCAGAGTTTATAATCTCAGCAATCTCCAGGGGAACATTCTTGAGCCATGTGGCTGTTCTATTCTTCACTCTACCTAATTTGGCCAGTCCATGGCTAGCTCCATTTGCTTTCCGATGGACCTTGGTCACTTTTATTTCTCTCTCCCGTAGAAACTCTCGAATAACTTGGATTCTGGACGGATGAATGGACGAGTTGGGGGAGCTCTCCTTAATCAGATGGATAGCCTCAGAGCAGTCCGTTTCGACGATGATTTGGAGGGGCGACCAACTCAAGGCGAGTGCTAGACCTTCTTCAATAGCCGCTAGCTCGGATTCAGTGGCATCCGTGCATGTTCTTAGCTTCCTCGTAGCTGCTAGTATCACTGTCCCGTTTTCGTCCCGAAGCACCATTCCTGTCCCTGCCTCCTGTGAATTGACATAGGACCCATCAGTATTTAGCTTAACCATACCTGCCGGTGGAGGACTCCATTTGATCACGTTCTTCTGTCTCCCATCTACGAGTTTAGCACATGTGAAGCCTTGTTCATGCACTACTACCGACTTGCCCTTGGCAGAGTTGTCATATGGCTTTTGTCGTATAAGAAGTAGTGAGTCCAGGTAGCTTGCAAGGAAACGTTTGGATCCTTCCACTGGGGGCATCGGTTTGTCATGTGTTATTTCATTGTGCACATGCCAATTACGCCACAGAATCATAAGCGTCATTGCTCTTTGTACCTCCGGAATTTTACTCAGTAATTGTAATAGCCATTCCTTACCTGAATTTGTAATCATCTCCTTGCTTGGTAAGGTCCACACTATGCGCATAGCCTCCCAGAGGTTCCTCGCCGGTGTGCATTTGACGAGTGCATGATGAGTATCCTCGCTAGCAGTTCCACAAATTTGACAAATGGGTACCCTTCTCATACCGCGAGTATGCATGTTACACTGAGTAGGCAAGGCGTTTGTCGCAATTTTCCATGCAAAGTTCTTTACCTTTGGCGGAACCGGACACTGCCATATCAATCTCCAGATGGGGCGCTCACCTGCCGGTCGGGTACTGGTCGCACCTACATTTTGTGTCACCATGATCTCATTTAGGCCAAGCTTGTAAGCGCTACTTACTGAAAACACCCCCCGGCTGTCAGGCTGCCATGCAATAAAGTCATTTGTGTGTCGTCGGGATGGGACAATCTTCAAGATCGCTTCTGTATCATCCTGGCCGAACCACCTGAGCAGTAGTGTTTCGTTCCATGTTCCGTTTGCCTCCAAGAAGTCGGCCACCCATTTGAGTCTACACCTCCCCTGTTTTGAGAACGGGTGGTACATTGTCTTCCTTGGAATCCATGGGTCACGCCAAGCTCGAATATTGGCCCGATTACCCACACGCCATATGATTCCTTTTTTCAGCAATATAAGTCCATGTTCAATCGCCTGCCAAGTGGCTGATGGACTGCCCGAAAACACTGTATCCAGGATAGAACCATTAGGGTAGTATTTTGACTTTAGTACCTGCGCACACAAGCTGTTAGGGTGCTGCAGCAATCGCCAAGCTTGTCAGGCCAAAAGTGCTTGGTTAAAGAGTCGTAGGTCCCGGAAACCAATTCCTCCTCTATCTTTGCTTCTCATCATGTGCTCCCATGACAACCAGTGCGTCTTTCGCTTGCCATTCTCCTCACCCCACCAGTAGTTTCGTATCATTTTTGCTAGGTCATCACATAAGCCATATGGTAATTTAAAGACCCCCATTATATATACAGGTAGAGCCTGGGCGATAGACTTAATAAAGACCTCTTTTGCAGCTTGTGTGAGATGGTTGTCTCCCCATTCCATTAAACTTTTGGCAAGGCTTGATCTGAGGGATTCGAATTTGCCTTTATCCATGCGACCATGCGGCGTTGGTAATCCCAGGTATTTGGAATCAAAAGCTTCTTGTTCCACTTGTAGCGCCTCTTTGACAGTAGTACGTGTGGTCTCTGGGCAAGAGCTCCCAAAGAAGATAGCACACTTAGCAGGGTTTATCAGTTGTCCCGTGCTCATCGTGTATTCCTGTAGGACCTGTTTTACTCGCGTAGCTTCAGCAGCACAAGCTTTAAAAAATAATAGACTGTCGTCTGCAAACAATAAATGTGAGATACCAGGCGCCCTTCGGCAAATCTTGACAGGGGTTAGGCCGTTATTATGAGTTTCCTTATGTAAAAGAGCTGACAGACCATCCGCCACAAACAGAAATAAGAAGGGTGAAAGGGGGTCACCTTGCCGTAGTCCGCGAGAAGGCGAAAATGAGTCCAGAAGGGTGCCGTTAAATTTTACCTTATACTTCACCGTGCTGACACATGACATTATCCAGTCAATCCACCGGTGGGAAAAACCCATTCTTTCCATCACTTTCTTTAGAAAACCCCAGTCCACTCTGTCGTATGCTTTAGACAGATCCAGCTTATAGGCACAGAAATTTGAGTCCTGGTTTTTATTATGATCCATAAAATGTAGGCATTCAAAAGCAATTAAGGCATTATCCGTTATGAGACGTCCCGGGACAAAGGCACTCTGATTTTGTGAGATTAATTCACCCAGGATAGGTCTTAACCTATTGACTAAACATTTAGCTATAACCTTGTAGAGTACCGTGCAAAGGCTAATAGGTCTAAAATCTTTAAGCGTCTCAGGAAAATCTACTTTTGAAATTAAAACAATGGCCGTGTCATTAACTCCTTCAGGCATATTACCAGTGAGGAAAAATAGCTTGACTCCGTTAATTACCTCCTCCTTAATTGTGTTCCAATTCCGTTGATAGAATCTAGCAGGGAAACCATCTGTGCCTGGGGCCTTTAGCGGGCCTATTTGAAAAAGTGCATCACCTATTTCTTCATCCGTGAATTCCTGGCATAGGTTATCGTTCATGTGCAAAGTCACCTTCTCCTGAAACAGGGAAGACACATTAGTAGCATTTAAATTCGGATCTCTTTTAAACAAATCCTTGAAATAGGACGTTGCCATGCGCTCCATAGCCGAAGGGGACTCCTGCCATCTTCCATCGCTATCTTTTAGTTTCCTTATACTATTCTTTCGCGCTCGCCACACTGCGCGCTGATGGAAGTATTTTGTATTGCGGTCGCCTTCTTTGAGCCATGTTATACGTGATCGCTGTAGCCACAGCATCTCTTCCTTGTATAGCAGCTCGTTCATATGGTCTGAGATCCTCCGAATGTCGTTTTGATCTCCGTTCCTCTGCTGTAGTTGCTCAAGTTGCTTGCGTGCCTTTGTTAGCTCTTTTTGAATATTTCCAAACTTCTTCTTCCCCCACATCTGCAGCTCAGTCATCAGATAATCTAAGCCTTTACGTACCTCTCGAAGATTAGTTTTTGAACCAGCGCTTGCCCATGCACGTTCAATTAGCTCAGACAGCTCTGGCGAGCGTTCCCATAGGATCTCATAATGGCGTCTTGGTTGTTTGTGTCTGACTTGAGACTCTTCTTCAATACAGACATGTAGTGGGCAGTGATCAGAACAAGGGGATGCCATGTGCTTAACAGAAGCATTGCCGAATAAATCCCTCCATTGTGGGTTGGCAGTCACCCTGTCAAGCCTGACCTTGACATTTGCACGGCCGGAGCGCCTATTATCGTATGTGAAAGGGGTGCCTGAAAAGCCAAGGTCAGTTAGTTCACAATAAGCCAACGCTTCACGAAAAAATTCCATTTGCCTTTCCGATCTGGGGGTAAGCGACAAATGTTCCTCTTGCCACATTGCCTCATTAAAATCGCCCATTACTACCCAAGGCAGGTTTGAAATTGTATGTAGCTGACGAAGACTCTCCCACATTAGATATCGGTTTTCAGCCCGAGGCTCACCATAAATACAAGTGAGCCGCCATTGGGGAGATGTCGGGGAAACACGAACATACGCATCAATATATCTTTCATTTAGGTTCTTAATTTCTACATCCAGACTCTCATGCCAAAACAAAGCTAGACCACCACTTTGACCAATACTACTAACACCGGCAAAACCTTTAAGACCTAATCTATGCCGAAGCCTACGAACTTTATTCTTATTTTGTCTAGTTTCACAGAGAAAAACTAACCTAGGACTCAAAGACTGGGAGAGATACATTAACTCACGAACTGTCGAGGCCCCTCCGACGCCTCGGCAGTTCCAAACTATGCAATTCATTGATCCTGGCGAGACCACACATGTGATCTCGCCTGTTTACTGAAGGCCCCCCTGCCCGGTCGCTGCCCAGCCTTGTCCCCTTCTCGCCGTGCCTCTTCCTGGTGCATCGCCAACACCGTCTTGCTTGCCTTTCTTCGAGCGTCCGCTGTGTTGCATATCGTAGGCTCGCCCAAGAGACAGGTCGAGACGCTTCCCCTGGATGTCTTCCTCTTCAGCTGTCCGCTTCCCCAGAACCGAGTCCGCCATTCCCATTGGAATATCCTCGCTACTCAGAGATACCGTCGACGTGGATAGTGTGCGTATTGCTGGTATCATGTCATTGCTTCGTGGCCCACCAGAATTGTGGCTACCATGACTCAGTGAGCCTCTCTGCATATACTGAACGAGGTTTGGGTGTATAGCAAGGAACGGGACATGTTGCTGTTCATGTATTTGTTGCCCTTGGCTTGCTGACAGTTGACCGTATACAGGTTCAGCGCTACTACCAGTGTCCTTCCATGTCAATGCATTAGGAATGTCCGCTGTCGGTGCTTCAATGCCCTCATCCTCAGGTTCTTGGACAATTGGTTCACTATTCCTGCCATGTACTACCTCTGCTATTCCTTCTATTGGCACATTGACATCAACATGCATGGCACCAACCTGCGCCGACAGCTCCTCTTCAATGTCCTCCAGCGGGGGCATCACATCCTCGCCTAAATCATCTTGCGAACCAACCTGTTCCTCAGATTCATGGCTACGTGTTCCTTGCGATTGCGACTGATTCCGCTGATTTGACTTGTGGGATTCAGCCGTACCAAAAGTCGCAAAGCTCAAACCCCGCCGCGCAGTTGGCTGCCCCACAGGTGGTATAAAGTGCGCACGATGTTCAAACTTCTTATACAGGCTGCATCTAAGTTCATAAGCATCATAGTCAAGCGACGGTATACCGTTTCTCTGCTTCTCGCACGCCATCTTCCTGTGACCCAAGAAACCACAGTGGGAACAATAATGGGGAAGACGCTCATATTTTAGCTTGTATGTCTTGGTAGCCCATGGTTTTCCTTTTGCACCCGCTGTGACCTGTGTCTGAAGGAGGCGATCATACGGTATATTCACTCGTACTCGGAGGAACTCGTTCCTATCCTGCTCTTCATTAGGCACCATAACTTCCAGCGCCTCCCCGATACCATCTCCCAGCTTCATGCCATACTCTTTCTTCTGCTTACCCCATGGGACATCATAAAACCGTACCCACATTGGCACCATATTCAGGACCATCTCTGACGGACAGACATCTTCCTCAATGGCCTTCACAAGTAGAGCATTCCTATTAAAAATCCATGGTCCTCCACGGTTGACGAAGTCTAAATCACCTTGTGAGAAAACAGTGACTATGTAGTAGTTGTTTCCCTTCTCTGAGTATTTAATACCTGCTGCTAGTTTATCAAACATTGCCTTTGCACTAGGCCTGTAGGTGGCCATATACCTTGCTAGGAATTGCCATGGACTCTGATTCTGCGATTCATCCTCCGGTTCCTCTTCCTCCTCATCGAATTCGATGTGAACATCATCCTCCATCTCCACGTTTCCGCCAAGCTGTGATTCCGGCCCTTGATGGAGCCCTGGCTCCTGGCTCCGATAGTCCTCATCATCCCAGTTACCGTCCTCCTCCTCCCTCCTTGCTCTAGACTGAGATGGCCTCCCAGGGACAAACGACACCATAGAGTTGCCCCCGGCCGGCTTCGGGCGGGAAGGATTCTCACCGAATCCCCCATGATCGCCCCCACCGTCCAGCGGCTCCCCCATAGGTACCACCTGACGCCTATCAAGATCCATCATGGTCGCGCGCACATCAGCCTCCACTCGCACGCAGATCCGTCTTCCTGGTAGATTACTCCCTCCGCGTTGTGCCTTCTCCTTCCTGCCATTGGCCTGCCCGTGCTCCTTCGCAGCCCCTTCCATCTCGCGCAGATCCCGTAGATCCAATCCTCCGCCGAAACTCGTCCTTGTTCTCTCGTGGCGATCAGGGTTTTGGGTGTACGACGATCTCTCATAGATCGGTTTTATAGCAGCGACCTGCGCCGCCTCTTCATCTGCGTGTCCCAGATGGACTCCCGCAGGAACTCCTACCTTTCCACGTCGCGTGGGCGACGCTGACTCCGAGACCAAATTAGACTTTGCTATCCTCCGTCGCTCCGACGGGGTTACATACCGGGGACGCGGCGGCGGCACACGGTCGCCCATGGTCGCCACGCCCTAATCTTAACCGACCAAAAAAAAACTAAACTAAAAGTCCATTGAGCACGCAACTCGCTAGTTTCGGATTTAGCCTCCCTATAATATTTTCAACCCAATAGGAAAGAACAGTCTTGTAAGAAGGCCTTTTCGCAAAAAATAAATAAATCTAGTAAGTATATTTGCCATGATTGACGATAAGATTGTCAAATGGTAATGTTGCAGTTTAGTTTTTTCTGTGTAACATAATAATATATTGGTCAAACTCAATGTAAGAAATGAGTTATAAGAAATAGAAAAGTTTAGTATAAATAAACTCCCCCTTCCAGTTCTTGTCGTTTGTTCAATATGTCATTGTTAATTGTCCCGTGATCATGTTGCCCTTTAAGTTGGAATATACTTCATTGTGTATGAATCTAGATAGGTTCGTTTGATTAGATTATTCGTTTTTAGGCGATTCAACGTACGTCCTATTTGTTTCCTCGTATGCCGGGTGAAAGGTCACAACTTGTGCATCAGTATGGCGGCCTCGTACTCGCGCCGCACGTACACAAAATACGGCGAGACACCGCTGGCTGCCTGCTCACGGTGCGAGGTCGATGAGTACGCTGCAGGGATCTGGCGCGCTGCATCGAGGCCCGCTTCACGTCTGCCGCCTCCGAAGAAGGAGAACGGTGATGCCATTGTGCTCACTGCAGCTGACGCCGCTTCGGGTATTGGGCACGGCGATTATGTCGATGACGCGTCCATCGAGGAGGCAACATAGGTGGTCATGGAGCGCTTTCTCTAGGAGGACAATGAGAATGTCAAGCGCCGCCTTAGGGAGGAGGATTTCTGCATCATGTACTACAAGCAGCAGAAGATCATTGCCGAGCTTCACGCGAGCTCCCGCCGATGAAAGAGAACCGTCCTACTGCTGAACTTCCCCTAGAGACTTTCTTCTACCATTCGAAGTAGCCAGGATATGCTTTTTGTTAGTCATAAATGCCTTTAATTTCACTCTATTTGGAAACTACTCTGCAAGAGTTTTAAGTTGTCTTATGACTTATGAGTGTTGTGTGCTATTCTGATCATTTGGTTCTTTGTTTCCTGAAACTTTTTTTTTTGCTTCACCGACAACCACGGGGCAGTTTGATTCCCATTCCCAATATAGGAACACAATATGTAATCTTGCCATTACTAGCGGAAGAAACATTTTCAACTCTTTGATCGATGATATACTCATCAACACAAATTCCTTACAACAAAAACGAGGAAGAATGAAATTGAAATTCACAAGTAATCCATACTAGTCACGGAAGTCAACACACATAGACAACTTGAATGGTAAACCCTTTTCAAAGAGGAGTTAATAAGATACTCCCTCCGTTCAGAAATAACTAACTTGAGTTTGTCTAGATATGGATGTATCTATACATTAAAACGGTCTATATATATTCGCATTTAGACAAACCTAAGTCAATTATTTCTGGACAGAGGGAGTAGCTTAAATGAACCGGTACGTGAGGTGTACGACAGGAAGGCAGCGGACTAAAACCGATATAGGTTTCCGTCCCCTCGCCGGTCTGTTTCACCTCCGGTGGCCTTAGGGTCTTGGAGGCGTGGCGTACTGCGGCCTCTCCTCGACGAGAGGGTTCCCGTGTTTTGTTTAGATTTTTTCAGTGTCTTCTTTGGGATGTTGAGACGATAGCTACGTCCTCAAGCCATAATAAGATCATCCTTGCCCTATCCTCGCTCCGCTGGTGCATCTAGCGCCGACGGAGGATGCATGGAGTCGTGTGTCCAGCGGCTACTTCTGAAGCCAGAATAAGGTCTTCCCTTTCCTATCCTCGCTCCGCTGGTGCATCTAGTGTTGGCGGAGGGCGCGTGGAGTCATGTGTCCGACGGATCTCTTGGGATCCAATCTTTTTCGTAACCGTCGATGTGGTTTCAGGTTAGTCTCTTTCGATCTATGGTTATCGTCTTCGCTGCTCTAGTGCGTTGGCTCTTTTGGGTCTTAGCACGACGACTTTCCGTCTGTCTAATATAACAAGCTCTACTACAACAAGTTTTGCCCAGGATCTGGTGATGGAGGGGCGAGGATGGCGGCGCTCATTCGGCTTGTGCTAGTGTTTGTAGTCGCCGCTAAGCGGTCCAATGGTCTATTTGTAATTTTATTACTTTTGTAACACTTTGTAATGCTGTTAATTGATTATTAATAGATCGGTGGAATTTCACATTTTTTTTATATAAGATAGCTTAAATACATACTCCGACACACTTTTTTTCCAGCTTTTTTCGCTAGCTCCTCTTCTTCATGTAGTGCTACAGTTCTTCTGTAGTACTCTAGTTGTAATCGTACCTGGCCTAGGAAGTACATGCCGACGATCCAGACCTAGCACACCGGGCTGCTGTTTGGGCCAGGCGAGACCGTGCGTCGTCGTCGTGGAGGCCGTGCCCGCCACCAGATCGGCCGGCCGGCGTGGCGCCGTCCTTCGCCGCGCACGCAATCGTCCGTCAACCCGTGCGAGTACCTTTGACTCGTACATTTCAACTCTGCTCCGTCGTCTGAAACTACCCTCTGCTTCCATGTTCTTTGTTCTAACCGCGCGCGTCCCTCTTCCTCCTTGGAATGCCATCCCCTGCCCTTCGCGCCCCGGTCGCCTCATCCGCGCGACTGCTCCTGCTGCCGTCGACGAGGACGAGGCCGTCATCTACTGGTCGCTTCGGCTCCTCGTGGTGCTGCTATCGCGCGCGTCAAGCTGCACGGTTCGTTCTCGACGGCGGCGACAACCAGTGGAACGGCAGGCATGGCCAGTGGCGGAGCTAGCCAGGTCATGGAGCCTGGGAAAAGCTAGTGCACGCGTCGCCATCTATGATTTGTCCCAGTATGCATCAGCAACAAGTACCATGATTAAAAGCTAATGAGCAGCGGGCACTTGGCGGATGACCCGCCCGGGGTCGCCGGGAGTTAGCTCCGTCCCTGGGCATGGCGGAAGGCGTGGAAGCATATGCGCCGTAGGCGGCGGCAGGCCGGGGCGTGTGGGAGCGCATCCTGCTTCTGCTGTGCTCTGCTTGAAAGAAGTTCATATAAACCCCACAACTATTGAGTATACGACTGAGCACTCCTCAACTTTAAACTAGAGCACTTAGTTCCCGCATATTTTACACCCCGGCTGCCAGAGGTTTTGCCTGCGATCCCCCCCTGCTGCCGCGGCGAGCGACCTCCACTGTTTGGCGCCACCGAGCTCAGCTATGGAGGACTGTCAGGAAGGAGAAATGGATGGCCTAGGCGGGGCGCCACCGAAGTCATTGGTCCCGGGTCGTGCCATTAACCGGGACCAATGACCTGGGTGGGTTGCGAGCTGCTGGGCGGCCACGTGTCGCGCGGGAGGGGCTTTGGTCCCGGTTCGTGGCAATAACCGGGACCAAAAACCCTCCCCTGGCTATATATAAGTCCAGCCCTTTGCCCACCAAATTTTGCTGGATTGTGTGTGAGGTGTGGGTGCTAGCTTTTTTTTCTTTGATTGCACACAAGGTGTTCGACGAAATGTCTGAGCCATACTTTAGTACGCACAACACGGTATCCTCGGCTGAGGTTAGCAACCTTATCTTTTTTATCTGTAACTGATGCAAAAATATTGCATCTGTCCATGTAGGGTGGTCATTTTACTATTCACGATGTTATTTTAATGGTTAATTATTCTGACGCAGATCGATAAACGGATGCGATGGATGTATGGCGACCGACGCCATTCCGATTTTATTGCAGGCCTCCATAAATTTATCGATTTGACTAAGGCAAACAAAGTGGATAATTTTATGCCTTGTCCCTGCGTCGACTGTCGGAACGTGACGGAGCACTCTGCCCCGAGAATCCTTCAAAGCCATCTGCTTCGGAGAGGTTTCATGCCCGGATATTATTATTGGGCCATGCACGGAGAAAGAGGGGTTAGGCTGGAACAAAATGAAGAAGAGGAGGATGATGACAGCTATCCTATGTCCCCTAAAGAATACAGTGATACTGCAATGGAAGACAATGAAGAGGGAGGCGGCAATGAAGAAGAACAACGAGCATTGGATGAGCCCGCTGATGGTCTTGGTCGGGTCATTTCTGATGCAAAGCAACAATGTGATACAGAAAGGGAGAAGCTTAAGTTGGAGGCCATGCAAAAGGATCACAAAAAGTTGTTGTACCCAAATTGCCAAGATGGCAGCACAAAGCTCGGTACCACACTTGAACTGCTGAAATGGAAGGCCGAGACTGGCTTATCTGACAAGGGATTTGAGAAGTTACTGAAAATAATGAAGCCGAAGCTTTCAAAGGATAACGAGCCGCCCGAGACAACGTACGAAGCAAAGAAGACTATCTGCCCTCTAGGATTAGATGTGGAGAAGATACATGCATGCATTAATGACTGCATCCTGTACCGCGGTGAGAAGTACGAGAATATGGATAAATGCCCGGTATGCAATGCATGTCGATACAAGATCAGACAAGATGACCCTAGTGATGTTGAGGGCGATGACGAGCCTTCCAGGAAGAGGGTTCCTGCTAAGGTTATGTGGTATGCTCCTATAATACCATGGTTGAAACGTCTGTTCAGAAATAAAGAGCATGCTAGGTTGTTGCGATGGCACAAAGAAGAGCGTAAGAAAGACGGGAAACTGAGACACCCTGCCGATGGGTCGAGTGGAGAAACATCGAGAGAAACTACTCGAACTTTGTAGGTGATGCGAGGAACTTATGGTTTGGTCTAAGTACAGATGGCATGAATCCTTTTGGGGAGCAGAGCTGTAGTCACAGCACCTGGCCAGTGACTCTATGTATCTACAACCTTCCTCCTTGGTTGTGCATGAAGCGGAAGTTCATTATGATGCCAGTGCTCATCCAAGGACCGAAGCAACCCGGCAACGACATTGATGTGTACCTAAGGCCATTAGTCGATGACCTTTTGCAGTTGTGGGCAGAACCAGGTGTAAAGGTGTGGGATGAGCACAAACAGGAGCCATTTGACCTACGAGCGTTGTTGTCCTTAACCATCAATGATTGGCCTGCTGTTAGTAACATTTCAGGACAGTCAAACAAGGGATACAATGCATGCACGCACTGTTTAGATAATACTAAAGGTACATATTTGGATAAATGTAAGAAGGTTGTGTACTTGGGGTATCGTAAATTTCTTCCGACCAATCATCAAGTAAGAAAGAAATGCAAGAATTTCAACAGTGAGGCAGATTACCGGAAGAAGCCTAAGCTCCCTAAAGGTGCTGATGTATTTGGTATGGTGAAGGACCTAGAAGTAATCTTTGGAAAGGGTCCTGGCGGTCAATCTGTTCCGAAAGATCTCATTACCAGACACACGGCCATGTGGAAAAAGAAATCTATATTTTGGGAGCTTGAGTATTGGAAAGACCTAGAGGTCCGCTCTTCAATCGACGTGATGCACGTGACGAAGAATCTTTGCGTGAACCTGCTAGGCTTCCTGGGCGTGTATGGGAAGACAAAAGATACACCAGAAGCACGGGAGGACCAGCAACGTATCAAAGACCCACACAACAAGCATACTGTTAAAGGATGTAAATACTTAAGTAGCTACGCTCTTACCAAAGTAGAGAAGGACATCTTTTTTGAAGTCCTTTACAGTATCAAGGTCCCGGCTGGCTTCTCGTCAAATATAAAGGGAATAATAAATATGGCAGAGAAAAAATTTCAGAACCTGAAGTCTCATGATTGCCACGTGATTATGACACAGTTGCTTCCGGTTGCATTGAGAGGGCTTCGACCGGAAAATGTTCGATTAGCCATTGTGAAGCTATGTGCATTCCTCAATGCAATATCTCAGAAGGTAATCGATCGAGAAAGTCTGGAAAGGCTACAGAAGGATGTGGTCCAATGTCTTGTCAGTTTTGAGTGGGTGTTCCCCCCGTCCTTCTTCAATATTATGACGCATCTCTTAGTTCACCTAGTCGAAGAGATTTACATTCTCGGTCCTGTATTTCTGCACAATATGTTCCCCTTCGAGAGGTTCATGGGAGTCTTAAAGAAATATGTTCGTAACCGTGCTAGGCCAGAAGGAAGCATCTCCAAGAGCTATGGAACAAAGGAGGTCATTGGGTTCTGTGTAGACTTTCTTCCTGACCTTAAGCCGATTGGTGTTCCTGAATCACGGTATGAGGGGAGACTGAGTGGAAAAGGCACGCTAGGAAAGAAAGCAATGATATTTAGGGACGGGCATTCTTTGAATCAAGCACACTACATAGTTCTCCAAAGTTCTACCTTCGTGGCTCCGTATATCGAGGAACACATGAATGTTGTACGCTCCAAGTTCCCGAGGAAGGATGACTACTGGATTAAAAAAAATCACATGGAGACTTTCGGCACTTGGTTGCAATTAGATCTCATGAATGACACCACTATTGGAGATCAGCTCTACTTGTTGGCCACGACACCATCTGCGACTGTATTGACTTTTCAAGGGTACGAGATAAATGGGAATACATTTTACACGATTGCCCAAGATAAAAAGAGCACCAACCAAAACAGTGGTGTCCGCTTTGATGCAACATGCGAGAATGGGAAAAAGGACACATACTATGGTTACATAGAGGAGATATGGGAACTTGACTATGGACCTACTTTTAAGGTCCCATTGTTTCGGTGCAGTTGGGTCAACATAATGGAGAAGGGGTAAAGGTAGACCAGCTGTACAGAATGACAACAATGGATGTCAAGAATCTTGGTTTCAGAGACGAACCATTCGTCCTAGCCAATGATGTGGCTCGGGTTTTTTATGTGAAGGACATGTCCTCTAGACCGAAAAAAGAAAAAATAAGGAAACGAATACATCAGACAATGAGCCCAGGTGTCACATAGTTCTTTCAGGGAAAAGAAACATCGCGGGAGTCGAGGACAAGATAGACATGTCAGCAGATTATGATAAGCTTGATGAAATTCCGCCCTTCATCGTGAAAACTGACCCAAGCATCCCGTTAAGCAAAGAAGATGATCCATGGTTACGGCCTAAGAAGCGATCATAGGCAAGGGATCGACATACGCGACGAAGGATTCATATCCTAAACCCTAAACCCTATGTAAATCTATGTAATGTATGGAAACTTTATGTCATGTATGGAAACTTTATGTGATGTATCGAAACTTCATGTAATGGAGTCTTTCACAGGCTTGCAGGGAAATTTTTCCGAGGCGGAGCTTCCGAAGATGCCGTAGGGCATGTGCACCAACGACATCTTCGAGAAGCACCCCCACGGGAGATTTCTCAACCCTTTCCCCAATAATGTTAGAGGAGATGGAGTCTTTCACGGGCTTGTAGGGAATTTTTCCGAGGCGGAGCTTCCGAAGATGCCGTAGGGCGTGTGCACCAACAACATCTTCGAGAAGCTCCGCCACGGGAGATTTCTCAACCCTTTCCCCAACATTGTTAGAGGAGGTGGAGTCTTTCACGGGCTTGCATGGAAATTTTTCCGAGGCAGAGCTTCCGAAGATGCCGTAGGGCGTGTGCACCAACGACATCTTCGAGAAGCTCCGCCACGGGAGATTTCTCAACCCTTTCCCCAACATTGTTAGAGGAGATGGAGTCTTTCACGGGCTTGCAGGGAAATTTTCCCGAGGCGGAGCTTCCGAAGATGCCGTAGGGCGTGTGCACCAACGACATCCTCGAGAAGCTCCGCCACGGGAGATTTCCCAACCCTCCATCCATGGGGATGAAACTCTCTCTACCTATGTTGGCTTGTTGAGCTGCTTGCCATGGCGTATCGATGGTCCTTTTATAGGCACGGCGCCGCTTCTACTTTGTCTTGTTCCTCCGACAGGGCGTCGTGCGGTACATGCTTTATCTCATCGAGCAGTGCGTCCACCCACACGTCCTTATCCCGCCGACAGCTTTAGTCTCGGTTGCACCAACCAGCCGGGACTAAAGGTTACCCACGCGTCCTTATCCCACCGCCAGCTTTAGTCTCGGTTGCACCCACCAGCCGGGACTAAAGGTTACCCACGCGTCCTTATCCCACCGACAGCTTTAGTCTCGGTTGCACCCACCAGCCGGGACTAAAGGTTACCCACGCGTCCTTATCCCACCGGCATCTTTAGTCACGGTTGCACCCACCAGCCGGGACTAAAGGTTACCCACGCGTCCTTATCCCACCGGCATCTTTAGTCACGGTTGCACCCACCAGCCGGGACTAAAGGTTACCCACGCGTCCTTATCCCACCGGCATCTTTAGTCTCGGTTGCACCCACCAGCCGGGACTAATGGTTTGGTACCAATGCCAAACTTTAATTTGGTGGTTGCTTCACAGAACACCCCGATTTCGGCACCTCAAAAATGGAAATTGGCTTTTTCGTGTGTCGAAAGGGAAAACTTCCTCCTGAAACATCATAAGCCATCCCAAGATGCACATGTGTGCACAATATGAGCACATTATCACAATCTATGCCCTGATTCTAGCCATAACATTGGTGGTTTGACCTAAATGCCATGAAACCTAACATGATAGGTCATTTTGTGAAGGATTTTTTATGATGTTTGCAATTTTTCAAGTTCAATATTTTTCCTTGCAACTGTGGCACATAATATGACACCACGCGAAGGTTTCACATTGTTTGGATCATTTTTGAATTTCTTATGCCTGTTTCAAGCTATATTCAAAACGGCGGGCATGAAGCTTCTTAGCCCGGGGCTAAGCCTCGCTGAACTTGAAGTGGATCTCTGATGAAATAGCATGTTGCGAACCTATAAATGATTTTTTTAAAATTCACAAGCATTATATCATGTACTTATAGTTCAAATCTTGGCAACCTCCTACCGATTCAGCATGAATTTGTCTTTTTCATGAGGGATGGACAGAAAGGTTCTAGATACACCGGTTGAGAAATTGTCCATATAAGGTGGTATAGTATTTTTGAACAATGGTTTGGTACCAATGCCAAACTTTAATTTGGTGGTTGCTTCACAGAACACCCCGATTTCGGCACCTCAAAAATGGAAATTGGCTTTTTCGTGTGTCGAAAGGGAAAACTTCCTCCTGCAACATCGTAAGCCATCCTAAGATGCACATGTGTGCACAATATGAGCACATTATGACAAACTATGCCCTTATTCTAGCCATAATATTGGTGGTTTGACCTAAATGCCATGAAACCTTGAACATGATAGGTCATTTTGTGAGGGATTTTTTATGATGTTTGCAACTTTTCAAGTTCAATATTTTTCCTTGCAACTGTGACACATAATATGACACCACGCGAAGGTTTCACATTGTTTGGATCATTTTTGAATTTCTTATGCCCGTTTCAAACTATATTCAAAACGGCGGGCATGAAGCTTCTTAGCCCGGGGCTGAGCCTCGCTGAACCTGAAGTGGATCTCTGATGAAATAGCATGGTATGAACCTATAAATGATTTTTTTAAAAATTCACAAGCATTATATCATGTACTTGTAGTTCAAATATTAGCAACCTCCTGCCGATTCGGTAGGAATTTGTCTTTTTCATGAGGGATTGACAGAAAGGTTCCAGATACACCGGTTGAGAAATTGTCCATATAAGGTGGTATAGTATTTTTGAAAAATGGTTTGGTTAGTTATTTAAATTGAAGCACTTTTCCTGTTAAAAGTTTTTTGAAATTCTAAATTATGCAATAAATATTTTGTTAATGCAATTTTAATTAAAAATAGTAAAATTGTATAGTCCAAATAAAAATATTTGAAAATAGAAAATGGTTTCTGATTAGTTATTTAAATTGAAGCACTTTTCCTGTTAAAAGTTTTTTGAAATTCCAAATAAATAATCATCTTAAATTGAAACATCTTATTAATTAAAGAAGAAACAAATTTGAAAATGGCGGGAAGACCAAAAGGTTTGCCAAAATCTAAAAAAACGGGTCAACGATCCCGGTTCGTCCCACGAACCGGGACCGATGATCCTGGATGTGCGCGCTGCCATTAACATGCCTTTGGTCCCGGTTGTTGGCACGAGCCAGGACCATTGATCCTTTGGTCCCGGGTGGTTGGACTAACCGGGACCAAAGGCCGTGCACGTGGCAGCACAGCAACGCTCGTGCCCTAGACCTTTGGTCCCGGTTGGTGGCACGAACCGGGACCGTTGGTCCTTTGGTCCCGGTTATTGGGATGACCCTGGACCAATGGTCTCTACAGTTAACAGCCCCGACCTTCCTCCTCCCCAACTCCTCCAATTCACAGAGCACATCGACGCGCGGCTAAGGAAAATTTGCGGCGGAGCAAAATCACGCCGGTAGGCTGCCCAAATCCAGAGCGGCCGCTTCACGTCGTCGACACCCATCGCCGAGCGCCACTGTCCGCCACCGCGAGCAGGCAAGGAAGCTCCGCCTCACTGCAATCGACCCCACCTTCCCCGACTCCGGCCGCCGCGTTCTCCACTGATTCCGGCAGCGCCCGGCCTCCTCCGGCCTCACCGCACCCTCCATCGGCCTCCTGGTGAGCCATTGGTGCTCCAACACCACTCCTACGTCTCCCTCCCTCACTGTATAATCCTCCCCACGAGCACATGCCGCCACCGGCCGTCGGCCACCGTCAAACGGCTTGCTCTAGCGCACCTCCCATAGCGGTGCCGCCCGTTTTAGGTAGCCCGCATCGCGCTGGTTCGAACCGGGACAGTGGCGTCACCCCGCGCGCTTCTCTCCGCCGTCTTCCACCACCGCCTGGCAGTTCGCCGGCGAGCCTACGTGGCGCCACGGTGGCGTCGACATGGCGTCGCGTGTGCGTGACGTGGGCGCTAACCAATCCCCTCTAGCGTGGCATCTGAGGTGGCTTGGGCCCCCCGCGTCAGTCTCTGTGGCTAGTTTAGCCGTGGAGAAAAAAAACCCCACCCCGAGCTGACGTCATAATGACGCAGTAAAAGTTTAATATTTGTTTAAATAATTTCAGAAAAGAGTTTAATCTTATAAATTCAATAACTAATTATTTCTAAGTCAGAAAAATATGTATAGTATATCAAAATGTTCAGAAAAATGAGATCTACACAATAGAATCATAATCATGCATTGTTCAAAAACTTTAATTACAACTTTAATAAGAGATTGAAATCAACCCCTCGTAGGTGATTTCGGGGTCTCTCCTGTACTAGAGTTTGGACCCTTCGGATCCCACTTAAATTGCCAAGCATGCCTTAGGGTTAAATTTCAACTATGTTTAACTTGTCATATCATTATCGATGCCATGTGTTGATTGTTTAACTTGCAGATACTATGGATCCAACACATCAGGAAAACATCCTCTAAGGGATGATCTGCGAAAATGAAGATATCGATATCGATGTCACGAGTGAGTTTCTGAACGATTCCGGTCAGGGAGATGAGTCTCTCAGCCGAGGAGACGGCTCCGGTGAGGTAGAAGCTGAAGCCTGGGACAGGGGAGAAGCCGATAAGGAAGAAGGCGACGGCTTCGGTGGAACCTTAAACCTCGCAAACACCGGCGAGGTGTATATATGTATTTTTTTAATTAAAATGCTGTTGTCTATATATACATGCATATATTAACACTCTTTCTTCTTTTAGCCCTCCGGATCGAGAACTTCTTCCGTAAGAACGAAACGAGGCCCAAGAAAAAGTTGGATGACACTGTGAGGTATAGGATCGACGTGGTCGGTGTAGATGGCGAACCGCAAGTTCCCGTCGATGTCGCAAGAAAATTTGTCAAGCAATGCGGAGTTCTTGTGAGGGACTACATCCCGATCACCGTTCAAGAATGGAATCGGCCAAGCAGCGGTGGAGTCCCGTATGTCGGCGACGACGCCAAAGATAAGCTTTTTGACAAGCTCATTACTAATTTCCTCATGCCGAAACCAGATGTGACTCCAGATGAGGAGGAGAGAGCAAGAAGGGAGCTTGTGCAAAGAGTCAAGAAGTTTGCTCTTAGCAAGATGGCCGATGCATTCAAGAACTAGAAGAAGAAACTGTACAATAACTTTGTCAAGGTAGAGAAGACTCCGAATTTCAATGAAGCCGGCTATGCTAAGTTAAGACACTAGTGGGAGGATTTTGTGAAGTACAAGACATCGGAGAAAGCTAAGGAAAGGTCTAGAATAAATACGGAGAATGCTGCTAAGAAACTGTACCATCATAACATGGGGCCTACTGGCTACGCCGGTTGCATGCCTAAGTGGGATGCACTTGAGGTCAATTACGTAGCTGCCGGGATCAGACCAGAGCCCGCAACATGGACACCACGGGCGAGAAACTGGTTTTACGGCCACGGGGGCACATTGGGCAAAGAAGGGAGGGCAATATATAATCAGAAACACAAAGATGATCCCCTACTGCCCATCAACGATATTAGAAATGCAGTAGATGATGTTGCAGTGGGACGGTTCGTTCCCGATAGAGAGAACGACAAGCTCACACGGGCCCTTAAAAATCCTGAACACGACGGACGAGCACGAGGCACACCAGGCTCCAAGCCGTGGAAGGTTGCCTTCCCCCCGAAAATGAAAAGATATCCCGATAAAAGCCATCAGAGGAGAAAGGAAAGGGAGGCAGCTGAGAAAGCGGCCGCTGCAGACCGGCTGCGTAATGTAGAAGAAGCATTAAAGCAGCACCAGGATCAACTCGACATACTTAGCCAGCAAGGTGCTAGCGGCCAATCTCAGCGGCACGTGGTAGAAGATGCATTCGAGGGTACCGGCGCCCCATCGAATAAGAAAAGCAGCGTCGCTTCCACGCAGCTCCATGATGTTGATGATGATGCACCGACGACATCTCCTCCTAAACGCTACCTAGTGGATGATATCACGGAGACAACAGCTTGTGAGCTAAAGGTGCAGGTTATGAACTTAAGGGTGACGGCGGCGGTCGGCATGGCGGTACCAATTGCGCCTAACCCAACTTGGCATTGCAGACCGGTTCCAAAAGGGTACGCTGTCCTCAGAGCAGCAATCTACCTTTGCCGCCACCTCACCATTCTCCAGCGCAACCATCGCCTTCACCGCCTCACCGCTCAGCGCAACCGTCTCCATCGCCGCCTCAGCCATCTCCACCGCCGCGTCAGCCGTCTCCGTCCCATGAGCCTTAGAGACAAAAGCGGAAGTATACTAAGGGGGGCAGCACCACCACCAGCAGCAAGAGCACGTTCCGATCACCGAAACGTAAGCAACCGCCCCTCCCAAGAGTACCTCATCAGAATATGAAGAAGCTATCTTGCGAGAAGACAGATGAGGAAACTAATGAGGCCGCAACTGCCCATTATGAAAAGTGGAAGATTGACATGGCTAACAAGAAAAAGCCGATAGAGACATTTTTCCCGGTCACCGCAGAAGATAAAGCCAAAGCAGCCGCGCTTAAGATTCACCTTCACCAACCCATAACGCTCACATCAGACTATAATCGCTCTATTACCAAGTCGGCTGAGGTAAAAGAGCGGAGAGTCGAGAAAGAAGTTGCCCAGCTCGGACAACAGAAAAATCAATCGACCGAACCGCTCAAAGTGTACGATACCAATGAGTGGATGATCCAGGAGCGGCATGATCCGAACATTGATCCGGAGTTTGTTCGACTGTACGGAGAAAAAGCCCAATTATATGGACTGTCTATTACTGAGTACATGAGCCGTATGCATGAGTTCGAGGGGTACCAAGAAACAACATACGTGTACCAGTACGGGGCTCCTCTCGTCAAACCCGAGTTAGTCAAAGATCTATCAACAAAAATACGAAGATTGCATAACTGGTACATCCAAGCCTGTGCTGATTCCAAAAACTTGATCTATGCTGCATATAAATACCACCATTACTGTCATGGAGATGGCTTCCTACTGATCGAATTTCCAGAATTATTTCAGTTTTACCAACAAGACGCCCTCGACAAAACTATCGTCAGTGCCTATTGTTTGTAAGTATTATTAATTTCTGTAATTAAGTCTTTCTAGCTCAGCTCATTTATTGCTTGTATAATCTTACTAATCACTATACTAATTATATATGCAGAATGAAGATACTAGAATGCAACAAAGGACAAATCTATGACCTTGGGTTTGTTGACTGTAATTTCGTTCATGAAGTTACTCTAAAAACAAATCCCAAAGAGACAGAGGATAACTTGTTCCAAGCGTTGAAGTATTTCAGCAACAGAAGGGAAATACTATTTCCTTACAACGCTGCGTGAGTGTTACTGTCTTGTACACATTCTATTTTCGATTACTCAATGTTAAGCGTATAATTGACTCGTGTTATATTTTGTTAGTGTGTCAAGCTTCCACTATATTCTCTTAATTATTTCTGTTGACACCGGAGTAGTAAAAGTCCTGGACTCGAAACGCACTCCATTAGAAAAGTGGGCGGACATGCAGGAATGCCTCCAGAGGGCTTGGAAACGGTTCACCGCCAAAACTAGGGATGTTTAGAAGCCAGATCTTACATTTCAACCATTGATTGTAAGTACTACTTGCTAGATCCACGCATCTCTTTGATTCTTGTTTCAATACCACCATTATCATGCTTGATCATTATTTTGATTGAACTCCGTTCTCGTAAAGTGCTTGAGGCAGGAAGCCGGGAATAACTTATGTGGATACTATGTCGGCGAGTTCATTCGCCAGACGACCAAAGAGAAGGGGACAGACCGGAACATCAAAAATATTGAAGTACGATAAACAATAATCACAACTTTATTTTATTACCACCAATTGTGTTTAGTTTCATCCATATATATTGATCCCCTTCTTTATATTAGATCGAACGGATGCGGGACGGTCTTCTATCACAAGAACGCATGCAAGCAATTCAAGAGGAAATTGCCGGATTCTTGTTAGAACAAGTCATAGATCCGAAAGGAGAATACTATTACCCACTTCATTTGGAAGGGTGAAGTGTATAAAAGAAGATGTAAATTAGATCAAATTCGTGTGAGAGTATCGTTTGTAATTATAATATTTTTCGACCAAGAAGACTGATGAGACGGTGTATATATTTGTGATCATGCATGATGTGTAATATATATATCGTGGTTTCATTATTTCTGTATATATGTAGTACCATTAAATTTATAAAAAAAAACCTGCCGCGGCAGAAAAATAGCCCGAAATCCTGCCGCAGCACAAAACTCTGCCACGGCAGAAAAATAGCCCGAAAATCCTGCCGCGGCACAAAACCCTGCCGCGGCACAGAGACCAACGATCCTGGTTCATGCCAAGAACCGGGACCAATGATCCACCCCCGCCCGTCTCTGGCGCTGCCACGTGGGGACCCATTGGTCCCGGTTTTTCCCACGAACCGGGACCAATGATCCACCCCTCCCTCGTCGCTTGCCCGCCCACGTGGAGACCCATTGGTCCCGGTTCGTGCGCGAACCGGGACTAGCATTAGTCTCGAGTGATTGGTCCCGGTTCCGGGACCAATGGCCCTTATGAACCGGGACTAGAGGCCATTTTTCCACGAGTGATACATTCACTTTACCAAACTAAAATGTCTTATATTTGTGAACAGAGGAATTAGATGTTTTAGTTATGTTTTATCTAAAATATCTACACACTAAAAGGGGTCTAAATACACTTCTTTCACATAGCTAAAAAATCTTATGCTTTAAAATGGAGGGAATAGGGAGTAGCATACTAGAGTAACTCTGACAGCTGCTACAAAATGTGACAATAGGTTTCAGCGATGCGGCAGCTGTCGCGGTTTTGCAGCGGCAAAATTGTCTGGCTGCTTTACCAGCTTTCACATTTTGCACCGGCTGCTCCAGCAGCTGTTGCAAAACAACAAGTTTTGCCTTTAAATTTTTGCATTGCGCTAAAGTGGGCTACATAGTTATTTAATGGAATTTAAACTACATTGTGGAATTTAAACAAAGTTCAACACTTCAACATAAAAACTACATATTAACCCTAAAATCTACTTCCAGTCGATGTCGAAGTCACCGATTTCGTCCCTAAAATCGGAACTGAGGGTCGACGAGTCATCGACAAGGACGGGTGGCGGTGGCGCGGGGTTGGACGGACCAGCGCCATCGGAGCTCTTCTTCTTGGCCGCCGACGTGTAGAACGTCAGCTCCGCCTGCACGTGCTCGGGGTGGTTGAGGCGGAGCTGCGACATCCTCATGTTGTCGAGCTCGGCGGCCTGGCGCTGCATCACAGTGTCACGCCGCTGCCAGCGCTGCCGGTGCTCATCGCGGTTCACCCATTGCATCTCCGGCGCAAGGAACTCCACCTGCTGCAGCGACTGCACGTCCCGGAAATTGAGATCATGGTCGAACCTCCACGCCACTGCGTCGTGCGTGCACGGCTTCGTCGGGGGAGTCAAAAGTTCCCAGCCACTAGTGGGCGCCGCCGTGGCTGTTGTCGGCGGTGAAGCGGCCGGAGGGCCGCATCCGGACACCGAGGAAGCCGGTAGAGTTCCTCGACTAGCGACGACGTGGCGGCATCTCGTCAGCAGCAATTAGCCGATGGGAAGTCCGATTGGGGCTAGGGGAGGGCGTGCGGAGGCCGGATCTACTGGGACTGGGGAATCGGCGGCCCCAACATTGTAGGTGGTGGGTGAGGAATTTTGGCGGTTGGGCTGTGTGCGTTGCGTGGCTGGGATTTGTGGCAGCTGCATGACTGCCACATATATGCAGCACGAGACCTTGCTGCCGAAAAAAATTGTAGCACCAAACTGCGATGCGGCAGCCGTTGGAGACGATTTTTGGCCCGCGCTGCCGCATTCAATGATTATTTGTGCTATTGACGAATTTTGCGGCAGCTGTTGGAGACGATTTTGGCCCGCGCTGCCGCATTCGGTGATTATTTGTGCTATTGACGAATTTTGCGGCAGCTATTAGAGTTGCTCTTAGCATGCCTGGCTGGCACTTATCATGGCTGGCTGGCACCTAGAATGAATTATCTGAGCTTCGGCTGGCGATTCTCTGCCGTGGAAAACGCAAATTTTCAGTTTTTCCTGAACAACACCGCTCTCTATCTCTGCTCGAATCTGATCTTAAATTCAGTTGAGCAAGCAAGGTACCATTCACGCACGACAAAACTAGCTGCTTGCTTGAATGTCTATACGAAAATTAGCGGTAGATAGCTAAATAAATACCACCGTGGTTATAGTCAAGGTTTTGGATTTCGGCCAAAAAAATTGAATTTTGGCCATCGGTTGGGCCCGGTATTTATATAAACCGGCCAAATAATTTCAGCCCTTTTTGAATATACAGCCCGGCCATGGCCTAAAATAGCCTAAAGATAACCCTCCTTCTCGGTGTAAAAACTGGAAGTGAGCGCTTCCTAGCCCTAATATTCACTTTTCCCCATCTCTACTATGTGTGGCGGTGGCTACAGGCAACCTAAGCGAGAGAGGCGGGGCAGCGTCGCCTCTGCCCATCTCCATCCTTCTCCTCCAGTAGTACACTACTCCTCATCATCCATCTCGCTGTCCTCCTTCCCATCCACATCCAGGGAGCGTGAAAACGTTCACGACGGCCGTGCAACCGGTGACCGGGTTGACCGCGGCAACAACATGGAGCGTGGCCACAAGCGGTAGCAAGGTGATAGGTGATCCATTCCCCCACCCCTCCATGATCCCCTCACGTGTTCTACATGGTGGTATGTAGTTCCCAGGGCAAGGGATTAGCAAAATCTAATGGAATTAGAGGGAACATGTTCATGTGGTGCTGTTTATGGACGTCCTAGTTCAGAAATCACCATTTTCGAGTAATTATATGGCTGAAACAGAGTATGAATAGTTGGAGTGTTTTGTAGTTTTCGTTCCCACGATCTTTTTGAGTGGTCATTCACTCAATTTGGTTAAGGGGTTTATCTGCAGCGATAAGAACAGGTTGATGTACTGTTTTCGCAAAACAGTATTTTCATAGCTTTTGGCATTAGCTTTTCATGCTCTTCAAAGGATGATAATGTGTTATATAGTGATGTAACTACCCGTATACTTCATAGATAATATTTTTTTCCATTAACTTTCATGAGTATTCTTGTTCATATGAATTTCCAAAGACGGCTATTCGTTCTTCTGAAATCTGAAAACAGCAGAGGTATTTGCTGGTTTTGGCCTTCAAAAGATCATATTCTGAGTTCGAATAGTTGGAGTTATTTGGGGATAAGTCTCTTATGAATGCATAGACATATCATGTGCTTGCTTTGGAGGTTCCTAGCTCTAGTTGTGAAATCTTACGTCAAGGGACAACAAAGGGGTTTGCTCTCCAGGTATGCAATTAGGCGCGTTGTTGCATATGCTTTTCATAACTTGTTTGTTGCAAGGTTTAAAACTTGTGTATATGTTTTTACAACAGGTTTCAGTGACAACCATGATAATGAAGAAAATTTTCTGATAAGGAAGGGTTCTTCAGCAAGAGAGGAAGCTTGGAAAGGTCAATACTATGTTAACTTAGCCTAAGCTTCATTAGGATATACTCTTTTTTCTTAATGCTAGTTGGTGTAGTTTTCTACGTTTTAACCTTATAATTTTTATTTCTAACACCGTGCTTGTTTTTTGAAATGTAGGACTTATAAACAATGTCACCTATCATGTTTGGAACCATGGCAACAAGTTTGAAGGAGGATTTCATTGTCGATATTGCAACCTCAACCGATTCAAGGAGCATCTTGGCTATATAGTAGGTCAAGTTAGAGATTTCCCAAATGTTTTACGAATGTTCGTGATGCAGTGAGGGATGTCCGAAGTAAGACAAGGCAAAAGAAGAGGGAGAAGGAAACTCGTAACTTCAGATTGGAACGAGAGATTATGATTGGCTATATTGCAGAGAAGAGGTGATAAATATGATTATGATGACCATATTAAAATGTCACTTTGGAGGTCACTTAAGGACCTGGATATCTCTCGTGCAATTGAGGGGAGACAGGGGAGTGGTGGTGTTCGTGTTTCCCTTGGGAAGAAGAGTATTACAACCTACTTCGACAAAGAGTTATCGAGAAACAAGATATCAACGCAACCAAAGATTACTCTTGCCATGGATCCAGAGTCAAGAGTTGTACTCGGCCAAGCTTGGGCAAAGTTTTTTCAAGACAATGACATTGCTGACTTGAAAGCTGATTTTCCATACTTTCGAGTGGCAATGAAGATCACTCAATAACTTGACCCACCCCTATCCTAACTGACAAAAAGATTGGTGGTATTTATTTGGTCAAGAACTACAATAAAGCTACATAGTGGTTGAATTTTTTTAAACAAGATTGCAAGAACTACGGTGTTACTGTGATGTGCGACTCGTGGACTGGACTTACTGGTATGGACATTATAAATTTCATGGTGTACTGCAATGCTCAAATGTTCTTTCTCAAATCTATTGATGCATCTGGTCAAACTCAAAATTCAGGCTAGTTTTCTTAAGTTTGAAATTATACTTCTATTTACTTACACGTTATACTATTTAGGAATTAGGAGTTAAGACATTGTATTGTTTTCTTACAATTGCATAATTTCTCTATAAAGAGATTAAAAAGGTTGGTGTTGAAGAGATAGGCCATGAGAACATTGTTCAAATTATGACCGACAATGGGTCAAATTACAAGAAAGGATCCTCTACTAGAGTTTTACAAACTTTTCCTCTACTAGTTTTACAAACTTTCTTGTAATTTGACCCATTGTCGGTCACAATTTGAACAATGTTCTCGTGGCCTATCTCTTCAACACCAACCTTTTTAATCTCTTTATTGAGAAATTACGCAATTGTAAGAAAACATTACAAATGTCTTAACTCCTAAACAGAAACATGTAAGTAAACATAAGCATAATTTTAAACTTAAAAAATCTAACCTGAATTTTGAGTTTGACCAGATGCATCAATAGATTTAAGAAAGAACATTCGAGGATTGCAGTACACCATAAAATTTATAATGCTCATACCAGTAAGTCCAGTCCATGAGTTGCACATCACAATAACACCGTAGTTCTTCCAATCTTGTTTAAACAACTTCAACCACTCGGTAGCTTCATCATAGTTCGTGTCCAAATAAATTCCACCAATCTCTTTGGCAGTTAGGATAGGGATTGGCCAAGTTGTTGATTAATCTTCATTGCCACTCGAAAGTATGGACAATCAGATTTCAAGTCAGCAAAGCCATTGTCTTGAAAAAACTTCGTCCAAGCTTGGTCGAGTACATCTCTCAACTCTGGATCCATGGAAAGAGTAATCTTTGGTTGCGTTGATACCTTGTTTCTCGATAACTCCTTGTCGAAGTAGGCTGTAATACTCTTCTTCCCAAGGGAAACACGGACATCATCACCACTCACTCGCCTCCTCTCAATTGCACGAGAGATATTCAGGTCTTAAGTGACACCCAAAGTGACGTTTTAATATGTTCATCGTCACCATCTTCAATATTTATCACCTCTTCTCTGCAATATAGCCCATCCATAATCTCTCGTTTTAATCTAAAGTTACGAGTTTCCTCCTCCCTCTTCTTTTGCCTTGTCTCACTTCGGACATCCCTCACTGCATCACGAACATTCGTAAAACATTTGGGAAATCTCTAACTTGACCTACTATATAGCCAAGATGCTCCTTGAATCGGGTTGCACCCCCTCCCCTACTCTTGAGGTTGCAATATCGACAATAAAGTCCTCCTTCAAACTTTTTGCCATGGTTCCAAATATGATAGGTGTCATTGTTTATAAGTCCTACATTTCAAAAAACAAGCACGATGTTAGCAATAAAAACATAATGTTAAAAATTGAATTTAAAACGTAGAAAACTACACCAACTAGCATTAAGAAAAAACTATATATCTTAATGAAGCTTAGGCTAAGTTAACGTAGTATTGACCTTTCCAAGCTTCCTCTGTTGCTGCAGAACTGTTCCTCATCAGAAAATTGTCTTCATTATCATGGTTGTCACTGCAACCTGCTGTAGAAACATATATACAAGTCTTAAACCTTGCAGCAAACAAGTTATGAAAAGCATACGCAGCAATGCGCCTAATTGCATGCCCGGGAGAGCAAACCCCTTTGCTGTCCCTTCACGAAAGATTTCACAACTAGAGCTAGGAAGCTCCAAAGCAAAATGATATGGCTATGCATTCATAAGAGACTTATCCACAAATAACTCCAACTATTCGAACTCAGAATATGAACTTATGAAGGCCAAAACCAGCAAATACCTCTGCTGTTTTCAGATATCAGAACAACAAATAGCCTCCTTTGGAAATTCATATGATCAAGAATACTCATGGAAGTTAATGGAAACAAGATTATCTATGAAGTATATGAGTAGTTGCATCACTATATAACACATTATCATCCCTCGAAGAGCATGAAAAGCTAATGCCACAAAGGTATGAAAATACTGTTTTGCGAAAACAGTACAACAACCTGTTCCCATCGCTGCAGATAAACCGCTTAACCAAATTGAGTGAATGACCACTCAAAATGATCGTGGGAACGAAAACTACAAAACACTCCAACTATTCATACTCTGATTCGGTCATATAGGTACTCGAAAATGGTGATTTCTGTACCTGGACGTCTAGAAACAGCAAACACATGAACATGTTCCCTCTAATTCCATTAGATTTTGCTAATCCCTTGCCTTGGGAACTAGATACCACCATGTAGAACACATGAGAGGATCATGGAGGGGTGGGGGAATGGCTCACCTTGCTGCCGCTTGTGGCCACGCTCCATGTTGCTGCCCCCGTCGACCCGGTCACCGGCTGCACGACCATCGGGAACGTTTTCACGGTCCCCTGGACGTGGATGGGAAGGAGGACAATGAGAAGGATGATGGGGAGTGCGGCACTACTGGAGAAGAAGGTTGGAGATGGGGGGAGGTGGCGCTGCCCCCCGCCTCCCTTGCTTAGGTTGCTTGTAGCCGCCGCCACACACAATAGAGACGGAGGAAAGTGAATATTAGGGTTATTAGGAAGAGCTCAGTTCCTGTTTTTATACGAAGAAGGGTTATCTTTAGGCTAATTTTGGTCATGGGCCGGGCTGAATATTCAAAAAGGGCTGAAATTATTTGGCCGGCTTATGAAATGGCTGAAATTCAGTTTTTTTTTGGCCAAAATCCAAAACCTTGCTTCGAGGCGGTCTACACGTCGAATGCCACATTCGAGGACCCGCTCATGCGAGGGTGGAGGACCTAGTAGGGCAAGGTAGGTGCGGCCCTACCTTGATTTGTGCAAAAGGATCTAAGTGTATGTACGCATCAGTCGGTCTATGCGTCAGTTCAAGAAATTGCTTGTTAGTGTATACTCACATTTGTGCGTCCTAGATAACCTTTGAATTAAACCCTGTCAAGATCATTCCAATCAACCTTTTCATTCGTGTCCAACCGTGTCACTTTGTCTATGGTTGATCGGCTGTGTACATCCTAGCTATGTAGATGCCGGGTATAAACATTATGATTAATAATAAAGCGCTCATTTAAAAAAAACAAGGATGTTTACCCGCCTGACAAAAAACAAGGATGTTGGTACTATCCAACGATTTTTTTCTCAGCTTTATGGCTACAATGTGTGGAACACAATGACAACCAGACCAATGGCTAAAAGAAGGGCTTCCGGCGAAACCGGCAACAACTAAGAATTTGCAATTGCGGTGGCTAGCTGCAGTGGCAGAGGAGCATATTAAACTAATGTGTTTAAACTAATTTCTTTCTTGCTACAAAATGTTTTATTGGTTGGAGTTTCCCTACCTCAAGTTTTTTTCTTCCTCGGCCACTACATACGAGCACACGGGTAAGTCAATCACCTTTGTTCGTATACCCTCAGCAACATCCATCTATCTCATCAGCATCCACAATCTGCTAATCGATCATAGGTGAAGCAGATCAAAACGGCCTTCTACACGCTTCCCAAGTAAACATCTCCTTCCGTCTTCCCTAGGTATGGTGAGGTCGTTTTGGTCAGTATGTTATGTGCCATAGCCAATACTAAAGATCTTCATGCATCGATGATCGTCAGGTGTTCGGTGACACGATCCACGAGAACTCCACTGGGCCCGGGAAATCGGCTTCCTCACTCCCACCCTTCCATACCATCATCCTCACCATCGAATGCTCTAAATGGCATAGTGGAAATATCAACCACATTTTCACTAAAAAATTGGCGAATGAGGTCAGAATGTCATGCAAATGTTAAGGTAAGGTTTCTATAAAGAGAACATGAACGGTACTTACTGAAGGGGTTCGCAGCAAAAAAAAATCATGACTAGCGCACCATTTGTCCGAATTTATCTAAAAGTAATGTTGTAACAGAGAAGCTTTCTATGACATACCCTTGTAGAACGAAAACCCTTAACGTTCATGCGGAACGTGGATGATGTACTCATACTCCTAGCCGACCTCAAGGTCGTGTTGCTCCTCGCACGTCATCCCAGATCCTTGCACGACAGTCCATGTGCCACAACTGGCAGCACCCCCATGGTTTCGCAAACATACGTTGCTCCATGACGACTCCTCGTCTAGCCAATCCAACTGGGATTGTGGAAGTAGATCTTATGGAACAGGACCCAGCAATGCGATAGAGTGTTGAAGATACGTCGTCTCCCACGCGTACAGTTCTTCTTAGAACCACGCAAATGCAAGAGCCAATGAGAGAGAGATATTTCCTAAGAAAATTGTCTGAGAGAAATATTGTGTGTTGTTTCTCTCCCATAAGCCCCTTCTTATATAGGGAAAGGGAGGGAACCCCCAACTAGTGAAGTCCCGGTATGGGACTAAACAAAGGGAGGAGGGGAGGAGGCGCACCATGGGAGGGAGGCAGGTCAGGTGGGCCCCACCCCCACCCTGCCGTGGCCCAAGCTGGTCGGGCGGGTGGCCTAGGGCAGTGGCCCTCCCCCATGAGCCCTTCCCTCTAGGAAGTGGCCCACTAGGGGAAGTTTTGCCCAAAATTATTTTTAAAAAAGATTTTTATTTATTAATTTATACAATTAATATGAAAAACACATTTAACATTTTATCATGATCAAAAACTCCTTTTTGATCATTCCGAACAACTTCAAACTTTACCCGGAACCCGTCAGATTATGTCTCTCCTTTCTTCCGGTGATCCCAATAAATCCAAAACGATCTCCAAGCGTTGTAGAACCCTTAAGTTTGTTACTCTACGGTTCGGGAACATCATAGACATGATCGAGACACTTCTCGTATCAATGATCATCAGCGGGATCTGGATACCGATAATGATCGATGTGCATTCCACAATTTCAATGTCGTTTGAACCATCAACGTTAACCCCATTTTGCTTTGTTACTTTGATACCTAACTTGTCCGAGATATGATCATTGGTATCACTATAATACTTTGTTCAATCTCGTTACAAACAAGTGCTGCTTAACTCGTTCTCATGATATTTCATCCTTGTGACGTAGTCACACGCCGTGCAGCTTTATGGATATAATCTCACTGAGTGTGTCCAATGTATCTTCCCATCACATGTGACAACATATCTCGATCTTGATGTATACGCCTCAACCTATCCCTTTAGAATACCTGACATACACCTTTATGATCACCCTGTTACGGTGTGACGGTTGATGCAATCAAAGCAGCCACGAGTGATAGTGATTAAATATGATCTCACAATCTAAGGAGTAGGATACTTCGTTTCTAATTATTGCAACGATGAACTATGTGACTTGATCATGTTCAATACTTATGTTGGGTACAATGTCCATCACATCATTCATCTAATGAAGTGATATTATTGTCAATTGACATAAATACCCATGATCAGGAAAGCTCGATCATCAGTTGACCAATGAACTAGTTTAATAGAGGCTACTAGAGACTTGGTTTTTTACATACCACACGTGTACTAATGTTTCTGATTGATATACTTATAGAATGGTATAAAACTATTATGAACTAATGAAATATCACTACAACATGGAGCTCGTGCCTTGGCGCTTACAAACACTGAGGCACAGCCCTATTCGTCGCGTTCGCGCTCGCGCCGCAAAACAAAGCTGCCAGGGATAACTACATTGGGGAAAGTGAATCCACGGTGGATTTTTTTTGGCTTGGAACAATGTTAGCTGCCAAGCTAGCGCTTTCGTGGTGTGACAGAGATATACATTGAATCCGGCGTTATAGAAAGTACCCCAATAAAGAAAAGAATTCACCGTGCTTGCATACTTAGGCAGCAAAAAAATATAATTTTATTTATGTTAATTAGGATCAACAATACACACATTATCCCCTCCATTCCATTCAAATTTAAATTACAATATAATTTTATTTACATTACATATTTTGATCCCTCTATTTAATAAACCCTATACTTATTCTTGAGGGTCTCTAAGTTTTCTCCATCTCACTAGAGTCTCGCGGCCACCGGATGGTTCTTCGACAGCCGTAGCGACGCGGCCACCGTCCTTCGTGGACGGTTCTTTGACGTCTGTAGCGACGCGGCCACTGTCCTCCACGGTCAGTCCTTTGACGTCCGCAATGACGCGTCCACCGTCATCCATGCACGGTTCTTCGACGGCCGCAGTGGCACAACTGCCATCCTCCACGCACGGTTCTTTGACGGCCACATCGGCGCAACTGGCATCCTCTAGGATGCATACATCACCTTGGATTTAGAGAGAGAGAGAGAGAGCACATCAATCACAAGAACATGATGAAGGACGGTTGATCTGTAGATGAGATGAACAAAATGAAGAAGATTCCGTAGAATCGGGAAAGAAGGGGGCGGTGGGGTTAATCTGTAGTAAGCGATACCCGATCTACATTTCTTGAGATTTCGAGGTATGGCGATGTTCAGATCTAGGTATGCCAAACATGGAGTACGCCACTGTACGGAGAGGGGAGTGGGGAGTGGGGATTAAAGGTTTCCTGTATTATATGGAAATGGGGCGGGTAGTTGGTGAGATCTAGGGTTTGGTTTATGGGATGTAGAATAGGTACGGCCATTCACGTGGCCCAAACTTTCATAGAGCACCCATATGTCGATCTCTAGCATAAAAAAGAGACCCATTTGCACTAGCTTCGAGGGCATATTCTCATTGAAGAAAGGGAGCCACGAAGTGGAAATGGCCGGAACGAGACTCCAACCCGAGTTTCCGGGCTAGCGAGCAAACTCATGTTGCTAACCACTAGCCCTCTGGCTAGTCTCTTCGATCTCCAGCATAAAGGACCATGCTCGGGTGCACTATTGTGGGTCACATCTGACAGCTACACAAGCCTAACCAATCAACGAGATGTGCTCGACAATTTCCCAGTGTACAACCACAACTAGCGATGCTTGCAATGGACGACATAACAAGAGAATGCCACCATTGCCCAAGTGTGGCATGAAAAATCGCCGCTCTTGCGAGCCACCAACCATGGCACCAAAATCAGTCGGTACCTTGTGTACTACGACATCTAAGTGGCGATCGCAACAAATTGGTATCGTGAAAGCCCATCCGCCGCGTCACCAAATTTTGCCGATTCTTTTTTCTTGTGCCGCCCCAAAAATCCACCATGTATGGGGGTATTTTTGTATTGTATGATAATAAACATCCTTTATTATTTGCCACTAGGGTATATTTTCAACAGTCTTCCACTTGCACTGAGTACACATAATCTAGTTGCATTTGTTACTAATCATAACATCATATCATATACGTATGTGCTATTGATCATGCTTGCTGGTGGAAAAACGTTTCGTCAACTATCTGTATATTCTTTGCAAATCGTTGATGTCACCTATTTTGACATTATTCTATATTATCACATAATATCTTTGAAGCGCATGTTCGGTGGCAGAGTGAGACTTTGTTTTCATGTGTCTACAATAATGACATTTGTTCAGTCAAGTGGACTTTCACTATCGTCATGTATATTGAGAACACACTCAGTTGAAAGTAGAACTTTCTTAAGCCAAATACCATACTTGCTATTTATGAAGTAATCGCATACTTCTATATCAATGTAGATCCTTAGTTACCTTTATACACCGAAGGATTGACTTAAACTTGTTTAGTGATTTATTTAGAAATCACTTTAGAACATGTTCTTCTAACCAAGAAAATGGGTCACATTACATCAAGTATACAATATGGTTGTATGGAAGAACCTATGATCTAAGAATAGGAAATGTACACATCTCTTTTCTTTCCCTTTTAACCATAGTGGTTCATACCGTGATTTAACTCAATGCTTCATCTAGTTTGATAAGTAAGAACCTCTTTCTTTGCTTGTTCTATTCTGAACTCCTTCAGAATCTAAACTAAAATATTATGAACTTCTCTCAGAATCTAATTCTTGAAACATTTCGACTATAATTTTTTATTAAACATATTGATCTATCTCGATAGATTTTAATGTTCAATATTTCAACTTTATCAAATATTTACTTACTTAGATATTACTAATATACCAATCTCATCTTTCATAATACGTCATTTACATATTTAAGAATGTTGTCACGCTCCCACTCAAATATGTTATCCACATAAGTGACTAGGATAATCACTCAACTCCCATTGAAATATGTCATCCGCACATTTGATCAGGGAATTCACATAGCTCCCACTTAGTTTCTTGTAAACTCAGGTCTTCTCTATAATCTTGGCAACTTCAAAATTGTTTGATCATCTATCAAATCGATAATTTTTAGCTACGAGACACTAGCATCCATATGATTGACAAAATCCTGCTTGTTGTACTAATTACAACACTTTTCAATATTTCCATTGAAGAACGCGCAATTTTGACGACCTTCTATAAATTATCAAAATTGTAGTAATTGCTGGTGTGAATCCAATAGACATTAAGATTTTCTACACATAATAGTCAACATTTGAATTTTTCAAAACATACTTTATGATAAATCAAGCTTTATGTCTTTTATTTAGTTTCATTTCTTCCTTGAAACTATTGCAGTTATCAGGAAAGATTAAGTAACATCTTTATTTAATAAGATCAAGTAACCTTTTACTTTCTAATCTTAAATGTAACTTACTTTAGTATTTCATGACTTTTAGTCATTTTTATACTTATGTCCATCATCACTTCTTTATAGTTTGCAGGTATGTCTTGTTCAATTAACATTGTAAGTGAATCAACAATGTAATTCCACTAATAGGCAGAATGCTTTGTTGAATCGTACTTCTTCTAGTAACAGTACTCGGTTGAAATGTTATGATCATGATCATTTGTTTCTTCTCTACTTGTAGAGTCTTGTTCCAGAACACATTGCGTTGCGCTACTTGATGTTTGGAGGTAAGGTCAAATACATTGTTTGAGCTTTTACTTTCTTCCATCAACACTTTCATCGAGAAACTCTTTATTGAGAAAACAAAATATACATATATACTTGGGGTAACTGGGTTTACCCATTTTAGTTGTGGAAAATATATTCATAGTTGCCTAAGAATATACTACAAAGATTTACTTTCGTTATAATTTCAAATTATCACATAAATCAAAATCTCTAGAAATTCGAACATACCATATGGTGTTGTTTCCACGAATCTTAGATGATTCCCTATGTTTTAAATGAATGTTGCACAATCTACTACTGAGGCTGAGTATATGGCTATTGCTGAAGCATGTAAAGAGTTTGTTTGGTTGAAAGGTTTATTTGTTAAGCTTTATGAAGATGATTTGCATTACCTTGTTTAGTGATAGTCAAAATGCCATATACCTATTGAAGGTAAAATATTTCATGAGAGAATGAAGCATACTAATGTCAAGTACTCCCTCCATCCAGAAATAACTAACTTAGATTTGTCTATATTTAAATGTATGTATGCACTAAAATGTGTCTAGATACATTTGTATCCACACAAACTCAAGTCAGTTATTTAATATGATGACAAAGCTTATTCCTGTTGCGTTCAAGCTTAGTTGGTATAACTGTTTAGCCCCTAGTGGCTATTGGCTCCGAAAGTGTTTTCTTTATCATTTAAAGAGATGATTGATGTTGATGTTATAAGAATGAATTTGTGTGAAGGTGGAGTTCTTAGTATTCAATCCAAATTTCATAAGAAGGCTAACGATAGAGAGAAGCAAGGCCCAGCACCAGAAGGCTTAGGCCGATTGGACGTATGTTTTCATCATTATATATACCTCTTGTAAACCGCCGAGTGGAAAAAGTCGCATATGATAATCCCGACATTGTAAACACTTCCTATATTGTGAAGTTTTGCTGGATGGCGCTCATGGTTTTTCTCTATTTATTAGAGTTATTTTCCATGTTAAATGTTGGGTCCCCCTTCGTGTGTTTGTTCGTTCTTTATTGTATTGCTTGTCACATTAATAACAAACAAAGTGGTAGCTGCCAAAACCTATATGGGCTTACCTAGCTCATTAGAAAGGTGTATCGCCGTCAAATGGTAAAGTAAGTGAGGCCAAGATGTTCACTGCTTGTCTCTAATGTTTAGTGGAGATTTCGATGTAACATTAGATGTACAAATACACATCCTGTTCTTGCGTCGATAGCTTGGTTATTTTGGTACATGCATGCCCCCAGCTGCTAGGTGGCAGGAAGAACCGTGTCATTGCATGGACTCCAGCCGCAAGCAAAGAACCAAACGACAAACGTATGTATTCGAGTAGTTCTTCCTTCGTTTTTCTTTGAGAAAATTCCAAAAAACCACCACATTTCAGTGTAAAATATGCAAAACCACCGGTATTGCGTGAAATTGTAAAAATCCACCGGTTTGAGGAGATTAGTTTCAATTTTGACTAATTCTTGTTTTTACCTGGCTTAACACGATTTCTGACATCGGGCCCCATTGTTACGCTGACCTGGCACGCTGAATCGGTCAAACTGTCACAGGAAGAGACATAACTTAAGGTAGGGGCTTTTTGTAAATTTTCCTATTTTAATTTTTTTCTTTTTCTTCTGTTCATCTTCGCCGACGGCCACTCCTCCCGTCCCCGTCCGTCGGCGCCATCCCCGGCCAACCTCCGGCCGGATCTCCGCCCCCTATCCGAATGGCAGTCTACGGAAGCTAGCACTAGGAGCAGCAACGCTGTCGCGTCCGCTGCTCATCTCGAGCTCCGATGAAGCAGGGGAAGTCCGGGGAGGCCGCCGGCGGCACGCACATCAGTTGAGGCCGGTGACGGCGGCGCGCACAGCAGGTGAGGCGGGCGGTGGTGCGCACAGCAGGTGAGGCGGGCGGTGGCGCGCCCTCCATGTCGATCCGGAGCCCGCCGGCGCCCTCCCCTGGACGCAGCTCCCGGGCCCCGAGCGGGCCGGCGGCCGGATTGGTGGAGGGCGGCGCACAGGCGGCCGGAGTGGGGAGGGGCGGCGCACCAGTGGCCAGAGTGGGGAGGGGCGGCACCGGACTGGGGAGGGCGGCGTGTAGGGAGTAGGTGGCGGTGGGATTTTAGGGATAAAATCAAAAGAAAAAAGAAAAAAATTAATTACTGACTAGTGGGTTCCACAAAAAGTTTACAAATAAACCCAAAGTAGATATGTCCGAGCTCCGCTTTGCCACGTCAGCACTGACTGTGGGCCCCATCGGTCAGAAATCGTGTTAACCGGCCTCGATTTCACAATTAGTGCACATTGGAACGAATCTCCTCAACCTCAAAACTGGTGGATTTTTGCAATTTCGCGCAATACCGGTGGTTTTACGTATTTTCTACTGAAATGTGGTGGTTTTTTGAAATTTTCTCTCTTTCTTTAACATGCATGACACCATCTGGCATTGTGCAACTTGGATGATCATAATTGCTAATCTTGCCGACACGCATTATTAGCTCCAAAGGAGTACTGATCTCATGCATGTGCGTGCTTTGGATAGATGAAAGCTGAAGGCAATGATATCCTCGACGTGTATGATAGTCCCTTAATTTTGACGCTAGTAGAAAGAGGGCCTTTGGTCCAGCGCCCAAATTCTATTGGTCCCGGTTCGTTTCCGTAATCGGGACCAATGTCAGGCACCGGTCCCGGTTCACGCCACCAGGGCATTGGTCCCGGTTCATCTGTAAGCATTGGTCCCGGTTTGTGGCACGAATCGGGACCAATGACCCCGCGACGCACACGTGGCTCTCTGCGAGGCATTGGTCCCGGTTCATGCCAAGAACCGGGACCAAAAACCCCGCAACGGTCAGCAGTCCAGGATTTAATGTAATTTTTTTTGCAGGTAAGGAATTAATGTAAATTAATTCGGCGCAGAAATTAATTCGAGGCAGAAGTTAATTCGAGGTAGAAATTCAATTGATTACTATTTTTGAACAAATCTTTCACGAATTAATCGAGACAAAGGTCTAAATTGAGACATTTTATTATTCGACCACAAATTTTTCCATACAAATAAAGATGCGACTTTATAAATTTCTAGTCGATAACACTTCCGCTGCCGCTGTCCTCCGAGCCGTTGTCCTCCGTGCCACCGGCTTCCTCGTCGTCGTCGGACGAAATCTCCACGATTTCGGCGTTGTTCGGGAGACGGAGCTCGTCTGCGCGCATAGCGGCGTCGATGGCGGTGTAGATGGTCCGTCCAGGGACGGACCAGAACAACTCCCGCCCTTCTTGGTTGCGGCGATGCGGGTGCACCAGGCGCCCGTCCACGAAACGGTTGCCAAGTTTGGCCTTCCGCTCCTTCTTGAATAGCCGGGGCCAATACTCGCTGCCCACCGCGTACCGGGGCAACGCCCTAATGCACGCGGGCAGTTGGCGGCGACGCTCCGCGATGACGTACTCCATCTCGTATCCGCGGGGGTTAAGGAGCGGAGCCACCGGCATACCCCCTCGCTGTTGCGAAATCCGACAGGAAGGGTCGCGCGCGGCGGCCCGAGGATGCCGTAGATCGCAAACTGCGCCGCCTCGTAGTGGTTGAGCGTGGGCACCTCCATGACGGCGTGGTGGAGAGGCAAAGTGGTGGGGTGGAGAGGGACTGCAGAGAGGCAGAGGCGATGGCGAAAGCGAGCGCTGTGGCCTCATATTTATGCACGGGGACGACAAAGCGACGGAGGCATTGGTCCCGGTTATTGCCACGACCCGGGACCAAAGCCCCTCCCGCGCGACATGTGGCGGCCCAGCAGCGCGCCCCCCACCGAAGTCATTGGTCCCATGTCGTGCCATCAACCGGGACCAATGACCTAGGTGGGGCGCAAGCTGCTGGGCCGCCACGTGTCACGCGGGAGGGGCTTTGGTCCCGGGTCGTGGCAATAACCGGGACCAAAAACACTCCCCTGGCTATATATAAGCCCAACCCTTTGCCCACCAAATTTTGCTGGATTGTGTGTGAGGAGTGGGTGCTAGCTTTTTTTTCTTTGATTGGACACAAGGTGTTCGACGAAATGTCCGAGCCACACTTTAGTTCGCACAACACGGTATCCTCGGCTGAGGTTAGCAACCTTATCTTCTTTATCTATAACTGATACAAAAATATTGCATCTGTCCATGTAGGGTGGTCATTTTACTATTCACGATGTTATTGTAATGGTTAATTACTATGACGCAGATCGATGCACGAATGCGATGGATGTATGGCGACCGACGCCATTCCGATTTTATTGCAGGCCTCCATAAATTTATCGATTTGGCTAAGGCAAACAAAGTGGATAATTTTATGCCTTGTTCCTGCGTCGACTGTCGGAACGTGGCGGAGCACTCTGCCCCGAGAATCCTTCAAAGCCATCTGTTTCGGAGAGGTTTCATGCCCGGATATTATTGTTGGGCCATGCATGGAGAAAGAGGGGTTAGGCTGGAAGAAAATGAAGAAGAGGAGGATGATGACAACTATCCTATGTCCCCTGAAGAATACAGTGATACTGCAATGGAAGACAATGAAGAAGAGGGAGGCGGCAATGAAGAAGAACAACGGGCATCAGATGAGCCTGCTGATGGTCTTGGTCGGGTCATTTCTGATGCAAAGCAACAATGTGATACAGAAAGGGAGAAGATTAAGTTGGAGGCCATGCAAAAGGATCACAAAAAAAATTTCCGAGGCGGAGCTTCCAAAGATGCCGTAGGGCGTGTGCACCAACGACATCTTCGAGAAGCTCCTCCATGGGAAATTTCTCAACCCTTTCCCCAACACTGTTAGAGGAGATGGAGTCTTTCACGGACTTGCAGGGAAATTTTTCTGAGGGGGAGCTTCCAAAGATGCCGTAGGGCGTGTGCACCAACGACATCTTCGAGAAGCTCCGCCACAGGAGATTTCTCAACCCTTTCCCCAACAATGTTAGAGGAGATGGAGTATTTCATGGGCTTGCAGGGAAATTTTTCCGAGGCGAAGCTTCCGAAGATGCCGTAGGGCGTGTGCACCAACAACATCTTCGAGAAGCTCCGCCACGGGAGATTTCCCAACCCTCCATCCATGGGGATGAAACTCTCTCTACCTATGTTGGCTTGTTGAGCTGCTTGCCATGGCGTATCGATGGTCCTTTTATAGGCACGGCGCCGCTTCTACTTTGTCTTGTTCCTCCGACAGGGCATCGTGCGCTACATGCTTTATCTCATCGAGCAGTGCGTCCACCCACACGTCCTTATCCCGCCAACAGCTTTAGTCTCGGTTGCACCCACCAGCCGGGACTAAAGGTTACTCACGCGTCCTTATCCCGCCGACAGCTTTAGTCTCGGTTGCACCCACCAGCCGGGACTAAAGGTTACCCACGCATCCTTATCCCACCGACAGCTTTAGTCTCGATTGCACCCACCAGCCGGGACTAAAGGTTACCCACGCGTCCTTATCCCACCGACAGCTTTAGTCTCGGTTGCACCCACCAGCCGGGACTAAAGGTTACCCACGCGTCCTTATCCCACCGGCATCTTTAGTCTCGGTTGCACCTAGCAGCCGGGACTAAAGGTTACCCACGCGTCCTTATCCCACCGGCATCTTTAGTCTCGGTTGCACCCACCAGCCGGGACTAAAGGTTACCCACGCATCCTTATCCCACCAGCATCTTTAGTCTCGGCTGCACCCACCAGTTTCAAACTATATTCAAAACGGCGGGCATGAAGCTTCTTAGCCCGGGGCTGAGCCTCGCTGAACTTGAAGTGGATCTCTGATGAAATAGCATGTTGTGAACCTATAAATGATTTTTTAAAAAATTCACAAGCATTATATCATGTACTTGTAGTTCCAATCTTGGCAACCTCCTACCGATTCGGCAGGAATTTGTCTTTTTCATGAGGGATGGATAGAAAAGTTCCAGATACACCGGTTGGGAAATTGTCCATATAAGGTGGTATAGTATTTTTGAAAAATGGTTTGGTACCAATGCGAAACTTTAATTTGGTGGTTGCTTCATAGAACACCCCGATTTCGGCACCTCAAAAATGGAAATTGGCTTTTTCGTGTGTCGAAAGGGAAAACTTCCTCCTGCAACATCGTAAGCCATCCCAAGATGCACATGTGTGCACAATATGGGCACATTATCACAAACTATGCCCTGATTCTAGCCATAACATTGGTGGTTTGACCTAAATGCCATGAAACCTCGAGCATGATAGGTCATTTTGTGAAGGATTTTTTATGATGTTTGCAATTTTTCAAGTTCAATATTTTTCCTTGCAACTGTGACACAAGAAGCACTTTTTCCTGTTAAAAGTTTTTTTAAATGCCAAATTATGCAATAAATATTTTGTTAATGCAATTTTAATTGTAAATAGTACAATTGTATAGTTAAAATAAAAATATTTGAAAACAGAATATGGTTTTTGATTAGTTATTTAAATTGAAGCACTTTTCTTGTTAAAAGTTTTTTAAAATTCCAAATAAATAATCAACTTAAATTGAAACATCTTATTAATAAAAGAAGAAACAAATTTGAAAATGGCGGGAAGACCAAAAGGTTTGCCAAAATCTGAAAAAAGGGGTCAACGATCCCGGTTCGTCGCATGAACCGGGAACGATGATCCCTGGATGCGCGCGCTGCCATTAACACGCCTTTGGTCCCGGTTGTTGGCACGAACCGGGACCGTTGATCCTTTGGTCCCGGGTGGTACAACAATGCTTGTGCCCCAGACCTTTGGTCCCGGTTGGTGGCACGAACCAGGACCGTTGGTCCTTTGGTCCCGGTTATTGGGATGACCCGGGACTAGTGGTCTTACAGTTAACAGCCCCGGCCTTCCTCCTCCCCAACTCCCCCAATTCACAGAGCACATCGACGCGCGGCTAAGGAAAATTTGCGGCGGAGCAAAATCACGCCGGCAGGCTGCCCAAATCCAGAGCGGCCGCTTCACGCCGTCGACGCCCGCCGCCGCCACGCACCACCATCTGAGGAATCGACCGCACACGCTGGAAATCGACACCACGGTCACCGCTTGCTCCGACTCCGGCTGTCGCGGTTACCGCTGCTTCCGAGCTCCTCCGGCCTCGTCGACCCGTCCATCGTCTTCGTGGTGAGCCGCTGGTCCTCCAGGACCTCTCCTTTCTCTCTCTCTCGCTCCACCACCCTCTGTCGCCGAGCGCCACTGTCCGCCGCCGTCGGCTGCCGTCGCAGACGACGCTCCGATGGCCAATAAGGGGCGGCGCGACCACCGATAGCTTCCTCGCGACGCGCTCGTTCGAACCCGATCTTCTGCGCGTTCCAGCAAGCACTCTAGTGCCGCTAACCACAGCCGGCCGACGTGCCCTCCGGCGAGCCCATGTGGCGCCAAGGTGGCGCTCATGTGGCGCCCTGATGTGGGCGTCGAGTAAGCTCTGCTAGCGTGGCAGCCTGACGTGGCCCTGGCCCCACTAGTCAGTCACTGTGGGTAGGCAATGCATCTGTGAGAAAAGGTTCCCGTCCTTAGGTGACGTCAGCCTTTACCTATGCTGACGTAATAAAAGTTTAAATAATTTCAGAAAAGAGTTTAATCTTATAAATTTAATAACTAATTATTTCTAAGTCAGAAAAATATGTATAATATATCAAAATGTTCAGAAAAATGAGATCTACACAATAGACTCATAATCATGCATTGTTCAACAACTTTAATTACAAGTTTAATAAGAGAATGAAATCAACCCCTCATAGGTGATTTCGGGGTCTCTCCTGTACTAGGGTTTGGACCCTTCGGATCTCACTTAAATTGCCAAGCATGCCTTAGGGTTAAATTTCAACTATGTTTAACTTGCCATGTGTTGATTGTTTAACTTGCAGATACTATGGATCCAACACATCAGGAAAACATCCTCCAAGGGATGATCTGCGAAAATGAAGATATCGATATCGATGTCACGAGTGAGTTTCTGAACGATTCCGGTCAGGGAGATGAGTCTGTCAACCGAGGAGACGACTCCGGTGAGGTAGAAGCCAAAGCCTGGGACAGGGGAGAAGACGATAAGGAAGAAGGCGACGGCTCCGGCAGAACCTTAAATCTCGCAAACACCGGCGAGGTGTATATATGTATTTTTGTAATTAAAATGCTGCTGTCTATATATACCTGAATATATTAACACTCTTTCTTCTTTTAGCCCTCCGGATCGAGAACTTCTTCCGTAAGAACGAAACGAGGCCCAACAAAAAAGTTGGATGACACTGTGAGGTATAGGATCGACATGGTCGGTGTAGATGGCGAACCGCAAGATCCCGTCGATGTCGCAAGAAAATTTGTCAAGCAATGCAGAGTTCTTGTGAGGGACTACATCCCGATCACCGTTCAAGAATGGAATCGGCCAATCGGCGGTGGAGTCCCGTATGTCGGCGACAACGCCAAAGATAAGCTTTTTGACAAGCTCATGACTAATTTCCTCCTGCCGGAACCAGATGTGAGTCCAGATGAGGAGGAGAGAGCAAGAAGGGAGCTTGTGCAAAGAGTCAAGAAGTTTGCTCTCAGCAAGATGGCCGATGCATTCAAGAACTGGAAGAAGAAACTGTACCATAACTTTGTGAAGGTAGAGAAGACTCCGAATTTCGATGAAGCTGGCTATGCTAAGTTAAGACACCAGTGGGAGGATTTTGTGAACTACAAGACATCGGAGAAAGCTAAGGAAAGGTCTAGGATAAACACAGAGAACGCTGCTAAGAAACTGTACCATCATAACATGGGGCCTGCTGGCTACGCCGGTTGCATGCCTAAGTGGGATGCACTTGAGGTCAATTACATAACTGCCGGGATCAGACAAAAGCCCGCAACATGGACACCACGGGCGAGAAACTGGTTTTACGGCCATGGGGGCACGTTGGACAAAGAAGGGAGGGCAATATATAATCAGAAACACAAAGATGATCCCCTACTGCCCATCAACGATATTAGAAATGCAGTAGATGATGTTGCAGCGGGACGGTTCGTTCCCGATAGAGAGAACGACGAGCTCACACGGGCCCTTAAAAATCCTGAACACGACGGACGAGCACGAGGCACACCAGGCTCCAAGCCATGGAAGGTTGCCTTCCCCCCGGAAATGAAGAGGTATCCCGATAAAAGCCATCAGAGGAGAAAGGAAAGGGAGGCAGCTGAGAAAGCGGCTACTGCAGACCGGCTACGTAATGTAGAAGAAGAATTAAAGCGGCACCAGGATCAACTCGACATACTTAGCCAGCAAGGTACTAGCGGCCAATCTTAGTGGCACGTGGTAGAAGCTGCATTCGAGGGTACCGGCGCCCCATCGAATAAGAAAAGCAGCGTCGCTTCCACGCAGCTCCATGATGTTGATGATGATGCACCGTCGACATCTCCTCCTAAACGCTACCTAGTGGATGATATCACGGAGACAACAGCTTGTGAGCTAAAGGTGTAGGTTATGAACTTAAGGGTGACGGCGGCGATTGACATGGCGGTACCAATTGGGCCTAACCCACCCTGGCATTGTAGACCTGTTCCAAAAGGGTACGCTGTCGTCACGGTGGATGAGGTGAAGGAAGATTTTGAGGAGCTGAAGCTAGACCACCCTGCAGGGGAAGATCTAGAGCTGACTCAACTAGGAGAAGCCAAAGGAGGGACTATTCTATGGCTAAAGGAGCGCATCATGCTTCCAAATTATGTGCCGCCAAGGCCACCCACTCCTCAGAGTAGCAATCCACCTTCGCCGCCACCTCACCATTCTCCAGCGCAACCGTCGCCTTCACCGCCTCACCGCTCAGCGCAACCGTCTCCATCACCGCCTCAGCCATCTCCGTCCCCTGAGCCTCAGAGACAAAAGCGGAAGTATACTAAGGGGGGCAGCACCACCAGCAACAGCAAGAGCACGTTCCGATCACCGAAACGTAAGCAATCGCCCATCCCAAGAGTACCTCATCGGAATATGAAGAAGCTACCTTGCGAGAAGACAGACGAGGAAGCTGATGCGGCCGCAGCTGCCCATTATAAAAAGTGGAAGATTGACATGGCTAACAAGAAAAAGCCGATAGAGGCATTTTTCCCGGTCACCGCAGAAGATAAAGCCAAAGCAGCCACGCTTAAGATTCAGCTTCACCAACCCATAGTGCTCACATCAGACTATAATCGCTCTATTACCAAGTCGGCTGAGGCAAAAGAGCGGAGAGTCAGGAAAGAAGTTGCCCAGCTCAGACAACAGAAAAATTAATCGATCGAATCGCTCAAAGTGTACGATACCAATGAGTGGATGATCCAGGAGCGGCATGATCCGAACATTGATCCGGAGTTTGTTCGACTGTACGGAGAAAAAGCCCAATTATATGGACTGTCTATTACTGAGTACATGAGCCGTATGCATGAGTTCGAGGGGTACCAAGAAACAGCATACGTGTACCAGTACGGGGCTCCTCTCGCCAAACCCGAGTTAGTCAAAGATCTACCAACAAAAATGCGAAGATTGCATAAATGGTACATCCAAGCCTGTGTTGATTCCAAAAACTAGATCTATGCTGCATATAAGCACCACCATTACGGTCATGGAGATGGCTTCATACTGATTGAATTTCCAGAATTATTTCAGTTTTACCAACAAGACGCCCTCAACAAAGCTATCGTCAGTGCCTATTGTTTGTAAGTATTATTAATTTCTGTAATTAAGTCTTTCTAGCTCATCTCATTCGTTGCTTGTATAATCTTACTAATCACTATACTAATTATATATGCAGAATGAAGATTCAAGAATGCAACAAAGGACAAATCTTTGACCTTGGGTTTGTTGACTGTAATTTCGTTCATGAAGTTACTCTAAAAACAAATCCCAAAGAGACAGAGGATAACTTGTTCAAAGCGTTGAAGTATTTCAGCAACAGAAGGAAAATACTATTTCCTTACAACGCTGCGTGATTGTTACTGTCTTGTACACACTCTATTTTCGATTACTCGATGTTAAGCGTATAGTTGACTCGTGTTATATTTTTTTAGTGTGTCAAGCTTCCACTATATTCTCTTAATCATTTCTGTTGACACCGGAGTAGTAAAAGTCCTGGACTCGAAACACACACCATTAGAAAAGTGGGCGGACATGCAGGAATGCCTCCAGAGGGCTTGGAAACGGTTCACCGCCAAAACTAGGGGTGTTTGGAAGCCAGAGCTTACATTTCAACCATTGAATGTAAGTACTACTTGCTAGATCCACGCATCTCTTTGATTCTTGTTTCAATACCACCATTATCATGCTTGATTATTATTTTGATTGAACTCCGTTCTCGTAAAGTGCTTGAGGCAGGAAGCCGGGAATAACTTATGTGGATACTATGTCTGCGAGTTCATTCGCCAGACGACCAAAGAGAAGGGGGCAGACCGGAACATCAAAAAAATTGAAGTACGATAAACAATAATCACAACTTTATTTTATTACCACCAATTGTGTTTGGTTTCATTCATATATATTGATCTCCTTCTTTATATTAGATCAAACGGATGCGGGACGGTCTTCTATCACAAGAACGCGTGCAAGCAATTCAAGAGAAAATTGCCGGATTCTTGTTAGAACAAGTCATAGATCCGAAAGGAGAATACTATTACCCACTTCATTTGGAAGGGTGAAGTGTATAAAAGAAGTGTAAATTAGATCAAATTCGTGTGAGAGTATCGTTTGTAATTATAATACGTTTCGACCAAGAAGACGGATGAGAAGGTGTATATATTTGTGAGCATGCATGATGTGTAATATATATATATATATCGTGGTTTCATTATTGCTGTATATATGTAGTACTATTAAATTTATAAAAAAATCCTGCCGTGGCAGAAAAATAGCCCGAAATCCTGCCGCGGCAGAAAAATAGCCCAAAAATCCTGCCGCGGCACAAAGACCAACGATCCCGGTTCGTGCCAAGAACCGGGACCAATGATCCACCCCTGCCCGTCTCTAGTGCTGCCACGTGGGGACCCATTGGTCCCTGTTTTTCCCACGAACCGGGACCAATGATCCACCCCCCCTCGTAGCTCGTCCGCCCACGTGGAGACCCATTGGTCCCGGTTCGTGCGCGAACCGGGACTAGCATTAGTCCCAAGTGATTGGTTCCGGTTGTGGAACCGGGACCAATGGCCCTTATGAAACAGTACTAGAGGCCATTTTCCCACCAGTGTGAGTAAATTCCCTTTTCCTTTCCCAAAGTGGTTAGTTGCACATGTGGAAGCACAAATTACTAAAACTGTTCTTACATGCTGCTCTCTACGTGCTTACTCGCCGAACAGCCAAGATCGTACTAGCACCTGCTTAGAGGACAGTTCATTCAGTGCTCGCTTCTCCATGCATGCCTTTAGGCAAGGGAAAACAAAGCTCGACATGGATGTATGTCGAAAATATTTCTCTCCAGAATGTCCTTGCTCTTGGGGCCATTGAGGAATTGCAGCAGCTGCAGACTGCCCTTGGTCTTCATCCAGATTCTGAATGCAATGATAAGTGGTTGGCCTTTGGAAAGGACGCTTCATTCAAAGTTTATGCTGCTTATGGTCAGGCCATGGGCAACAACATTGTTTGTCCAACACTTAAATAGATTTGGAAAACTTGTTGTCAGTCTAAGCGCAAAGTTTTCTTCTAGCTTCTTGGGCAAAACAGACTAAACACAAGGCAACTTGTTCGTAGGAAGAATTTCTTTATGCCTGACTATACATGTGCTTTTTGTGATTCGACAAGGATGGAGTCAAGAAACCATCTATTCTTTGAGTGCCCATTTGCTCCGATGTGCTGGCACTATATTTTCCCATCTTGGTTGCCCCCAACATCCACTCTTCAACAGATTCCAGTGGTGGATTATATTTCTAGTCTCAAAACAAGCAATCAATCAGCGATTTTCTCTGGATATCATCATGCTACTATGCTTGATTATATGGAAGACCAGGAATGATCACAACTTCAAGGAAATTCAACCTAATTTATAAAGATGTAGAGCTCAGTTTAAGGAAGAGCTAGCTATTTTACTGTATAAAGCATCTCGAAAGGCCTATGCTGGCATGGCAGACTTGATTCAAGCTTTTGTACACTTTTCGTATTGTCTCCTGGTTTTTCTATTTTGTTTTGTTTAGGAGCTTTTCTCTAGCTCCTTAATGTACATCACTCTTTTAACCAAAAGTATATAAAAATACAACGTGGGGAAACCTACTATGTAGCCTAATAAATGGATGTAAGTCTTAATCTTACTGAAATGCATTATTAGCTCCAAGGCAGTATTGATCCTATGCATCCATGCTTTGTATACCATAGCGTGCGCGCGCGCTTGTGTGTGGTTTAGTGAACGTAAGTTGAACTGGAGGAGCCTGATTAAGACATGAGTCACCTGCCAGTGTGCCCCCATTTGCTTCCGCGCCACCGCAGAGAAGATACCATGAAAAAATTAGGTGTGTGCCTTGGCAAGTTGCCATGTGGCGGTCTAAAAGAATAAAAACTGCCATCTACCATAAACCGTAAATCTAACGGTTCAGGATGTGTTCAGCCCAAGAAACTAAAATTCTAACGTTCGCTCAATATAATCTTCCTTATCTCTAAAAAAATAAAAAAAATCTTCCTTATATAAATGAACCACACAAGGGAGTGCATGCAAGCTGAACGTAATGATTCCCTGAACTTCTCTAACAGTCCATAATTAGGAATAAATTTCATCTTCCTTTCCCAAAGTGGTTGGTTATGCTTGTTAATTACAGATTTCCAAATCCTTTTCCCTTCTCCACTGGTGGAAAAATGGCCTCTAGTCCCGGTTCATAAGGGCCATTGGTCCCGGTTCATAGAGACATCCAACTCCAAATATAACTCATAACAAGCATTTGTAATCTCTAGCCTAAGTGCCACCATGGTGAGCACGCTGTCACTTTCACACACACAAGGAGAGCAGAGATCCATTAAAGCACTTGAGTAGCAAGGTAGATCTATAGATTACAAGCTCATGATCTCAATAAGATCATGCATAGAGAGAGATGAACACATAGCTACCGGTAGAACCCTTAGCCTCGAGAGAGAACTACTCCCTCCTCATCATGGGAATCAGCAGTGGTGATGGAGATGGTGGTGGAGATCGATGGAGATGGCTCCGGGGGCACTTCCCCGTCCCGGCAGGGTGCCGGAACAGAGACTTTCTGTCCCCCAAATCTCCCCTTCGGCGGCGGCGGCGCTGCGGAACTTTTCGTAGCTAGAGGCTTGATTATTTAGGGTTTTTGCATCGGGAGGCAACTTATAGGCGAAGAGGCAAGGTCGGTGGGCGGCCAGGGGGCCCACACCACCTGGTGGCGCGGCCAGGGCTAGCCCGCGCCACCACATGGTGTGTCCAGGCCCTGGCCCTCCTCCGTCTCGTATTCTGGCTCCGTGAGTCTTCCGGTAAAATAGGAACTTTGGCTTTTGTCCCGTCGAATTATGAGAATATTCATTTTCTGACTTTCCTGGAACCAAAAACAGCAGAAAACAGGCAACTGGCACTGTGGCATCTTGTTAATAGGTTAGTCCAAGAAATCATATGAAAAGTACTCCAAAGTTGGAACAAAACATAAGAAAATAGATAAAACCAAGCATGGAACATCAAAAATTATAGATACATTTGCAATGTATCACTCATTGTCTGCTTGCAATGTATCACTCATTTGCAATGTATCACTCATTGTATCACTCATTTGCAATGCCTCTAGTCCAAGTTCATAAGGGCCATTGGTCCCGGTTCCTGAACCGGGACCAATCACTCGGGACTAATGCTAGTCCCGGTTCGCGCACGAACCGGGACCAATGGGTCTCCACGTGAGCGGGCGCGCGACGAGGGGGCGTGGATCATTGGTCCCGGTTCATGGAAAAAACCGGGACCAATGGGTCTCTACGTGGCAGCGCCAGAGACGGGCAGGGGTGGATCATTGGTCCCGGTTCTTGGCACGAACCGGGATCGTTGGTCTCTGTGCCGCGGCAGGGTTTTGTGCCGCGGCAGGATTTTCTGGCTATTTTTCTGCCGCGACAGGATTTTTTTTCTGAATTTAATGGTAGTACATATATACAAAAATAATGAAACCACGATATATATATTACACATCATGCATGATCACAAATATATACACCGTCTCATCCATCTTCTTGGTCGAAACATATTATAATTACAAACGATACTCTCACACGAATTTGATCTAATTTACATCTTCTTTTTTACAATTCACCCTTCCAAATGAAGCGGGTAATAGTATTCTCCTTTCGGATCTATGACTTGTTCTAACAAGAATCCGGCAATTTCCTCTTGAATTGCTTGCACGCGTTCTTGTGATAGAAGACCGCCCGCATCCGTTCGATCTAATATAAAGAAGGGGATCAATATATATGAATGAAACTAAACACAATTGGTGGGAATAAAATAAAGTTGTGATTATTGTTTATCGTACTTAAATTTTTTTGATGTTTGATGCGCCTGACTTTCAACGTAGAGCTCGTTGGGAACCCCAAGTGGAAGGTACGATGAGCACAGCAGTAAGTTTTCCCTCAGTTATGAAACCAAGGTTTAATCGAACCAGTAGGAGCAAGAAAACACCCCAAAGGTGTTACTAGCTGAGCTTTGGCAGGACGCACTACCGGTGCTAGTAGCAACGTGGAGACCTGCACAACACAACCACATAACTTTGTCCCCAACTTGCGATGAGGTTGTCAATCTCACTGTGTTTTGCGAAAAACAAAGGATTAAACGCATCGAATGGAAAGAAGTAAAAGTTTGCAGAAAGTAAACACAAAGAAGTAAACAGTTGTAGATTGGATGTAAAGAAAAGGACCGAGATCCATAGTTCACTAGAGGTGGCTCTCCTTAAGATAGATAACATGCTGGGTGAACAAATTACGGCGGGACAATTGACAAACACCGAGAAAGCAATACATGCATATACTAATCATCTTGAATCCTTTGAGACTTGATTGGGCATTACAACATAATATATAGACCGCCATCCAACTGCATCTATGACTAATAATCCACCTTCAGGTTATCATCCGAACCCCCTCCAGTATTAAGTTGCAAGCAACAGATTATTGCTTTACGAACTGCGTGTAAAGTAAACAATACGATTGTTCTATGAACAAAGGATTGTTGTTTTCTCCCTAGTAGCAACAGCACATCTAGTACCTTAGAGATTTCTGTCGCTTCCCCGGATTACCAGAGGCATGAACCCACTATCGAGCATAAATACTAACTATTGGAGTTGCTAGCATCTACTTGGCCAAGATAGCTACTAACAACGGAAAGCATGCAAGATCTCAAATAACAAAGACATGATAGAATCAATAATCAATCTGAAATAGCATCTCAATATCTATCGGATCCCCGCAAACACAACATGCAGAATTACAAATAGATGATCTTGATCATGAACGGAGCTCACAAGATCTAAACATGAAAGCACAAAGGAGGAGAACCAGCCATCTAACTACTACATGGATCCGTATTCAAGGATGAACTACTCACGCATCACACCGGAGGCTTGCGTGGTGATGAAGAAGGCCTCCAGGGTGAATTCCCCTCTCCGGCAGGGTGCTGGGAAGAGCTTCAGATCCCTCCCGATCTAGGGATGGAGATGATGGCGGCTACAGACTCTTTCATGGATTTTTGATCGGGTCCTTAGGGTTTTCGTCTCGAGGGCAATATATAGGCGGAAGGAGAGGCCGAGGGGGTGTCGGGAGCCACCACACCACCCCCTGGCGCGGGCCAGGCCTGGCCGCGCGGCCAGGTGGTGTGGCCGGCCCCTGGCCCTTCTCCGTCTCGTATTCTGGCACTTGATGACTTCCGGAAAAATAGGCACTTTGGCTTTTGTCCCGTCCAATTCCGAGAATATTCATTTTCTGAATTTCCTGGAACCAAAAACAGCAGAAAACAGGCAGATGGCACTGTGGCTCTTATTAATAGGTTAGTCCAAGAAATCATATGAAAAGTACTCCAAAGTTGGAACAAAACACAAGAAAGTGGATAAAACCAAGCATGGAACATCAAAAATTATAGATACATTTGCAATGTATCAACATCCCCAAGCTTAACTCCTGCTCGTCCTCGAGTAGGTAAGTGATAAAAAGAAAGAATAATTTTTGAGGTGACATGCACCATCAAAGACTTGATCAAAGTATTTGCAAAACATTCAAAACTGGGATCATAGTACTTCAATCATAACATTAAAGACAAAGTTCTAGCAATAAGCAAAGAAACTATGATGCAACATGAAAAGGCACAAACAAAAGATTCATGAATAACAATGCTTTGCAAGATGTTTGTTTGTTTCACATAAAGAAAACATAGCATAATAGTATTCAGCTTGTCCCTCAATAGAGTAGCAAATATAAATGCAAATGACACCTTCAAAGTTCATAAGAGTGACTAGATACACTAGTTTAAAACAAGCAATATCAAGTTATGCATCCATCAACTAGTGTTGGGACAATGCACATAGAACTAAGAATGGCCACTATGCTCTCAAAGTAGGTACATAAAGATAGAAGGTGGAGACTCAATATAATGGTAGAAGAAAAGCCTTTTGTAAAAGGAAGTAGGGATTCAAGTCTCATAAAGAGCTTCCAAAAATTATGGTACTTGTAGTTTTCAGCTCTCATTGCCCCTATCATAAGCATCTTGAAGTGATTAAGGTTAAAGTGAACAAACTATGGTGTACATGCTTGACGAAGTATAAGTCAGAAATTTCATGTCCCTTGTATACGAGGGCCGCTCCTCATGCTACTCAAGTTTAGTCACCGGTAAGTTCTTGTCATCGTAAGTACATGTGTATCATTGAAAACCGCCAACGGGGTACCCCTTGCCCGATGATACGGAAGAATCCCCATATCAAAATGAGAAGGCAAGCAGACAACGAGCATCTCAGCATTCTTCTTATTTACCATGGAAATATGGTGCTTTTTTGTCTCTTTCCTCTTTTCATAGTATCTCTTTTTTTCTCTTTTCTCTTTTTTTCTCAATATAGGACTCTTTTTTTATAATAAGAATGCTTCATAGACAACTCATTATGGTTATGCTGCAGGTTTCCACCATGTCAGCATGGATTAGACCAGCAGGCCAGGTGTTTCTCTAACACATATACATAACTCCATGGACTTACAAGCTCCCCTTTCATTTCACACCGACGACATCCATATACAAAAGAGCATGATATCAACTAGGTACAAGTACCAAGTGCAATGTTGAAAGCGTTCCCCATGAAAGCATGGCTCTGCTAATTCCCAACAAATAAGTGCAAGCATATACAACATAGAAGACATAATGGTTCAAGTTTATTAAGGGCAAGTAAAGTAAAGTGTGCCATCAAGTTCGTGAGAGATTTAATCACTAGTTTTCTCATAACAAGTGGAAGGTAAACAAAAGCATGAATGTACTTGGAGTAGCATAAGCTAGTAGGTAGGTATGGTGGACTCTTTGGAATAACTTGGTTTAGGGAGTTGGATGCATAAGTGGAACTCATACTTTGTTGTGGAGGCTAGCAAAAGACTGGGAGCGACAAACTAAGAGAGCACTAATGGCCATAATCATGCAGAGCGACAAAACATCATTGATCAAAGCATAAAGTGATACTACAAGTTGAAAACTAAAGGATCATAAAGGCTATAGTGACTTGAGATAGTCATAACATGGTGTGAGCATGCGCCAAGTCAGCCCAAATAAAGCATCAAAGGAGAATACCACTATACTATGCTTTAATATGCTAAAACAACGCATGATTCATCCAAGGCACATTAAGAAATCTCAATTGTTTATAACAAGGCATGCTACAGAAAAGAATACTAAGAATAAAGCCAAAACAATATCAAGCCTGGCATGACAAAGCATAGGCCACAGTCAAAAACAAGCTCTTTTTATCACATAAGCATGAACTTTCCTACTCTTTTCCAAACCAAACCGAACTATTTGCAAACCAATGTATGAAAGAGGGGGTCCAACCAATTTATTCAGAAAACTAAGCAAACCAAGCAAACGAAAACCAAAACAAAAATGAAAAAGAAGACGCTCCAAGAAAAAACACAAATGTGCATGAAACAATAAAAATGAAGCGTTTGGAAGAAACCTGGGATTTTTATTGATGAAGAAGGGGATGCCTTGGGCATCCCCAAGCTTTGACGCTTGTAATTCTTGGATATTTCTTGGGGTGACACATGTGGCATCCCCAAGCTTGAGCTTTAGTCCATCCTTCATCTCATTACTCATTCCTTCCATACACCTGAATTTTTTCCTTCATACAAAACTTCACACAATCTCATTACCAACATTAGTGCACTTAAAATAAATAAGTCTTAAGGTTCAGTTCTAACACCAAATAAACTTCCATTAGAACACTAGCTACTATAGCACTTCCCTCAAAAATCTCAATTCCCCAAAAGAACTCAAGAAGGAACTAACAAGAAGCAAATGCAGAAAATGGCAGAAATCTGTCAAAACAGACCAGCAGGTAAAGACGAATTTTTTAGAAGACCTTATGTTGCTCAAATCAAAACGTGTTGAACTAAGGAAAGTTAGATAACAACCTGGGGCAAAAGCACAAAAACTTACAGCTCAATCTGACATACAGAGCTCTCTCACGAATGTTTACGGTGAAGCACAAAAATATGTTTCGGGACAATAACCTTCCCAATCATTACTTCAATCTCATTAGAGGTTACTCTTGGCACAAAAGCAAATGAAAAGAATAAGGAGCGGTTATTACAGGTTATTACAGAGGTAATAACTTCTAATACTCGTCTAAAACTTCTGGGTTATCTCCCAATAAGTACTTTTTAACGCCTTTAAGTTAGGCATAAGAAGCAAAGAAAGAATCAAGTGTTCTCAAATGAAGAAGCATTAAGACCAAATTTTGTTTTCATAGGAGAAGCAAAAGAAATCTTTCCTCTCTTTTTAGGGAAGTGTTCTATACCTTTCTTGAGTGGGAGTTGATATTTAATGGTGCCTTCTTTCATATCAATGATGGCGCCAACAGTCCTAAGAAAAGGTCTTCCCAAAGTAATAGGACAAGAAGCATTGTATTCAACATCCAAAACATAGAAATCAACGGGGACATAGGACTCCCCATGAGTTTCTTTTTAGCATTAGCATCAAGTGGGACATTCAAATAACAATCTTCAAGAGGAGGCAAATCAAGCATATCATAAATCCTTCTAGGCATAATAGAAACACTACTATCAAGATCACACAAAGCTTTGAAATCAAAGTCATTCACTTTCATATTAATGATGGGTTCCCAACCATCCTCTTGTTTTATAGGAATAGAAGCTTTATGTTTCATCTTTGCTTCCTTAATCTTTATGAGAGCATCGGTAATGTGTTTTGTAAAGGCCATGTGCATAGCACTAGCATTAAGAATTTTAGCAAGCTTTTGTAGGAACTTAATAACTTCAGAGATATTGCAACCTTCAAGATCAAAATCAACTTTATCATCTAAAGTAGTAGAACTATTACTAGCCTCAACACTAGTGGTGGTAATAGTAGAAACACTAATGTTTCTAGCAATTTCATATTCTCTTTCCCACTTAGCATGTAATTTAGCTAATAGTCTAACATTTTCATCAATTCTTACTTGTATGGCATTAGTAGCTGCAAAGGGATTCTCATTAGTTTCAGGTTTAGCAGCCATTTTATTCAAAGTAGATTGAGCTTCAGCCAAAGATGCTATATTTCTTTCAGCATTAGAGAGTTTTTCCTCGACAGTTTTATTGAAAGCAGTTTGTTTACTAATAAACTCTTTAAGCATAACTTCAAGTTCATTGGGAGCACTCTTATTATTGTTGTAAGAATTTCCATAAGCATTGGGAGGATAAGTCTTATAATTGTTGTTACCAAAATTGTTCCTATAAGCATTATTACCATAAGCATTGTTGCCAAAATTGTTATTTCTTATGAAGTTCACTTCAACTTGCTCTTCTTGAGCAACCAAAGAGGCTAAAGGAACATTATTTGGATCAATATGGGTTTTCCCATTAACAAGCATGGACATAATAATATCAATCTTATCACTCAAGGAGGAGGTTTCCTCAACATAATTTACCTTCTTCCCTTGTGGAGCTCTCTCAGTATGCCATTCAGAATAATTAACCATCATATTGTCCAAAAGTTTTGTTGCATCACCCAAAGTGATGGTCATAATGGTACCTCCAGCAGCAGAATCCAATAGGTTAACTGAAGAATAGTTCAATCCTGCATAAAAAGTTTGGATGATCATCCAAGCAGTCAGTCCATGAGTGGGACAATTCTTTACCAAAGATTTCATTCTTTCCCAAGCTTGAGCAACATGCTCATTATCAAGTTGTTTAAACTTCATTATATCACTTCTCATAGATATAATCTTAGCAGGAGGATAATATTTTCCCATAAAAGCATCTTTGCACTTAGTCCAAGAATCAATACTATTCCTAGTTAAGGAATTCAACCATTCTTTAGCTTTTCCTCTCAAAGAGAAAGGAAACAATTTTAGTTTAATAATATCACCATCTATATCCCTATGTTTTTGCATCTCACAAAGTTCAACAAAGTTATTTAGATGGGAAGCAGCATCTTCATTACGAATACCAGAAAATTGTTCTCTCATAACAAGATTGAGCAAAGCAGGTTTTATCTCAAAAAAGTATTTTCAGCCACAGGTGGAGCAATAGGTGTGCTCATAAAATCATTGTTGTTGGTACTAGTGAAGTCACACAACTTAGTGTTTTCAAGAGTAGTCATTTTTTTGGGTTTTCAAATAAGAAAGCAAACTTGTAAAACTAATTTTTTTGTGTTTTTGAAGAACAAAACAAGCAAACAAAGCAAAAAGAAAACTAAGCAAAACAAAAACAACAAAGTAAAGAGATTGGTTATGAGGGACTCCCCTTGTGAAGATGTCCTTGACTCCCCGGCAACGGCGCCAGAAAAGATCTTGATGCGCTCGACTTTCAACGTAGAGCTCGTTGGGAACCCCAAGAGGAAGGTATGATGAGCACAGTAGTAAGTTTTCCCTCAGTTATGAAACCAAGGTTTAATCGAACTAGTAGGAGCAAGGAAACACCCCAAAGGTGTTACTAGCTGAGCTTTGGCAGGGCGAACTACCGGTGCTAGTAGCAACGTGGATACCTGCACAACACAACCACAGAACTTTGTCCCCAACTTGTGATGAGGTTGTCAATCTCACCGTGTTTTGCGGAAAACAAAGGATTAAACGTATTGAATGGAAAGAAGTAAAAGTTTGCAGAAAGTAAACACAAAGAAGTAAACAGTTGTAGATTGTATGTAAAGAAAAGGACCGGGATCAATATGTCACTAGAGGTGGCTCTCCTTAAGATAGATAACATGCTAGGTGAACAAATTACGGCAGGGCAATTGACAAGCACTGAGAAAGCAATACATGCATATACTAATCATCTTGACTCCTTTGAGACTTGATTGGGCATTACAACATAATACATAGACCGCCATCCAACTGTATCTATGACTAATAATCCACCTTCAGGTTATCATCCGAACCCCCTCCAGTATTAAGTTGCAAGCAACAGATTATTGCTTTACGAATTGCGTGTAAAGTAAACAATACGACTGTTCTATGAACAAAGGATTGTTGTTTTCTCCCTAATAGAAACAACACATCTAGTACCTTAGAGATTTCTGTCACTTCCCCAGATTACCAGAGGCATGAACCCACTATCGAGCATAAATACTAACTCTTGGAGTTGCTAGCATCTACTTGGCCAAGGTAGCTACTAACAACAGAAAGCATGCAAGATCTCAAATAACAAAGACATGATAGAATCAATAATCAATCTGAAATAGCATCTCAATATCCATCGGATCCCCGCAAACACAACATGCAGAATTACAAATAGATGATCTTGATCATGAACGGAGCTCACAAGATCTAAACATGAAAGCACAAAGGAGGAGAACCAGCCATCTAGCTACTACATGGATCCCTAGTCCAAGGATGAACTACTCACGCATCACACCGGAGGCTTGCATGGTGATGAAGAAGGCCTCCAGGGTGAATTCCCCTCTCCGGCAGGGTGCCGGGAAGAGCTTCAGATCCCTCCCGATCTCGAGATGGAGATGACGGCGGCTATAGACTCTTTCGTGTATTTTTGATAGGGTACTTAGGGTTTTCGTCCCGAGGGAAATATATAGGTGGAAGGAGAGGCCGAGGGGGTGCCGGGAGCCACCACACCACCCCCTGGCGCGTGCCAGGCCTGGCCGCGCGGCCAGGTGGTGTGGCTGGCCCCTGGCCCTTCTCCGTCTCATATTCTGGCACTTGATCACTTCCGGAAAAATAGGCACTTTGGCTTTTGTCCTGTCCAATTCTGAGAATATTCATTTTCTGACTTTCCTGGAACCAAAAACAGCAGAAAACAGGCAGCTGGCACTGTGGCTCTTGTTAATAGGTTAGTCCAAGAAATCATATGAAAAGTACTCCAAAGTTGGAACAAAACACAAGAAAGTGGATAAAACCAAGCATGGAACATCAAAAATTATAGATACATTTGCAATGTATCAATATTCCGGTCTGCCCCCTTCTCTTTGGTCATCTGGCGAATGAACTCGCAGACATAGTATCCACATAAGTTATTCCCGGCTTCCTGCCTCAAGCACTTTAGAGAACAGAGTTCAATCAAAATAATAATCAAGCATGATAATGGTGGTATTGAAACTAGAATCAAAGAGATGCGTGGATCTAGCAAGTAGTACTTACAGTCAATGGTTGAAATGTAAGCTATGGCTTCCAAACACCCCTAGTTTTGGCGGTGAACCGTTTCCAAGCCTTCTAGAGGCATTCCTGCATGTCCGCCCACTTTTCTAATGGTGTGCGTTTCGAGTCCAGGACTTTTACTACTCCGGTGTCAACAACAATGATTAACAGAATATAGTTGAAGCTTGACACACTAACAAAATATAACACGAGTCAATTATACGCTTAACATCGAGTAAGCGAAAATAGAATGTGTACAAGACAGTAACACTCACCCAGCATTGTAAGGAAATAGTATTTCCCTTCTATTGCTGAAATACTTCAACGCTTGGAACAAGTTATCCTCTATCTCTTTGGGATTTATTTTAGAGTAACTTCATGAACGGAATTACAGTCAACAAACCCAATGTCATAGATTTGTCCTTTGTTGCATTCTTGAATCTTCATTCTGCATATATAATTAGTATAGTGATTAGTAAGATTATACAAGCAACGAATGAGCTGAGCTAGAAAGACTTAATTACAGAAATTAATAATACTTACAAACAATAGGCACTGACGATAGCTTTGTCGAGGGCGTCTTGTTGGTAAAACTGAAATAATTCTGGAAATTCAATCAGTATGAAGCCATCTCCATGACCATAATGGTGGTGTTTATATGCAGCATAGATCCAGTTTTTGGAATCAGCACAGGCTTGGATGTACCAGTTATCCAATCTTCGCATTTTTGTTGGTAGATCTTTGACTAACTCGAGTTTGACGAGAGGAGCCCCGTACTGGTACACGTATGCTGTTTCTTGGTACCCCTCGAACTCATTCATACGGCTCCTGTACTCAGTAATAGACAGTCCATATAATTGGGCTTTTTCTCTGTACAGTCGAACAAACTCCGGATCAATGTTCGGATCATGCCGCTCCTGGATCATCCACTCATTGGTATCATACACTTTGAGCGGTTCGATCAATTGATTTTTCTATTGTCCGAGCTGGGCAACTTCTTTCCCGACTCTCCGCTCTTTTGCCTCAGCCGACTTGGTAATAGAGCGATTATAGTCTGATGTGAGCGCTATGGGTTGGTGAAGCTGAATCTTAAGTGCGGCTGCTTTGGCTTTATCTTCTGCGGTGACCGGGAAAAATGCCTCTATCAGCTTTTTCTTGTTAGCCATGTCAACCTTCCACTTTTCATAATGGGCAGCTGTGGCCGCATCAGTTTTCTCATCTGTCTTCTCGCAAGGTAGCTTCTTCATATTCTGATGAGGTACTCTTGGGAGGGGCGATAGCTTATGTTTCGGTGATCAGAACGTGCTCTTGCTGCTGCTGGTGGTGCTGCCCCCCTTAGTATACTTCCGCTTTTGTCTCTAAGGCTCAGGGGACAGAGACGGTTGACACGGCGGCGGAGACGGTTGAGGCGGCGATGGAGACGGTTGCGCTGAGTGGTGAGGCGGTGAAGGCGACGGTTGCGCTGGAGAATGGTGAGGTGGCGGCGAAGGTGGATTGCTGCTCTGAGGAGTGGGTGGCCTTGGCGGCACATAATTTGGAAGCATGATGCGCTCCTTTAGCCATAGAATAGTCCCCCCTTTAGCTTCTCCTAGTTGAGTCAGGTCCATATCTTCCCCTGCAGGGTGGTCTAGCTTCAGCTCCTCAAAATCTTCCTTCACCTCATCCACCGTGACAACAGCGTACCTTTTGGAACCGGCCTGCAATGCCAAGTTGGGTTAGGCACAATTGGTACCGCCAAGCCGACCGCCGCCGTCACCCTTAAGTTCATAACCTGCACCTTTAGCTCACAATCTGTTGTCTCCGTGATATCATCCACTGGGTAGCGTTTAGGAGGAGATGTCGTCGGTGCATCATCATGAACATCATGGAGCTACGTGGAAGCGACGCTGATTTTCTTATTTGATAGGGCGCCGGTACCCTCGAATGCAGCTTCTACCACGTGCCGCTGAGATTGGCCGCTAGTACCTTGCTGGCTAAGTCTGTCGAGTTGATCCTGGTGCCGCTTTAATACTTCTTCTACATTACGCAGTCGGTCTGCAGCGGCCGCTTTCTCAGCTGCCTCCCTTTCCTTTCTCCTCTGATGGCTTTTATCGGGATATCTCTTCATTTCCGTTGGGAAGGCAACCTTCCACGGCTTGGAGCCTGGTGTGCCTCGTGCTCGTCCGTCGTGTTCAGGATTTTTAAGGGCCCGTATGAGCTCGTCGTTCTCTCTATCGGGAACGAACCGTCCTGCGGCAACATCATCTACTGCATTTCTAATATCGTCGATGGGCAGTAGGGGATCATCTTTGTGTTTCTGATTATATATTGCCCTCCCTTCTTTGTCCAACGTGCCCCCATGGCCGTAGAACCAGTTTCTTGCCCGTGGTGTCCATGTTGCGGGCTCTGGTCTGATCCTGGCAGCTATGTAATTGACCTCAAGTGCATCCCACTTAGGCATGCAACCGGCATAGCCAGCAGGCCCCATGTTATGATGGTACAGTTTCTTAGCAGTGTTCTCCGTGTTTATCCTAGACCTTTCCTTAGCTTTCTCCGATGTCTTATAGTTCACAAAATCCTCCCACTGGTGTCTTAACTTAGCATAGCCGGCTGCATCGAAATTCGGAGTCTTCTCTACCTTGAATGCATCGGCCATCTTGCTAAGAGCAAACTTCTTGACTCTTTGCACAAGCTCCATGCTTGCTCTCTCCTCCTCATCTGGATTCACATCTGGTACCGGTAGGAGGAAATTAGTCATGAGCTTGTCAAAAAGCTTATCTTTGGCGTTGTCGCCGACATACGGGACTCCACTGCCGCTTGGCTGATTCCATTCTTGAACGGTGATCGAGATGTAATCCCTCACAAGAACTCCGCATTGCTTGACAAATTTTCTTGCGACATCGACGGGAGCTTGCGGTTCGCCATCTACACTGACCACGTCGATCCTATACCTCACAGTGTCATCCAACTTTTTTGTTGGGCCTCGTTTCGTTCTTACGGAAGAAGTTCTCGATCCGGAGGGCTAAAAGAAGAAAGAGTGTTAATATATGCATGTATATATATAGACAACAACATTTTAATTACAAAAATACATATATACACCTCGCCGGTGTTTGCGAGATTTAAGGTTCCGCCGGAGCCATCGCCTTCTTCCTTATCGGCTTCTCCCCTATCCCTGGCTTCGGCTTCTACCTCACCAGAGCCGTCTCCTCGGTTGAGAGACTCATCTCCCTAACCGGAATCGTTTAGAAACTCACTCGTGACATCGATATCGATATCTTCATTTTCGCAAATCATCCCTTGGAGGATGTTTTCCTGATGTGTTGGATCCACAGTATCTGCAAGTTAAACAATCAACACATGGTATCGATAATGATATTATAAGTTAAACATACTTGAAATTTAACCCTAAGGCATGCTTGGCAATTTAAGTGAGATCCGAAGGGTCCAAACCCTAGTACATGAGAGACCCTGAAATCAACTACGAGGGGTTGATTTCATTCTCTTATTAAACTTGTAATTAAAGTTGTTGAACAATGCATGATTATGAGTCTATTGTGTAGATATCATTTCTAAACATTTTGATATATTATACATATTTTTCTGACTTAGAAATAATTAGTTTTTGAATTTATAAGATTAAACTCTTTTCTAAAACTATTTAAACAATTATTAAACTTTTATTGGGTCAGCATAGGTAAAGGCTGACGTCACCTAAGGCTGGAAACCTTTTCTCACAGATGCATGGCCTACCCATAGTGACCGATTAGTGGGGCCAGGGCCACGTCGGGCTGCCACGCTGGTAGAGCTTACTCGACGCCCACGTTAGGGCGCCACATGAGCGCCACCTTGGCGCCACATGGGCTCACCGGAGGGCACATCGGCCGGCGGTGGTTAGCGGCACTAGAGTGCATGCTAGAACACACAAAAGGTCGGGTTCGAACGAGCGCGTCACGAGGAAGCTAACGGTGGTCGCGCTGCCCCTTATTGGTCATCGAAGCGTCCTCTGCGATGGCGTCCGACAGCGGTGGACAGTGGCGCTCGGCGACAGAAGGAAACGGAGCGAGAGAGAGAGAAAGGAGAGGTCCTGGAGGACCAACGGCTCACCACGAAGACGATGGACAGGTCGACGAGGCCGGAGGAGCTCGGAAGCAGCGGCAATGGTGATGGCCCGTCGGAGCAGACGGTGACCGTGGCGTTGATTTCCAGCGTGCGCGGTTGATTCCTCAGACGATGGTGGCGGGCGTCGACGGCGTGAAGCGGCCGATCTGGATTTGGGCAGCCTGCCGGCGTGATTTTGCTCCGCCGCAAATTTTCCTTAGCCACGCGTCGATGTGCTCTGTGAATTGGGGGGAGTTGGAGGAGGCAGGGCCGATGCTGTTAACTGTACAGACCATTGGTCCCAGGTGATCCCAATAACCGGGACCAAAGGACCAACGGTCCCGGTTAGTGCCACCAACCGGGACCAAAGGTCTGGGGCTGGAGCGTTGCTGTGCTGCCACGTGCGCGGGCCTTTGGTCCCGGTTTGTCCCACCAACCGGGCCCAAAGGATCAACGGTCCCGGATCGTGCCAACAACCGGGACCAAAGGCCCGCACACTATACAATTTTACTATTGTCAATTAAAATTGCATTAACAAATATTTATTACATAATTTGGAATTTCTAAAAACTTTTAACAAGAAAAGTGCTTTATGCCCGCCGTTTTGAATATAGTTTGAAACGGGCATAAGAAATTCAAAAATGATCCAAACAATGTGAAACCTTCGCGTGGTGTCATATTATGTGTCACACTTGTAAGGGAAAATATTGAACTTGAAAAATTGCAAACATCATAAAAATCCTTCACAAAATGACCTATCATGTTCGAGGTTTCATGGCATTTAGGTCAAAACACCCATGTTATGGCTAGAATCAGGGCATAATTTGTGATAATGTGCCCATATTGTGCACACATGTGCATCTTGGGATGGCTTACGATGTTGCAGGAGGAAGTTTTACTCTTCGACGCACGAAAAAGCCAATTTCCATTTTTGAGGTGTCGAAATCAGGGTGTTCTATGAAGCAATCACCAAATTAAAGTTTGGATGGGTACCAAACCATTTTTCAAAAATACTATACCACCTTATATGGACAATTTCCCAACCGGTGTATCTGGAACCTTTCTGTCCATCCCTCATGAAAAGGACAAATTCCTGCCGAATCGGCAGGAGGTTGCCAAGATTTGAACTACAAGTACATGATATAATGCTTGTGAATTTAAAAAAAATCATTTATAGGTTCACAACATGCTATTTCATCAGAGATCCACTTCAAGTTCAGCGAGGCTCAGCCCCGGGCTAAGAAGCTTCATTCCCGCCGTTTTGAATATAGTTTGAAATGAGCATAAGAAATTCAAAAATGATCCAAACAATGTGAAACCTTCGTGTGGTGTCATATTATGTGTCACAGTTGCAAGGAAAAATATTGAACTCGAAAAATTGCAAACATCATAAAAAATACTTCACAAAATGACCTATCATGTTCGAGGTTTCATGGCAGGAGGTTGCCAAGATTTGAACTACAAGTACATGATATAATGCTTGTAAATTTAAAAAAAAATCATTTATATGTTCACAACATGCTATTTCATCAGAGATCCACTTCAAGTTCAGCGAGGCTCAGCCCCGGGCTAAGAAGCTTCATTCCCGCCGTTTTGAATATAGTTTGAAATGAGCATAATAAATTCAAAAATGATCCAAACAATGTGAAACCTTCGTGTGGTGTCATATTATGTGTCACAGTTGCAAGGAAAAATATTGAACTCGAAAAATTGCAAACATCATAAAAAATACTTCACAAAATGACCTATCATGTTTGAGGTTTCATGGCATTTAGGTCAAACCACCAATGTTATGGCTAGAATTAGGGCATAGTTTGTGATAATGTGCCCATATTATGCACACATGTGCATCTTGGGATGGCTTACGATGTTGCAGGAGGAAGTTTTCCTTTTCGACGCACGAAAAAGCGAAATTCCATTTTTTGAGGTGCCGAAATCGGGGTGTTCTATGAAGCAACCACCAAATTAAAGTTTGGCATTGGTATCAAACCATTTTGTCAAAAATACTATACCACCTTATATGGACAATTTCCCAACCGGTGTATCTGGAACCTTTCTGTCCATCCCTCATGAAAAGGACAAATTCCTGCTGAATCGGCAGGAGGTTGCCAAGATTTGAACTACAAGTACATGATATAATGCTTGTGAATTTTAAAAAAATCATTTATAGGTTCACAACATGCTATTTCATCAGAGATCCACTTCAAGTTCAGCGAGGCTCAGCCCCGGGCTAAAAAGCTTCATGCCCGCCGTTTTGAATATAGTTTGGAACGGGCATAAGAAATTCAAAAATGATCCAAACAATGTGAAACCTTCGCGTGGTGTCATATTATGTGTCATAGTTGCAAGGAAAAATATTGAACTTGAAAATTGCAAACATCAGAAAATATCCTTCACAAAATGACCTATCATGTTCGAGGTTTCATGGCATTTAGGTCAAACCACCAATGTTATGGCTAGAATTAGGGCATAGTTTGTGATAATGTTCCCATATTGTGCACAAATGTGCATCTTAGGATGGCTTACGATGTTGCAGGAGGAAGTTTTCCCTTTCGATGCACGAAGAAGCCAATTTCCATTTTTGAGGTGCCGAAATCGGGGTGTTCTATGAAGCAACCACCAAATTAAAGTTTGGCATTGGTACTAAACCATTTATTAAAAATACTATACCACCTTATATGGATAATTTCCCAACTGGTGTATCTGGAACCTTTCTGTCCACCCCCCATGAAAAAGATAAATTCCTGCCGAATCGGTAGGAGGTTGCCAAGATTTGAACTACAAGTACATGATATAATGCTTATGAATTTTAAAAAAATCCTTTATAGGATCACAACATGCTATTTCATCAGAGATGCACTTCAAGTTCAGCGAGGCTCAGCCCCGGGCTAAGAAGCTTCATGCCCACCGTTTTATATATAGTTTGAAACGGGCCTAAGAAATTCAAAAATGATCAAAACAATGTGAAACCTTCGCGTGGTGTCATATTCTGTGTCACAGTTGCAAGGAAAAATATTGAACTTGAAAAATTGCAAACATCATAAAAAATCCTTCACAAAATGACCTATCATGTTCGCGGTTTCATGGCATTGAGGTCAAACCACCAATCTTCTGGCTAGAATCAGGGCATAGTTTGTGCTAATGTGCCCATATTGTGCACACATGTGCATCTTGGGATGGCTTGCGATGTTGCAGGAGGAAGTTTTCCTTTTCGACGCACGAAAAAGCCAATTTCCATTTTTGAGGTGCCGAAATCGGGGTGTTCTGTGAAGCAACCACCAAATTAAAATTTGGCATTGGTACCAAACCATTTTTCAAAAATACTATACCACCTTATATGGACAATTTCCCAACCGGTGTATCTGGAACCTTTCTGTCCATCCCTCGTGAAAAAGACAAATTCCTGCCGAATCGGTAGGAGGTTGCCAAGATTTGAACTACAAGTACATGATATAATGCTTGTGAATTTAAAAAAAATCATTTATAGGTTCACAACATGCTATTTCATCAGAGATCCACTTCAAGTTCAGCGAGGCTCAGCCCCGGGCTAAGAAGCTTCATGCCCGCCGTTTTGAATATAGTTTGAAACGGGCATAAGAAATTCAAAAATGATCCAAACAATGTGAAACCTTCGCGTGGTGTCATATTATGTGTCACAATTGCAAGGAAAAATGTTGAACTTGAAAAATTGCAAACATCATAAAAAATCCTTCACAAAATGACCTATCATGTTCGAGGTTTCATGGCAGGAGGTTGCCAAGATTTGAACTACAAGTACATGATATAATGCTTGTAAATTTTTAAAAAAATCATTTATATGTTCACAACATGCTATTTCATCAGAGATCCACTTCAAGTTCAGCGAGGCTCAGCCCCGGGCTAAGAAGCTTCATTCCCGCCGTTTTGAATATAGTTTGAAATGAGCATAATAAATTCAAAAATGATCCAAACAATGTGAAACCTTCGTGTGGTGTCATATTATGTGTCACAGTTGCAAGGAAAAATATTGAACTCGAAAAATTGCAAACATCATAAAAAATACTTCACAAAATGACCTATCATGTTCGAGGTTTCATGGCATTTAGGTCAAACCACCAATGTTATGGCTAGAATTAGGGCATAGTTTGTGATAATGTGCCCATATTGTGCACACATGTGCATCTTGGGATGGCTTACGATGTTGCAGGAGGAAGTTTTCCTTTTCGACGCACGAAAAAGCGAAATTCCATTTTTTGAGGTGCCGAAATCGGGGTGTTCTATGAAGCAAGCACCAAATTAAAGTTTGGCATTGGTATCAAACCATTTTGTCAAAAAATACTATACCACCTTATATGGACAATTTCCCAACCGGTGTATCTGGAACCTTTCTGTCCATCCCTCATGAAAAGGACAAATTCCTGCTGAATCGGCAGGAGGTTGCCAAGATTTGAACTACAAGTACATGATATAATGCTTGTGAATTTAAAAAAAATCATTTATAGGTTCACAACATGCTATTTCATCAGAGATCCACTTCAAGTTCAGCGAGGCTCAGCCCCGGGCTAAAAAGCTTCATGCCCGCCGTTTTGAATATAGTTTGGAACGGGCATAAGAAATTCAAAAATGATCCAAACAATGTGAAACCTTCGCGTGGTGTCATATTATGTGTCACAGTTGCAAGGAAAAATATTGAACTTGAAAATTGCAAACATCAGAAAATATCCTTCACAAAATGACCTATCATGTTAGAGGTTTCATGGCATTTAGGTCAAACCACCAATGTTATGGCTAGAATTAGGGCATAGTTTGTGATAATGTTCCCATATTGTGCACAAATGTGCATCTTAGGATGGCTTACGATGTTGCAGGAGGAAGTTTTCCCTTTCGATGCACGAAGAAGCCAATTTCCATTTTTGAGGTGCCGAAATCGGGGTGTTCTATGAAGCAACCACCAAATTAAAGTTTGGCATTGGTACTAAACCATTTATTAAAAATACTATACCACCTTATATGGATAATTTCCCAACTGGTGTATCTGGAACCTTTCTGTCCATCCCCCATGAAAAAGATAAATTCCTGCCGAATCGGTAGGAGGTTGCCAAGATTTGAACTACAAGTACATGATATAATGCTTGTGAATTTTAAAAAAATCCTTTATAGGATCACAACATGCTATTTCATCAGAGATGCACTTCAAGTTCAGCGAGGCTCAGCCCCGGGCTAAGAAGCTTCATGCCCGCCGTTTTATATATAGTTTGAAACGGGCCTAAGAAATTCAAAAATGATCAAAACAATGTGAAACCTTCGCGTGGTGTCATATTCTGTGTCACAGTTGCAAGGAAAAATATTGAACTTGAAAAATTGCAAACATCATAAAAAATCCTTCACAAAATGACCTATCATGTTCGCGGTTTCATGGCATTGAGGTCAAACCACCAATCTTCTGGCTAGAATCAGGGCATAGTTTGTGCTAATGTGCCCATATTGTGCACACATGTGCATCTTGGGATGGCTTGCGATGTTGCAGCAGGAAGTTTTCCTTTTCGACGCACGAAAAAGCCAATTTCCATTTTTGAGGTGCCGAAATCGGGGTGTTCTGTGAAGCAACCACCAAATTAAAATTTGGCATTGGTACCAAACCATTTTTCAAAAATACTATACCACCTTATATGGAGAATTTCCCAACCGGTGTATCTGGAACCTTTCTGTCCATCCCTCGTGAAAAAGACAAATTCCTGCCGAATCGGTAGGAGGTTGCCAAGATTTGAACTACAAGTACATGCTATAATGCTTGTGAATTTAAAAAAAATCATTTATAGGTTCACAACATGCTATTTCATCAGAGATCCACTTCAAGTTCAGCGAGGCTCAGCCCCGGGCTAAGAAGCTTCATGCCCGCCGTTTTGAATATAGTTTGAAACGGGCATAAGAAATTCAAAAATGATCCAAACAATGTGAAACCTTCGCGTGGTGTCATATTATGTGTCACAATTGCAAGGAAAAATGTTGAACTTGAAAAATTGCAAACATCATAAAAAATCCTTCACAAAATGACTTATCATGTTCGAGGTTTCATGGCATTTAGGTCAAACCACCAATGTTATGGCTAGAATCAGGGCATAGTTTGTGATAATGTTCCCATATTGTGCACACATGTGCATCTTGGGATGGCTTATGCTGTTGCAGGAGGAAGTTTTCCTTTTCGACGCACGAAAAAGCCAATTTCCATTTTTGAGGTGCCGAAATCGGGGTGTTCTGTGAAGCAACCACCAAATTAAAGTTTGGTATTGGTACCAAACCATTTTTCAAAAATACTATACCACCTTATATGGACAATTTCCCAACTGGTGTATGTGGAACCTTTCTGTCCATCCCTCATGAAAAAGACAAAATTCTGCCGAATCGGTAGGAGGTTTCCAAGATTTGAACTACAAGTACATGATATAATGCTTGTGAATTTTTAAAAAAATCATTTATAGTTTCACACCATGCTATTTCATTAGAGATCCACTTCAAGTTCAGCGAGGCTCAGCCCCAGGCTAAAAAGCTTCATGCTCGCCGTTTTGAATATAGTTTGAAACGGGCATAACAAATTCAAAAATGATCCAAACAATATGAAACCTTCGCGTTGTGTCATATTATATGTCACAGTTGCAAGGAAAAATATTGAACTTGAAAAATTGCAAACATCATAAAAAATCGTTCACAAAATGACCTATCATGATCGAGGTTTCATGGCATTTAGGTCAAACCACCAATGTTATGGCTAGAATCAGGGCATAGTTTGTGATAATGTTCCCATATTGTGCACACATGGGCATCTTGGGATGGCTTACGATGTTGCAGGAGGAAGTTTTCCCTTTCGATGCACGAAAAATCCAATTTCCAATTTTCAGGTGCCGAAATCGGGGTGTTCTGTGAAGCAACCACAAAATTAAAGTTTGGCATTGGTACCAAACCATTTTTCAAAAATACTATACCACCTTATATGGACAATTTCCCAACTGGTGTATGTGGAACCTTTCTGTCCATCCCTCATGAAAAAGACAAATTCCTGCCGAATCGGTAGGAGGTTGCCAAGATTTGAACTACAAGTACATGATATAATGCTTGTGAATTTTAAAAAAAATCATTTATAGTTTCACACCATGCTATTTCATCAGAGATCCACTTCAAGTTCAGCGAGGCTCAGCCCTAGGCTAAAAAGCTTCATGCTCGCCGTTTTGAATATAGTTTGAAACGGGCATAAGAAATTCAAAAATGATCCAAACAATGTGAAACCTTCGTGTTGTGTCATATTATGTGTCACAGTTGCAAGGAAAAATATTGAACTTGAAAAATTGCAAACATCATAAAAAATACTTCACAAAATGACCTATCATGTTCGAGGTTTCATGGCATTTAGGTCAAACCACCAATGTTATGGCTAGAATCAGGGCATAGTTTGTGATAATGTTCCCATATTGTGCACACATGGGCATCTTGGGATGGCTTACGATGTTGCAGGAGGAAGTTTTCCCTTTCGATGCACGAAAACGCCAATTTCCATTTTTGAGGTGCCGAAATCGGGGTGTTCTTTGAAGCAACCACCAAATTAAAGTTTGGCATTGGTACCAAACAATTTTTCAAAATTACTATACCACCTTATATGGACAATTTCCCAACAGGTGTATCTGGAACCTTTCTGTCCATCCCTCATGAAAAAGACAAATTCCTGCCGAATCGGTAGGAGGTTACCTAGATTTGAACTACAAGTACATGATATAATGCTTATGAATTTAAAAAAAAACATTTATAGGTTCACACCATGCTATTTCACCAGAGATCCACTTCAAGTTCAGCGAGGCTCAGCCCCAGGCTAAAAAGCTTCATGCCCGCCGTTTTGAATATAGTTTGAAATGGGCATAATAAATTCAAAAATCATGCAAACAATGTAAAACCTTCGCGTGGTGTCATATTATGTGTCACAGTTGCAAGGAAAAATATTGAACTTGAAAAATTGCAAACATCATAAAAATCCTTCACAAAATGACCTATCATGTTCGAGGTTTCATGGCATTTAGGTCAAACCACCAATGTTATGGCTAGAATCAGGGCATAGTTTGTGATAATGTTCCCATATTGTTTGGATTGGTACCAAACCACCAAATTAAAGTTTGGATTGGTACCAAACCATTTTTCAAAAATACTATACCACCTTATATGGACAATTTCCCAACCGGTGTATCTGGAACCTTTCTGTCCATCCCTCATGAAAAGGACAAATTCCTGCCGAATCGGCAGGAGGTTGCCAAGATTTGAACTACAAGTACATGATATAATGCTTGTGAATTTAAAAAAAATCATTTATAGGTTCACAACATGCTATTTCATCAGAGATCCACTTCAAGTTCAGCGACGCTCAGCCCCGGGCTAAGAAGCTTCATTCCCGCCGTTTTGAATATAGTTTGAAATGAGCATAAGAAATTCAAAAATGATCCAAACAATGTGAAACCTTCGTGTGGTGTCATATTATGTGTCACAGTTGCAAGGAAAAATATTGAACTCGAAAAATTGCAAACATCATAAAAAATACTTCACAAAATGACCTATCATGTTCGAGGTTTCATGGCAGGAGGTTGCCAAGATTTGAACTACAAGTACATGATATAATGCTTGTAAATTTTAAAAAAAATCATTTATATGTTCACAACATGCTATTTCATCAGAGATCCACTTCAAGTTCAGCGAGGCTCAGCCCCGGGCTAAGAAGCTTCATTCCCGCCGTTTTGAATATAGTTTGAAAAAGATAAATTCCTGCCGAATCGGTAGGAGGTTGCCAAGATTTGAACTACAAGTACATGATATAATGCTTGTGAATTTTAAAAAAATCCTTTATAGGATCACAACATGCTATTTCATCAGAGATGCACTTCAAGTTCAGCGAGGCTCAGCCCCGGGCTAAGAAGCTTCATGCCCGCCGTTTTATATATAGTTTGAAACGGGCCTAAGAAATTCAAAAATGATCAAAACAATGTGAAACCTTCGCGTTGTGTCATATTATGTGTCACAGTTGCAAGGAAAAATATTGAACTTGAAAATTGCAAACATCATAAAAAATACTTCACAAAATGACCTATCATGTTCGAGGTTTCATGGCATTTAGGTCAAACCACCAATGTTATGGCTAGAATCAGGGTATAGTTTATGATAATGTGCCCATATTGTGCACACATGTGAATCTTGGGATGGCTTACGATGTTGCAGGAGGAAGTTTTCCCTTTCGACGCACGAAAAAGCCAACCGAGACTAAAGCTGTCGGTGGGATAAGGATGTGTGGGTAACCTTTAGTCCCGGCTGGTGGGTGCAACCGAGACTAAAGCTGTCGGTGGGATAAGGACGCATGTGTAACCTTTAGTCCCCGCTGGTGGGTGCAACCGAGACTAAAGCTGTCAGTGGGATAAGGACGCGTGGGTAACCTTTAGTCCCGGCTGGTGGGTGCAACCGAGACTAAAGCTGTCGGTGGGATAAGGACGCGTGGGTAACCTTTAGTCCCGGCTGGTGGGTGCAACCAAGACTAAAGCTGTCGGCGGGATAAGGACATGTTGGTGGATGCACTACTCGATGAGATAAAGCATGTAGCGCACGACGCCCTGTCGGAGGAACAAGACAAAGTAGAAGAGGCGCTGTGCCTATAAAAGGACCATCGATACGCCATGGCAAGCAGCTCAACAAGCCAACATATGTAGAGAGAGAGTTTCATCCCCATGGATGGAGGGTTGGGAAATCTCCCGTGGCGGAGCTTCTCGAAGATGTCGTTGGTGCACACGCCCTACGGCATCTTCGGAAGCTCCGTCTCGGAAAAATTTCCCTGCAAGCCCGTGAAAGACTCCATCTCCTCTAACAATGTTGGGGAAAGGGTTGAGAAATCTCCCGTGGCGGTGCTTCTCGAAGATGTTGTTGGTGCGCACGCCCTACGACATCTTCGGAAGCTCCGCCTCGGAAAAATTTCCCTGTAAGCCCGTGAAAGACTCCATCTCCTCTAATAGTGTTGGGGAAAGGGTTGAGAAATCTCCCGTGGCGAAGCTTCTCGAAGATGTCGTTGGTGCACACGCCCTACGGCATCTTCGGAAGCTCCGCCTCGAAAAAATTTCCCTGCAAGCTCGTGAAAGACTCAATTACATAATGTTTCGATAAATCACATAAAGTTTCCATACATCACATAAAGTTTCCATACATTACGTAGATTTACATAGGGTTTAGGGTTTAGGATATGAATCCTTCGTCTCGTATGTCGATCCCTTGCATATGATCGCTTCTTAGGCCGTAACCATGGAGCATCTTATTTGCTTAACGGGATGCTTGGGTCAGTTTTCACGGTGAAGGGCGGAATTTCATCAAACTTATCATAATCTGCTGACATGTCTGTCTTGTCCTCGACTCCCGTGATGTTTCTTTTCCCTGAAAAAACTATGTGACGTCTGGGCTCATCGTCTGATGTATTCGTTTCCTTATTTTTTCTTTTTTCGGTCTAGAGGACATGTCCTTCACATAAAAAACCTGAGCCACATCATTGGCTAGGACGAATGGTTCTTCTTTGTAACCAAGATTCTTGAGATCCACTGTTATCATTCCGTACAGCTGGTCTACCTTTCCCCCTTCTCCATTCATGTTGACCCAACTGCACCGAAACAATGGGACCTTAAAAGTAGGTCCATAGTCAAGTTCCCATATCTCCTCTATGTAACCATAGTATGTGTCCTTTTTCCCATTCTCGCATGTTGCATCAAAGTGGACACCACTGTTTTGGTTGGTGCTCTTTTTATCTTGGGCAATCGTGTAAAATGTATTCCCATTTATCTCGTACCCTTGGAAAGTCAATACAGTCGCAGATGGTGTCGCGGCCAACAAGTAGAGCTGATCTCCAATAATGGTGTCATTCATGAGATGTAATTGCAACCAAGTGCCGAAAGTCTCCATGTGATTTTCTTTAATCCAGTAGTCATCCTTCCCCGGGAACTTGGAGCGTACAACATTCATGTGTTCCTCGATATACGGAGCCACGAAGGTAGAAATTTTGAGAACTATGTAGTGTGCTTGATTCAAAGAATGTCCGTGCCTAAATATCATTGCTTTCTTTCCTAGCGTGCCTTTTCCACTCAGTCTCCCCTCATACCGTGATTCAGGAACACCAATCGGCTTAAGGTCAGGAAGAAAGTCTACACAGAACCTAATGACCTCCTATGTTCCGTAGCCCTTGGAGATGCTTCCTTCTGGCCTAGCACGGTTACGAACATATTTCTTTAAGACTCCCATGAACCTCTCGAAGGGGCACATATTGTGCAGAAATACAGGACCGAGAATGCAAATCTCTTCGACTAGGTGAACTAAGATATGCGTCATAATATTGAAGAAGGATGGGGGGAAAACAAACTCAAAACTGACAAGACATTGGACCACATCCTTCTGTAGCCTTTCCAGACTTTCTCGATCGATTACCTTCTGAGATATTGCATTGAGGAATGCACATAGCTTCACAATGGCTAATCGAACATTTTCCGGTAGAAGCCCCCTCAATGCAACTGGAAGCAACTGTGTCATAATCACGTGGCAATCATGAGACTCCAGGTTCTGAATTTTTTTCTCTGCCATATTTATTATTCCCTTTATATTTGATGAGAAGCCAGCCGGGACCTTGATACTGTAAAGGACTTCAAAAAAGATTTCCTTCTCTTCTTTGGTAAGAGCGTAGCTACTTAAGTATTTACGTCCTTTATCAGTATGCTTGTTGTGTGGGTCTTTGATACGTTACTGGTCCTCGCGTGCTTCCGGTGTATCTTTTGTCTCCCCATACACGCCTAGGAAGCCAAGCAGGTTCACGCAAAGATTCTTCGTCACGTGCATCACGTCGATTGAAGAACGGACCTCTAGGTCTTTCTAATACTCAAGCTCCCAAAATATAGATTTCTTTTCCACATGGCCGTGTGTCTGGTAATGGGGTCTTTTGGAACAGATTGACCACCAGGACCCTTTCCAAAGATTACTTCTAGGTCCTTCACCATACCAAATACATTAGCACCTTTAGGGAGCTTAGGCTTCTTCCGGTACTCTGCCTCACCGTTGAAATTCTTGCCTTCCTTTCTTACTTGATGATTGGTCGGAAGAAATTTACGACACCCCAGGTACACAACCTTCTTATATTTATCCAAATATGTACCTTTAGTATTATCTAAACAGTGCTTGCATGCATTGTATCCCTTGTTTGACTGTCCTGAAATGTTACTAAGAGCAGGCCAATCATTGATGGTTACGAACAACAACGCTCGTAGGTCAAATGGCTCCTGTTTGTGCTCATCCCACACCTTTACACCTGGTTCTGCCCACAACTGCAAAAGTTCATCGACTAATGGCCTTAGGTACACATCAATGTCGTTGCCGGGTTGCTTCGATCCTTGGATGAGCACTGGCATCATAATGAACTTCCGCTTCATGCACAACCAAGGAGGAACATAGAGATACATAGTCACTGGCTAGGTGCTGTGACTACAGCTCTGCACCCCAAAAGGATTCATGTCGTCTGTACTTAGACCAGACCATAAATTCCTCGCGTCACCTGCAAAGTTCGAGTACTTTCTCTCGATGTTTATCCACTGCGACCCTTCGGCGGGGTGTCTCAGTTTCCCGTCTTTCTTACGCTCTTCTTTGTGCCATCGCAACAACCTGGCATGCTCTTTATTTCTAAACAGACGTTTCAACCGTGGTATTATAGGAGCATACCACATAACCTTAGCAGGAACCCTCTTCCTGGAGGGCTCGTCATCGCCATCAACATCACCAGGGTCATCTTGTCTGATCTTGTATCGACATGCATTGCATACCGGGAATTTATCCATATTCTCGTACTTCTCACCGCGGTACATGATGCAGTCATTAATGCATGCATGTATCTTCTCCACATCTAATCCTAGAGGGCAGATAGTCTTCTTTGCTTCGTACGTTGTCTCAGGCAGCTCATTATCCTTTGGAAGCTTCGGCTTCATTATTTTCAGTAACTTCTCAAATCACTTGTCAGATAAGCCAGTCTCTGCCTTCCATTTCAGCAGTTCAAGTGTGGTACCGAGCTTTGTGCTGCCATCTTTGCAATTTGGGTACAACAACTTTTTGTGATCCTTTTGCATGGCCTCCAACTTAAGCTTCTCCCTTTCTGTATCACATTGTTGCTTTGCATCAGAAATGACCCGACCAAGACCATCAGCGGGCTCATCCGATGCCCGTTGTTCTTCTTCATTGCCGCCTCCCTCTTCTTTATTGTCTTCCATTGCAGTATCACCGTATACTTTAGGGGACATAAGATAGCTGTCATCATCCTCCTCTTCTTTATTTTCTTCCAGCCTAACCCCTCTTTCTCCGTGCATGGCCCAACAATAATATCCGGGCATGAAACCTCTCCGAAGCAGATGGCTTTGAAGGATTCTCGGGGCAGAGTGCTCCGCAACGTTCCGACAGTCGACGCAGGGACAAGGCATAAAATTATCCACTTTGTTTGCCTTAGCCAAATCGATAAATTTATGGAGCCCTGCAATAAAATCGGAATGGCGTCGGTCGCCATACATCCATCGCATCCGTGCATCGATCTGCGTCATAATAATTAACCATTACAATAACATCGTGAATAGTAAAATGACCACCCTACATGGACAAATGCAATATTTTTGTATCAGTTACAGATAAAGAAGATAAGGTTGCTAACCTCAGCCGAGGATACCGTGTTGTGCAAACTAAAGTGTGGCTCGAACATTTCGTCAAACACCTTGTGTGCAATCAAGCACCCACACCTCACACACAATCCAGCAAAATTTGGTGGGCAAAGGGCTGGGCTTATATATAGCCAAGGGATGGTTTTTGGTCCCGGTTATTGCCACGAACCGGGACCAAAGCCCCTCCCGCGCGACACGTGGCGGCCCAGCAGCTCGCACCCCACCCAGGTCATTGGTCCCGGTTAATGGCACGACCTGGGACCAATGACCTGGGTGGGGGCGCGCAGCTGGGCCGCCACGTGTCGCTCGGGAGGGGCTTTGGTCCCGGTTCGTGGCAATAACCGGGACCAATGCCCACCGTCGCTTCGTCGTCCCCATGTATAAATATGAGGCCACATCGCTCGTTTTCGCCATCGCCTCTGCCTCTCTACAGTCCCTCTCCACCCCACCCCTTTCGCCATCGCCTCTCCACCGCGCCGTCATCTCGCCTCCCCTCCCTCTCCAATCTCCACCGCGCCGTCATGGAGGTGCCCACGCTCAACCACTACGAGGGTGGCGATGTTTGCGATCTACGGCATCCTCGTGCCGCCGCGCGCGACCGTGCCCGCCGGATTTCGCATCAGCAAGGCGGGTGTGCCGGTGGCTCCGCTCCTCAACCCCCGCGGATACGAGATGGAGTACGTCATCGCGGAGCGTCGCCGCCAACTGCCCGCGTGCATGAGGGCGTTGCCCCGGTACGCGGCGGACAACGAGTACTGGCCCCGGCTGTTCAAGAAGGAGCGGAATGCCAAGCTTGGCAACCGCTTCGTGGACGGGCGCCTGGTGCACCCGGATCGCCGCAACCAAGAAGGGCGGGAGATGTTCTGGTCCGTCCCTGGACGGACCATCTACACCGCCATCGACGCCGCTAGGCGCGCAGAGGAGCTCCGTCTCCCGAACAACGCCGAAATCGTGGAGATTTCGTCCGACGACGACGAGGAAGCCGGCGGCTCGGAGGACAGCGGCTCGGAGGACAGCGGCAGCGGAAGTGTTGTCGACTTGGAATTTGTAAAGTCGCATCTTTGTATGGAAAAATTTATGCTTGAATAATAAAATGTCTCATTTTAGACCTTTTTGTCTGGATTAATTCGTGAATTTTTTTTTTTCAAAGATAGTGATCAATTCAATTTCTACCTCAAATTAATTTCTGCCTCGAATTGATTTCTGCCCCGAATTAATTTACATTAATTGTCTTGGACTGCTGACCGTCGCGGGGTTTTTGGTCCCAGTTCGTGGCATGAACCTGGACACGAACCGGGACCAATACTTACAGATGAACCGGGACCAATGCCCAGGCGGCATGAACCCGGGACCGGTGCAACGAATCGGGACCAATGGAATTTGGGCGCTGGACCAAATGCCCTCTTTCTACCTGTGCTCCTTTCCCTTTCCTTTTCCTTTTCCTTTTCCTTTTCTCTATGTATAAACGACAATGTAAAGGTCGACATCACAACACAAATGGATAATCTAATAAACCATTCACATGCTTGCACTAGCGGTGTTAACCTTCAAGCTATGTGGATCTTTCTGGTTTGTGACAGTCAACTTTTGATTAAACTCCTTCATAGTCAGACCTAAAACATGTTACTTAGAAGGGAACATGGGGAAGCCTTAAAATGAGATCAATCAGATACACTTAACCTATACGGAAGTACAAAATTTAGTCCATCGGTAATAGTCGTAGTATTGTCATCTACAAAGGCCAGTCACGGCTGAGCCGCTAAAATCATTAATTCGGTAAAATCCACATTCCAGAAAATGTCATCCATATAATTTTTTTAGAGCTTTGCTGGATTTGATCCACACATCAGCAATATTGAAGCGTGCAATATTACATATATCTGTTTTCCCTTTGTTCCACACTAACAACATCAAAGATAAGGAAACACATAAAATGTTTATAAGAAAGTATGTGCTAGCTTGTAAATTTCAAGAAAATAATGTTATCCCCAAGTTTCAGCTATGTTATTCGATCCGATACTTGTAGTGAAGTGAGTGCTGGACACTGTTATCCCCAAGTTTCAGCTATGTAACTTTGTGGGCGCTGAGCTTCTATAAATAGTGCAGAGGGGCGTTCAGTCTGAGCATTGCAGTCACACCACCAAACATAGATACACTTCAAAGTAGCATCCTTGGTGATCGAGGAAAATGATGGATAACTTGGTAAGTATGTACTATATATCAATTGTTGTGCATCTCCTTGTGTTTACTGATGTGCACCTCTTTGTGTTAATTAGTGACGTACTGATCCTGGTTCATTAATTTCTCATAGCTCCAGGCAAGTGCTGCTGATGCTGACATGGTGAAGCTCGAAACGATGGCCATCAGCAAGCACATACACGAGATCGTCAGCACGGATTTCGCTGTACTGGTACGAGTGACGGCGTCCGTGGAGTGCACGCAGCGTCACAGCTTGGACCTCGTGGCCGTGCTCGACACCAGCGGAAGCATGGGAAACGACGGTAAGCTGGCCGGAGAGAATGCAAGAGGCCATGGTGTTCGTCATCGACAACCTCAGTGATGACGACCGGCTGTCCATCGTGCCGTTCCGCGGGACACGCAACGACCACGCACGCTGCCCCCCGACCGTAATGTCAGCGGAAAATCGGGACAAACTGAAAACAAAGGTCAAAGAGCTGCAGTCTGCAGATAAGGCAGGCGACGATCCGGGAGCTGCGAACGAGGCAGCAAAGGTATCCTACTCTACTCTCTCTCTCTTTTCTTTTTTTTTTAGGAAAACAGGTGTACTACTTTATTAATCAACCAGATAGAGATTCAATACAGATTGTCTCTCGGATACAATCCGGATCGGAGGTATCCAACTCTTTTCTTATGGACATGATGAATTTCTACACAAGGTAGTTCTTTTTTTTTTGAAGGGTGGTCACGGTAGTTTATTTCATTCGCGATCCTAGGCCTTTAACTATTTAGAAACCAAATAGCCAATATATATCAAAAGAAGTGAGTATAGCAAAATTGACTTAGAAATAATATATATGTACGCACGAAGTAGTATTTCCCCAATCAATACGGATAGCTACCTGTTAATTAATACCTTTACATCAATTGTTGGCTTGCATGTATATCGCATTTGGATCAGATGAGTTTTAGCGATAAATTAGACGTATGTATCGCCTAGAAAACGATAATAGGAAGTTGTATACTATTCATATTTCATACTGATCCCCGTCCACTAGCTAGCTAGGTAAGTATCAAACGATCACCCTTTAAACATCATTTTACCACTTTTGCTCCACTTTTCTTTTTACTGCGTGCCAAATGATGGGTACAAAGTTCCTGATCTTATAATTGGACCGGTGCCAGATAAAACTTCAGTGGGGGCACAATAATTTGCAACCGAGTGTAAGCCCGGGCGACATCTAGATGTGTCCGGCTCAATCCAAAGCCAGGATAAATTCGGGCCGGAATGGGTCAATCCGTTTGGATCGCCGCTCTAGGATGCACACTTTGTTCGTTCAGACAATAATAGACGTGTCCGGACCAAACGACTCCTCAATGGAGATGCTATAAAGCTACAGTAAATTAAGTTCACCCATACGTGAAAAATTCCCATATTATTTTATGGGCAGTGCTAGGCGTCCCCCAGGGGACAACACCCCCCCCCCCCTCCTCCTCCCCTGGTCCCCTGGTCCCTAGCCTGCCACGTGTCCTTCAAAATATCCATAATCCTGTTTTGGCTACATAATCACATATTTTTGCTACAAAAATCCTGCTTTTGTAGCAAAAGACGGTTCGTTCACGAGACGAAAATAAAAAGACAAATCTCGCCGAAGTTTGGCCGGAGACTATGTAGCAAAAAATTTGTGAGTAGTGTAGCAAACCCGACTTCACAGATGACATCGCCGGAGACTTTTGTCAGAAGACCTCGCCAGAGACCGGGTAGCAAAATTTTTATGCTATTGTAGCAAAGCCACAAAACGTATGTCGCAAATAAAATGTCCTATTGAAGCAAATCCGACCTTATCGGAGACCTCGCCGAAGATCTTGTAGCAAACCATATACTATTGTAGCAAAACAAGAAAGTCTTTGTAGCAAAAAAAATTATAGAAAAAATCGACGCTACGCATAGCACCGCTGAAGGTCTCGTAGCTCCACCGACAGCCGAATGTAGCAAAACCAACGCTCGCTTGTAGCACCGCCACCGACCGCATGTAGCAAAAACCCGACACCATGGCTGCAGGGGAGGAAGTTGGAGGCAGAACAATGGGAGCGACATTGGCAAAGGTCTTCCTGACGGGACACTCGACTCCGGCGATACATGCTGGAACTCGCACGTGTAATCGACCTTGGAAGCGGCAGGATGGCAGAAAATGGAGAATTCGACAAGAACAAGGTGCAGATGTTGTGTGACAAGATAAAGAAGTCTATAAATGGGCGCAACGCCCCAGAAAAAACCATGTCAGACCTCGGAAATGCTGTCTCAGTGATGCTGGGGGAAGTCGATGGAAAGGGGTTTTTCATGTCCTCATGGCTGATGTCTCAGCAGTGGCAGCGTTCAACCACAAAGGGCTTTCCCTCTGAATCTGGTGATTTCCAAACCGCCGCGATGAAGAACATGTTTCCCTCTGAATCTGGTGATTTCCAAACCTCGGAAAAACCATGTCAAACTCCACCAACGATGATTATTGGGACAATACTTTTCCGACGTTTTCATCGCTCCGTCCACATTCTATTCGTTGGACCATCGCAAGGTGGTGAGAACCAGTCGTACACGATTCAGACGAGATACAGTTGAGACTATCGCAAGGATTTCATCGCAATTCAATTTAGAGAAACTATCAAGGTGGCCCTCACAAATGCGAGGGCATGGTCTTTATTATTTCATAAGTAGTGTAGTATTTTTTTTAAATGGGATGGTAGCATTTTTGTATTTAACGTTTGGTGTTGCTTCACAAAACGCACTGATTTTGGCACTCGGAAAATAGAAAATAGCTTTTCCATGCGACAAAAAATAAAACTTGCTCCTGCAACATTATTCGCCATCCCAAGATGCACATGCATGCAGAATATGAGCACAATATCACAAACTATGCCTCGATTCTGCACATAACATTGGTCATTTGGACCGAAAGCCACGAAACCTCAAACATGATAGGTCATTTTGTGAAGGTTTTTTTGAGACATAATCAATATACCGAGTTTGGTATTTTTCCTTGCAACTATAGGTACACAATATGAGTCCATGAACCCATCTTGGCGTATGTCCCTTGCTTATGACCACTTCGGCCATAACCATGGAGCATCTTTTTTACTTAACGGGATGCTCGGGTCAGTTTTCACTGTGAAGGGTGGAATTTCATCAAACTTATTATTCTGACATGTCTGTCTTGTCCTTGACTTCCACGATGTTTCTTTTCTCTGAAAGAACTAAGTGACACTTTGGCTCATCATGTGATGTATTCGTTTCCTTATTTTTTTCTTTTTTTGGTATGGACAACATGCCATTCACATAGAAAACCTGAGCCACATCATTTGCTAGGACGAATGGTTCGTCTCTATAACCAAGATTGTTGAGATCCACTGTAACTGGTCTACCTTTACCCCTTCTCCATTCAGGTTGATCCATTTGTACCGAAACAAAGGGACCTTAAAAGAACTCCATAGTCAAGTTCCCATATCTCCTCTATGTAATCATAGTATGTGTCCTTTTGCAAATTCTCATCGGTTGCAGTCAAAGAAGACACCACTATTTTGGTTAGTGTTTTTTTTTATCTTGGGCGATCGTGTAAAATATATTCCCATTTATCTCGTACCCTTGAAAATTCAATATAGTAGAAGATGGCGACCCGGCCAATAAGTAGAACTGATCTCCAGTAGTGGTGTCATTCATAAGATGTGTTCTCAACCAACTGCTGAAAGTCTTCATGTGTTCATCTCTAATCCAGGAGTCAGGCTTTTCCGGGTTGTTGGAGCGTACAATATTCTTATGTTCCCCGATATACAAAGCTGCCAAGGTAGAATTCTATAGAACCGTGTAGTGTGCTTGAGTGAAAGATTGTCCGTCCCTACATATCATTGCTTTCTTTTCCAGCGTGCCTTTTCCACTCAGTCTTCCCTCATGCCGCGATTCAGGAACACCAATCGGCCTAAGGTCAGGAATAAAGTCAACACAGAACTCAATGACCTCCTCTGTTCCATATCCCTTAGAGATGCTTCCTTCTGGCCTAGCACGGTTATGAACATATTTTTTTAATACTCTCATGAACCTTTCAAAGGGTAACATATTGTGTAGAAATACATGACCGAGAATGGAAATCTCTTCGACTAGGTGAACCAGAAGATGCGTCATAATATTGAAGAAGGATGGTGGGAACACCAACTCAAAACTAACAAGACATTGAACCACATCTTCCTGTAACCTTGTCAGAATATCTTTATTGATCACCTTCTGAGATATTGCATTGAGTAATGCATACAGCTTCACAATGGATACTCGAACATTTTTCGGGAGAAGTCCCTCAATGCAATCGGAAGCAACTGCGTCATAATCACGTGACAGTCATGAGACTTCAGGTTTTGGAATTTTTTCTCTGCCATATTTATTATCCCTTTTATATTAGACGAGAAGCCAGACGACACCTTGATACTGTAAAGGACTTCAAAAATATTTCCTTCTTTGTTTTCGTAAGAGCGTAGCTGGCAAGACTTAAGTGACGCCATTTATTCGTCTTGTTCTGTGGATGCATGTTTTGTGGGTCTTTCATACGTTGTTGGTCCTCCCGTGCTTCTGATGTATTTTTTGTATTCCCATACATGCCCAGAAAGCCTAGCAGGTTCACGCAAAGATTCTCCATCACGTGCATCACGTCGATTGAAGAACGGACACGTAAGACTTTTCAATAGGGTAGCTCCCAAAATATAGATTTCTTCTTCCACATGGGCGCGTATCCGGTAGCGACGTCGTTCGGAACAGATTGATTACCAGGACCCTTTTCAAAGATTACTTCTATGTCCTTGACCATACCAAATACATCATCACTAGTAGGGAGGTCAGGCTTCTTTCGGTGATCTGCCTCACCTTTAAAATACTTGCCTTTCTTTCTTATTTGATGATTGGTCGGAAGAAATCGACGATTCCCCAGGTACAAAACCTTCTTACATTTATGCAAATATGTAGCTTCAGTATCATCTAAACAGTATATGCATGCCTTGTATCCTTTGTTTGTTTGTCTAGAAAGGTTACTAAGAGCAGACCAATCATTGATGGTTACGAAGCAACGCTCGTAGGTCAAACCGCTTTTGTTGTGCTCATCCGACACATGTATACCTGTTTTTCTCCACAACTGTTAGAGTTCTTCACATAATGGTCTTAGATATACATCAATGTCGTTGTCGAGTTTCTTCGGGCATTGGATGAGTACTGGTATCATAATAAACATACGTTTCATGCACAACCAAGGAGGAAGGTTGTAGATATATAGTCACATGTAGGTGCTGTGACTGCAGCTCTGCTCCCTAAAAGGATTCATGCCATCTATACTTAGACCAAATCATAAGTTCCTCGTATTACCCGCAAAGTCCGGGAAGTCTCTCTCGATTTTTCTCTAGTACGACCCATCAGCGGGGTGTCTCAACTTTCTGTCTTTTTTACGGTCTTCATTGGGCCATCGCAACAACCTGACATGCTATTTGTTTCTGAATAAACGTTTAAACCTTGGTATTATAGGAGCATACCACGTAACCTTAGCAGAAACCCTCTTCCTGTTGGCTCGTCATCGTCATAAACATCACCAGGGTCATCTTGTCTGATCTTATACCGCAGTGTAGTGCATATCGGATATTTATCTAAATTCTCGTGGTAGAGGATGCAGTCATTAATGCATGCATGCATCTTCTGCACATCTAATTCTAGAGGGTAGATAATCTTCTTTGCTTAGTAAGTACTCTCGGACAATTTGTTATCCTTTGAAAGCTCCGGCTTCATTATTTTTAGTAACTTCTCAAATCCCTTGTCGGATAAACCAGTCTCTGTCTTCTATTTCAGCAATTTCAGTGTGGTACCGAGCTTTGTGCTTCCATCTTCGAAATTTGGGTACAACAATTTTTTGTAATCCTCTAACATGCCATCCAACTTCAACTTCTCCTTCTCTGTTTCACAGTCTCGCTTTGCATCAGAAATGACCCGACCAAGATTATCAACGAGCTCATCTGATGCCTGTTCTTCACCCCCTTCTTCTTCATTCTCTTCCATTGTAGTGTCATCGTATTCAAGGAACATATGATAATAGTTGTTATCATCCTCTTCTTCCTTATTGTCTTCCATCATAACCCTTCTTTCTCCGTGCTTGGTTCAACAATTATAGCTGGGCAGGAAACCTCTCCGAACCAGGTGGTCGCAAATGATTTTCGAGAAAGAGTACTCCTTGATGTTCCGACATTGAACACATGGACAACACATAAAACCATTCTCTTTGTTTTCCTTAGCCACATCGATAAATTTATCCATGCCTTGAATGTACACGGATTACGTCGGTCACCATACATCTATCCACGCCAGCTCATCTGCATCATATAATTAAGTTTATCAAAAACCATTAAAGAACATCATGAATAGTAAAATGACCACTTCACATTGACACATGCATTATTATATATCAATGACAAATGAAAGGATAAGATTGCTAACCTCGACCGAGAAGAAAGGCTTAAGTGTGGCTCGGGCACCTCATATCATTTTTGTTTTGTGTGAAATCAAGCGGTATCATTCTCTCGGGCATTTTATTGAAGACCTAATGTGCATAGGAAAAAAACTAGCACACACACCTCACTCCTTCCACCAAGAAAAAACAGAGGGAGGGGCTGGCTAGGACGACACATTTTATGTGCGACGGGCCACGTGTCTGACGCACGACCTTTAGTCCCGATTCGTAATACGAACCGGAACGAATAGTCTCTTATGAACCGGGACGTGTGCCACCGGCTCCCGTGCGACGCTCGGGCCCCTCGAATCGGGACAAATGCATACATTAGTCCCGGTCAGGGCCGGCTCTGGACCATGGCAACCTTGTGCCATGGCCAAGGGCCCATGCCGACGGGGGCCCATAATTTACTAGTTCTCTAAACTATAAAGCCTATATACCTCTAGAAAAAAGACACTGTCCAAGCGGCTATCCAGAAAGCTCGAGCGGAGACGAACGAGAACGACTCGTAGTCGAAACGGCACGATCGACGCAGGTTGCCGCTTGGACTCCTTCGCTAAATTTGCCCGATAATTTGCTGTCAGCGCATGAGATCTTCAATTCATTACAGCCGTAAATTGCTATCCAAATGTCTCAATTGCCTATCGGATCCTTTTGACTTCATCTATAACTGTGGCCTCAGCTGAAAGAAGTTTTTCTAAAATATAGCTACAAAAGAACCGTTTAAGGTTAACTATATTACAAGACAGATTGAATGGATTGGCTACGTGTTGTATTGAGAAGGATATATTGGACAACATTAATTTTGATGGTGTCCTCGATGACTTTGCATCTAGAAATGCACGAAGAATCTTTTTTCGAAGCGCCGAAGCTTAATTGTCGATGAACTCATTGGAGGCTGTTTTTTTTAGGTATTCGCTAGCGTGGAGTACTTGTTATGTTTTCCTGCCATTTTTATTTTTTTCTATCTAAATATCACAATACTTTAGTTCTTGATAATTATTTATAGACATCTCAACTATGAACATGTGTGGTTATATGTTTTTAAATATTTTACAACTAAAATTGGCACATATATCGTTTACATATCTAGTTATTGTCATTAGGGGCTATTTTTCGACTTCGCCCAAGGGCCCTGAAAAATATAGAGCCGGTCCTGGTCCCGGTTCGTGGTGGAACCGGGATATGGAGGCTCCGAACGAAAGGCAGTTTTTCTACTAGTGATGAATGGAAATGTTTTCAGTTGTATTGCACATTTGTACTCCGTATATATCTCTGAGGTCAAGGATACATATGTACTCCAAAGAATTTGCTGCATCTAATTTAATCTGTCAAGTCCCGGTACAACACCCCTGCAAAAAAGGGTCCCGGTACAACACGTACAATGCTATTGTGGCTGTAACGTACCTGAGTCTAGCACTCTATCTACGGATAACCTAGCCATTGGGTTTCATCCGTTCTGGTTTGTCCCATAGACACGATTCCTCCGCCGCTGTAGGTGAATTTACCACCAAGCCAGCCGATCCAGAAGGTCTCTCCGCCATGCTGGCCGGTGCTGCCATGGCACCAAAGCGAGGCTGGTCTGGCCATCGCTCCCCGTCCGCCGCCGGGACCAGCACACCTCTCCCGCCACCGACTGATGTCGTCTTCGAGATCCTCTCCTGGCTGCCTGCGAGGTCGCTGAGCCGATTCCGGTGCGTGTGCACGTCGTGGCGCGACCTCGTCTCAGACCCGGTTTTCCTTGACGTCCACAGATCTCGCGCGGAGCCGCTCCTCGTCACCGCCGTGAACTACTATATCCGCCGCATGGCCACCACGTTCCTGCATATCATGGACTCGTACGGCTACGCCGTGCGTGTGCTTAACCTAGAAGGTCTCTGGAAGTTACGAGCAAGCCTCGACGACTTCGTCCTCCTCACCTCGAGCGCTGACAACGACTCCTGCCCGGCTATCCGTGTGGTCGACCTAGCGACAGGGGAGTCGGTCGCGAGCTTCCCGTGCCCGGCCGGGGTACCAGACCGTATCACCACAGGGTTTGGCTTGGGTCGGGCCGCCCGGTCCGGCGCCTGCAAGGTGATCCGCCTCAGCATTGTGGTACCTTATTGGTCAGTTATGCATTCGATGTGCGAGGTCCTCATGTTAGGAGATGGCAGCTCCGGGTGGAGGCCGATACGGTCACCGCCGGATACGGTCTGTCATGTGTATGACTGCAATGACGGAGTCGCGGTCAATGGGGTCTTGCACTTTCTGTCCATATGGATGGACAACATACTCTGTTTCGACCTGGAGAGTGAGGAGTGGACGGCCATCCACGGACCATCAGGAATTCCGAGTCCCCTGGACATAATCGGCTTAGGCGGGCTCAATGGCGCTCTATGCATCGCCCATGCAAAGTTGCACACTGTTAACCTGTGGCTCTTGCCTCTTGGACGACAACAAGGAGGACGCCTGGGTCAACGCGTACACGATCTCGATATATCTTCCGAGGGACCGTAGTATCATCCATCTCATTCCTTTAAGAATGACTCGTCCTGGTGGAAAGCTGCTCTTCTACTACCGTCGTGACTACGGGTCAGCAGCTGTTTTACGAGTGTATGATCCTCGTTCAGGAAAATGCACGGACGTGGAGAAACATCCAACAGGCATTATTAGTGGCCGAATCAACCTTTGCAGCCAGCACTTGAATCGTAGATTATGTAGCCAGCCCTAGCTGAACACTATTTTCTTTTGCATTTTGGAGTATACATCCATTTAATAATAGACCACGTTAATAATAAATACTTTGTACCTGTTTCCATCTTCACATTGCCTTTATTTGTTGTTGCTATTGCTGATGTTGTCTCATGTATACTTTAGGCGTCAGGAACGGGGCTCTTGAATCTGATAAGTTTAATAACATCCACGAGTGTTTCTTTAAACATATATGTGCTCTTTTTTTTTTTGATCCGGAATTGTGAGTATTATGCAGAAATCGTTGCTCCAGTCCAAATAAAACGAGACCAAAAAGTTGTTGTATTGTGATTCAAATTCAATAAGAAAGCTAACGACGAAGCATGCAGCCCGTCGCTGCTAGGTACGGATAGTTATCACCGTTTATTTATACCTATTGCTAGCCGCCGGCTAGGGTTGGTTTGCTTTATTGTAAACCCACAACGTTGTGTAAACACTCCCAAAATAATCAAGAGTTTGCTGGCTGACAGCATTGGTTTTTTTTTGTTTTTTGTTGGACAAGTTTTCCACGTTAAAATCTTGTATCCCTTGATGTGATACCGTTTTTGTTCTTCTTTATTTGCTTGTCGCATTTATACAAAAATATCCACATCCTACCGGTTTGTTGTAGAGGTGTGTCCTATTGGTGGATCACACCACTCCTAAACAGAGGGAAATACGTGTTTTACATTATCTCGCGCATCACCTAGTCGTCCACGCAGAATGTTTATGAACCAGCTCAACCTTGTGCTTAACTTATTCTAGATGAAGTTGGAAAAAGGCCTTCTGCATGGTCTTTTACCTTACCTTTTTAGAAGTCTAAATGTGACATATTTGCTTTGCATTTTTGGAAACAGACACATCGCGATCTTGATCACGAGAACATTGGAATATATAAACTAGTAGAGAGAATGAAACTGGCACGAAAATAATGGGTATAGTGACCAAAGTGTTGAATCACGAGGATGTTGAAGTCTTGCCTATGGTTTTTCATTAGTGACCAAATGATTAGCACATATATATTGCAAAGGTTCAATGTTATTCATGTATGTGTGGGAGCCATCACGGACATCCATGATCCTGGTGTTGGTTATTGATCCGAAAAGAAGTTTCAGGGTCATGTTTACGTATTACCGAACCTGGTGGGCCACACACTTAAGATCATTCAATTTGTTGTGAGAGCTTTATTTATGGAATATGGTTGACAGTATTAACCGAAATAGTTCCGACGACATGAAAAGAGTTTCGAATAAGTAGCAAAATTGTTCTGGTGTTATAAATATAATATTGAATAAGTTCCAGAATGCTTTGGAAAATTTATTAAAAAGTAAAAGAGAGTGTCCGGAGTATCTCCGGGTCACACCATGATGCAAGGACCCATAGGACCAGTGGCATAGGCCATAGGAGGCCCACCTAGGACTGGGCACAAGGCCCCCTAGGGCTGCCACCCCACTTACCTTTAGGATAAGATGTGGGTCCGGCGCTCATGTGGATAAGATGTGGATCCGATGGTGATCTAGATAAGTTGAGAGAGGTGTCCACTACGGGAATCGACTGAACACGGCCCCACTTGTCAGGATGTAATGGCAAGGGTACACTACCGGACCCGGCAGAATGTGGCCCTACTCGTCAGCATGTAACAGCGAGGGTCCACTATGGGACCCGACTGAACGCGGCCCCACTTGTCAACACGTAACGGCAAGGCTGAGGGACGGCGAGTTTCAGACCATGTGAGAGTTTCATACAAGGAGATGGGCAAAAGTAAGGAAAAAGTAAGAGGCTGGGGAAAACTGAGTACAACTAACGAACCGAGGGTATGAAAATAGAAATCCCAGATAAAAAATCCATAGGGTCTAAATCCTAAAGAATTCTTGGGACAATCCTATGAAACAAAGTAGGTCTTAACGGAGACTATGACCCTTTCATTTGTCTGTACACTGAAGAAGGGATAGCAAAGACGGAGTCTAGATTGACTAATGAAAACAAAGGTACAACATGTGGCAGACAGACCCATGCGACGGAAAACAACATTGCATGGATATGAACGATAATGGATGATGCATCGGGGTTCTTGCGATTAAACTTACGGGACAGAATGAAACGAGTATCCGATACTGTGTAAAAGGTAATGAAACTTTAGAAAGGAGAAGTGTTCTCGAGGATTGTAGGATCCACCCATAACATTGGTATTAAGTATGATTAGGATAAATCTATATATTTCTTCGTGACATGTGTGTTTAGGTGAGAGCTCCATAAATAAATGATCACATAAATCCATCGGTTATTTCATTCCTAATAAGCACTACAATATATTGTAAGTAAGCCACTCTGATTCATTACAATTAAGGGTTTCCCCATGGATATTAATACGAGATTAGTGAATCTCTCCTTATCCCCCTTGACCACATGAATAGAGCACCGACACGTATGTCACTTAGCACTGTAGGTACTACCATATGTCCAACAAAAATTCCATCTCTAGTCCTGAAGGCAAATATTACATGGTCGACTTTATATAATATCTAGAAAGAGAGGATTAACACATAATCATAACCAGCATTATAGATCATCTTTATTTCATATCATAATATTTCTTGGGTTTTTTATCTCCCCAAGAACAAAGTAAATTAGGCACTCATAGAGCCAGACAATAATATCATCAGACAACCATATCATCATCTATATATGAAATAAATATGTGTAGATGGATGGTAATAAGTGTAAAGCGCAATACCAATTATAATTACAACAAGATGGGGTAAATGAGATAGGAATGGTGATGGTGATGAAGATGGAACGACTGATGACGATGGGTATGATGCCTTGGCCTCCAATGATCTGCCAGCAGTGAGGATGATGCTCTTTTGCAAGTTCCCCCTCTAGATCCCTTCTAGAGATGAGGTCTCTATTTTTCCTGGTATCTCTGAATGTCAGATCTCAGATCCGTCTTCGTGAGGAGAAAGTATTTGAAGAGACGAGGTGGTAGCCATATGGTACAGGCGCGCGGTACGGGTAGGCTTCACCCGTACTGACGCTCGTTAAAACTCCTATACTTCCTCCTTGCATTGCCTTTCACCCAAGTGCGTGGAAAATCATTTAAATAGCTTTTATCACTTTAAAATATCATATTTTTGTCCAATATGATAGCTCCAAATGATATGTTCATCAATACCTTAATATTTTAGGATCCTTTGGAAACACGAATATAAAAAGTGCGCGAGCACCGTAAAATAGTAGAATCATATCACTACACATGCAAATACATAAGTTAAACATGCTTCAAAAAATCACTCATCATAGTTCGATGAGGGTTTTTATAAACGTCCACGTATGGACTAAGAGATTAGATTAGTAACTAGAATCCTAGTTCTAGTAGGAGTCATACTTCCTCCTAAACCTACACCTACATGAAATGCAGTATATACTACTAAAATACTAGTAAATACCCAATAGTATGAAAAATTAATTTTCATGTAGTACTTTATACTAGTAAATACTACTTTTTTCTCCATGTTTTTTTGGGTTGACTAGTAAATACTGCTCTCTCCGTTCCTAAATGTAAGATGTCTAATGATTAGTCAAAAGTCAATGTTTTCGAAGTTTGACCAGGTTTTACGGAAAAAATGAAAATTTACAATACTCATTCAATATCAGTAGATTTGTCATAAATAGTTGGTCAAAGATAATAAGATTTAACTTTTGGCTAATTCTTAGATACCTTATATTTTTCAGATGGAGGGAGTAAAGTTGCATTCAAATACTAGTATATACTTTTCGAATTACTAGTGTATACATTTTTATGTATGTAGTATATACTAGTAAATACTACCTCCGTCCCAAGGCTTAAGGCATATAATTTTTTTCAAAAGTCAAACCAACTAAAATTTGACCAAGTTTTTAGAGAAAAATATTAATATTTGCACTATGTAATCCATACCTTTTCATACATCATGAAACATATTTTCACATGGTATCTGTATAATATAATAGTTCTTGATAGTTTTTTCTAAAAGTTTGGTCAAACTTTACATGGCTTGACTTTTCAAAAAAATTATATGCCTTAAGCCTTGGGATGGAGGGAGTACTAGCTAACGTAGTTTTTATGCAAATATATTTTTCTTCTTTTTTCTCATGTAAGTAAATATATTTTTCTCCACCAGGTAGTTTAGAAGTTAGTACTAAACTTTTCCACTCACTAGGTATATACATGTCTAGCAGCAAGTAAATACCAGTATATACAACTAGTCTAAATTAGATAGCATACATACTAATGAATCTGTCTATAAATAAGCAACTTGTGTTTGTTTAGATCCGCATGTATCTATACACTAAAATGTGTCTAGATATATACGAATCTAGACAAATCCAAAGTCACTTATTTTCGAACGGAGGGAGCAAATTTTCGACCTAGTATGTCATGCCCCCCCCCCCCAAACCGGTCGTACGTCTAGTATATATATACTACGTAGAATATATTAGGTACTATTTAATAGAATCTTACTAGTAAATACTACTAAAATCAAAGTGTATAATGGTTGTATGAAGCCATACTTCCCATCGGCGTGTACGGCCGTCCCGGAATGAATAGACGAGCCGGTCGATGTACATACAACCAACTAGGGATGAAAACGGAGTGGTGCCACATTTTTTTAATTTTTTTGCAGAAGCGAAAAAGAATACAGAAACCGCAGAAACAAGAACGAAAGCAGATATTTTCAGAAACAGATACATATCGAATATACTGCGAACGCGGAGCGATGCAGATTTTACCCAGAACTAAGAGAACCTTGGAAACATGCAATAAATCTCAAGCATTGAAGCAAAGCAACAAATTTTCCCCCGACGCTTGCGTGTTACAAGGTTTACAAGAGAATAAGCAAAAAATCAGATCACTAAGCCACCTCGAATGAATGAAGGGATGGGTTGCCAGTTCTAGGATGAACCGTTTTGCAAGTTTGGCTTCACAAAATCATCTAATAGGTTGGTTGAATTTGATCATGCACATCAACCCTAAATGGAAATTTCATATTAGATGGACGTGAAGATCTGGTTTTCACGTCCAAAAAAGTTATGTTTCCATTTCCATTGCAAAAATTCATTTCCGTTTTCGTTTTTCCGTGAAAAATCGGAAACTTTTCGCTCCACTTTCATCCCTATAGCCAGGGTATCATGAATATTGTACGTCGTGTCGATCATAACCGTGACTATGCATGCACAAGACACGTTATCGAGCCTATCATCATTTCTCCTGTCATCATTTCGGCTATTGATTGGTCGACACGCCTGCGTACGCTGTGTGGGAGATTTACCGGGAATTGGTGTTGGATGAAGCACGAGTCATCATGGTCAACGACGGAGAGCCTACCGGATACAACAAGATCTAATTTTTCGAAGCGCGGAAGGTGGAACTAGTTTGGTTGGTCTAATTTTTTCGACTGTTGGTGAAAAGAAAAACTACCGACTATTAAATGGACTGATCCCGTAAAGAATGCTCAAAAGGTCGTCGTCGATCGACATGCATGCATCTGACGGCCAAAATTGTGGCCCATGAGACCATGGGGCACTGTGCAACTTGGATGATCGAAGTAGAAAAGCTTGGTTTAACGAAATCCAAGTTGCACTGGGTAGACCAAATAATACTCTTATCCTTGCTAAACAAAGAACCCCACAGTGGAGTGCATGACAGTAGAACGCAAAGATTCCCTCAACGTCTCTGATAGTCCTTGATTAGGACTAAGTTTCCTTTTCCTTTCCCAAAGTGGTTGATTGAGCTTGCTAACGCAGCTTCCCATTTGAGCATGGGTAGTTACCGAGGAAGCCAAATGGACAATCTTATAAACCGTCCACATGCGTCACCTATACTATATCCCTTCGATACGAGGTGCAGTTGAGATTAAACTACCAGCACTTGGGATGTTTCTGGCTTGGGATGCATAGTTTTACGCTCTTGATTAAACCACTGAACAAGACCAAAAACATGTTACTTAGTACTTAAGCAACATGTTTCATAGTACTTAAGTATTGTGCATCTTTCCAATATGGGTCCTATCATATATTTTCCGGGGCACAAGATAGTGGTCAAAGTTTAACAAAAAATTATGCATAGTCCTAATGAAAATTGAAGGAGGCCATGCTCATCTAGATGATGTCATCATGTGTGATGTGTGTAGCTGATGTAATCATTTTTGGTGAAAAGAGCTTTAGCTTCCTTGTCCTAAGGGGGATACCATTGCCACATTGCTGAAATTTGAGCCTTCGAATGTTACATTGAGGATAGACATAATTGTGCCTAGACTTGCATCTTGGAACGCTCTATTAGCATGTTAACCACAATGCAACTACCGGATGGCCCGTATGAGTTTCGTTGGAATTTACATGAGAGTGAAAAAATCTCTGTAGATACTATGTATAGAGCATTGGTCCAACCTGATATGTATAGAGCATTGGTCCAACCCGATATAGCTATCCAAGTTCAAACTTGAATTGGTGTTTACTTCGAGGTATAGACAAACCAGTGGTTATAAGGATGGGATCATGGTCCGACAAAGGCTCTATAAGTTCGAATTCTTACACTGTTACCATAGGAAACTTCCATTCCCATTCGGTATCCATAAGCATGCAATCTATATTTTCGTACGTCAAGTGAACTATCTTTCTATCATGGAAACCACTCTTAAATCAAGGCTGTCAATGATAGCATTGAATAAGAAAGGCCATGTTTGTCGAAGCCAACTTTTCTTTTCTCATGAGGAAATCTCAAAAAATTAAAATCTCTACCTATTAGAATAAGATATGGATTTTCTTTTGCCAGATTTACCAATTTACGAAGAAAATCAGATTTAAATTCATCATGAATTGCACCATACACAGCAATGAGAGTCCATGTGTAATTATCATCTTTGTGGCCGATATGGAGTTTAATATGATACTCTCTATCCGAACTTGCAAACACATCCATGGTCTCCATTATTATGCCAAGTAATATGCCCCCAGATCGTCCACGTGGTGGACGAGAAACTCAGGAGATATCTATGCTGCTATAAAGGCGGTCAAGTAAACTCACTAAGAAATCCGTCTGCTAGTCTCAGAAATAGCCAAAAAATCCAGCTTATGATCCGTAGAACAATCAACGATATTTAAATGTTTAGCCAAGTCATGAAGACCTCTATTATTCAGAAACATGCCATTCAATGGAATAGTGTTGAAGATTTAGACACTTTCTCCTTTTTATGAAGCGTTTGGCACTGTTTTTGTGAGAGGATTTAGGCTTACAACCATATGCTTTGACTTGATATAAGGAACTTAGCCTAGCCAGGGGCGGAGCCAGGATTTCAACATGGGGGGCGGGGGGGGGGGGGGGGGGGGGGGCGAGAAAGAAAATGATCTCACAAAATATTTAAGACATAAGAGAAGAGGTATTTTGTCTTAAAAACCCTGCTTACTTTCAATATTTCTACCTATTTGGAGATCTCTAACGTTAGGATACACTTTTTTTCTTTAGGAACAAAATGATAGAGAGACATTTGATCTCATGAAAAGCCCTTGTTCTTTTTGATTCAGTTGTTTCGTAGGGGTAGCATGACACGTCAATCCTGTGACTGCATTGATATAAAACTAGTACTATAGAAATATATGTATGACAATTCAAATGAAAGCTACATTTCTATAAGCCTAAATATTGCTCTACCGCATCAAGACACTCACAGTTAGGTTGTACCTCAACTGAATTACAATAGCTACTTATCTGCTTCTTTCTCTTCATCTTTGAGGCATTGAAGAATTAAAATACCCCACAAAATAAATTTAATTAAGGACATGCATAATTAATGATAAACCGTTGGTTTATGAGCAACTGTGCGAATTCATCAAAGTAGTAAGTTGTAATTCACCAGAACGATTAACTAGCTACGGAGCACATGAATACTTACACAGATCAATTGACATTCACGGCGGTGGACGACACGATGGAGACCGACTGTATATATGACCGTATCCATGACTCTAGTCTCCTGCAATTTGGTCATCGTTGCCGATGGCGAGTGGCTGCAGCGGCAGCCGCATGTGCCCTAGTACCACGCGAGCCGCCGAGATCGACTTAGATCGATCCATCGATTTGATTGCTGATCGTACGGGCGATGCAGAGAGGTTTTGTTTGGCAAAAAACATGACTATGGGCCATCGGATGGATTTTTGGGCTTATGTAGCGCATGTACGTGGGTGTAAATTACTAAGCATGGGCTAATTAAGTAATTACCCACGGTCATTAGCGCATGTACATCGTATCCTTCTACCAGACCCTGTTGCAAATCCTTGGGGGGGACCAACCATTAGGGGGGGTCTAGCCCCTGCTAGCCCCCTGTCTCCGCCCCTAAGCCCAGCTGTATCTAAAACCACCTCCGACACCTCACTAACGAGACGAGAGAGAAGCTCACCATCAATTGTGGCATCCGCATCCTCATCCTCTAGTTGGGAGTTGTCCGACTTTCTTATGATTTTTGGTGTAACTGTTAAATGGTCATACTCTATATGGCTTAGAGCATTAGTCGACACATTAATTTCTTTTTTTGTTGCTACCTAAAACCATAGAAGGTGTCTTTGGCACATGGGCACCAATGCTCACTTCACTTTCAGATTTTTGAAAATTTCAAAACCTCATAGTTCTATGTCTCTAAAAATGATGACGTTAAATATATAGATAGATGTATACACGAGGAGTCTACGCACGAATGTTCTGTTAAAAAATATGTTGTATTTTGGAAAATACAAAAAAGATAATATCTAATAAAAAGATATACTATTTTATTGTATTTTTACTACTATTTACCGTCAGAAATTTGTCTTCTTATATATACCAAAAATAAAGTTTTTTAAGGGGACTTTTTTGCGTACACTCCTCCTATATATATTCATCTATATATTTAACGCCGTAATTTTTTGTGACATAGAAGTGTGAGGTTTCGAAATTTTCAAAAATCTGAAAGTAAAGGATGCACTGGTGTCTATGTGCACAAAAATATCTTCTCCGTGGAACCATGCCTATACTAGTCAATTTAGAAGATACTTCCAAGGACGAAAAACACATAAAATATTTAGTAGACGATGCCATACCAGTCTTGTTGAGGTTGCATGACGCCTTAAGATGCACTAGACCATAAAAGTGTGTGTTGCCACTCCCGGCCATCTTTTAGAGAAGAAAACATAAACATTTTGAGATATTCGACCTACGATAACACATGATAAATTTGTATGGGTCAAATTATTATTATGTATAGATATATTCTTATAGACAATAAAATACATGTTTGGTAACAAATTTTGAATCCCATAAGAAAATGGGGCGATCAGATGAATGATGACCACAATTATAACATGGAAGCAAATATAAATAAAAATCACAATTACATTACAACATAGTAACTAGTTTTAATAAATGACCTTAAGGATTTGTTTTGGTCATCACATAATAATTATGGATTTGAAAAGACCAACATTGTGAAGTCAGGAGAATTCTTCCCCTTATTAAATTTTGTTATTCTTGAACAAGACTTGACAATAGTGTGAAGCCTTCATAGTAACCGACGCAATTTGATCAAGTTTATATGAAAAAAATATGAACATTTGCAATACTCGATCAATATCAAGAGATTCATCAGAAAGTTCTTAATGTGTTCATTCAATATTGTTTTGGAATATAATACTCCCTCCGTCCATAAATAACGTGTCTTATGCAACAATTAGGAGACTGAGTGGTGGCACATTTATTTTCTTATTTTTAGCAGAAGCGGAAAAGAATACAGAAACTGCAGAAACAAAAATGGAAGCAGATTAGGAAACAGATATAGATCGAGTATGTTGCGGACACGGAGCGTTGTAGATTTTACCCAGAACTAAGAGAACCCTAGAATCATGCAATAAATCTCAAGCATTAAAACAAACCAACAAAATTGTTTCATGATTCTTGCACGGTACTAGGTTTACAAGAGAATAAGGGAAAGATCAAATCACCAAAGCCTCCTCGAATGTATGAAGGAATGGTTGCTGGTTGTAGGATGAGCCGTTTTGCACTTTTGGCTTGACAAGGTCATATAATGGGTTGGTTGGATTTGGCCATTCACATGAACCGTAAAATAGAAATTTCATATTACATGGAAACGGAAATTCAGTTTCCACGTCTAACCCACCGGAAAACACTAAACAATTCTATTTCCATTTCCACTATAAAATTTCATTTCAGTTTCCATATTTTCATTACATTTCGATTTTCCGCGAAAAAGTTGGTAACTTTTCGCTCCACTTTCATCCCTACAACCAGCGATATTATACGTCGTGCCAATCACAACCATGGCCATGAGTGCACAAGACACGTTATCGAGCCTATCATCATTTCGGCAATTGATTGGCCGGCGAGCCTGCGTACGCTGTGCGAGACATTTACCGGGAATTGGTGTTGGTTGAAGCACGAGTTGTCATGGTCGATGACAGAGGGCCTACCATATACAACAGGATCCTGTAATAGTTCGTTTTTCCAAGCGCGGAATGGGGAACTAATTTGGTTAGTCTAATTTTTTCGACTATTAGTGAAAACAAAAACAGCCGCCTGTTAAATAGACGGGTCCATAAACAATGCTCAAAGTGGTTGTCGTCGATCGACATGCATGCATGTGACGACCAAAATTGTGGCCCATGAGACCATGGGGCACTATGTAACTTGGATGATCGGAGTAGAAAAGCTTGGTTAACGAAATCCAAGTTGGCGCTGGGTACACCAAATAATACTATTATCCTTGCTAAACAAAGAACCCCACGGTGGAGTGCACGAGAGTAGAACGCAAAGATTCCCTTGACGTCTCTGATAGTCCTTGATTAGGATTAAGTTTCCTTTTCCTTTCCCAAAGTGACTGATTGAGCTTGCTAACCGCAGCTTCCCATTTGAGTACGGGTAGCTATGAGGTAGCCAAATGGACAATCTTATAAACCGTCCTCATGCATCACCTATACCATATCCCTTCGATACGAGGCGCACTTGCGATTAAACTACCAGCACTTGGGATATTCTAGCTTGGGATTCCTAGTTTTACGCTCTTCATTAAACCCCTGAACACCGTCAGACCAAAAACATGTTACTTAGTACTTAAGCAACATGTTGCATAGTACTTAAGTACTGTGCATCTTTCCAATATGGGTCATATCGTATATTTTCCGTGGCACAAGATAGTGGTCAAAGTTTAACACAAAATTATGCATAGTCCTTATGAAAATGGAAGGAGGCCATGCTCATCTAGATGATATCATTGTGTGTGACGTGTCTAGCTGATGCAATATTTTTTGGTGAAAAGGGTTTTCGGTTCCGTGTCCTAAGGGGGATACCATTGCTATTGTGCTGAAATTTGAGCCTCCGAAGAATGTGACATTCAAGAGAGACATAATTGGGCCTAGACTTGCATCTTGGAATGCTTTGTTATGATGTTTAAGCATTGTGCAACTGTCAGATAACCTGGATGAGTTTCTTTGAAATTTACATGAGAGTGGAAAATTCTCTGTATATTCTATGTATAGAGCATTGGTCCAACCTGATATCTCATTCTATAATAACAAAAAAAAATTGGAATATGAAGATACCACTAAAGAAAAAAACTATTCGCACGGTATCTGCATTAAGGGGTGATTCTTACAAAAGTCAACCTTTTTTAACTGAATTGGAATGGAAGGAAGAAATGTGTATTTTTTCAACACGATAAGACAATTAAACACTTATGCTTCCAATGTAAATTTTCTCATTCTATATGGTCAGTAATCCAAATAGCTTCTGGATTGTATCAACCTCGAAATGTTGCCAACATATTTGGCAATGGGCTACATGTGATGGATTACAAATTCATAATACTTATTAGGGTGGAAACGTTTGTCATTATTTTGTCACTATAGATATGTAGAAATGACAAAGTTTTTGATGATAAAATATCTTCCCTTATGCAGGTTATCTAACGATGCACCACTATACTCCATTTATGTTCGTCTCTACAACTTGTGGACTTTCACGATTTGTTTACTTATACACGTTTGGGGGATACGGCCAAGGATATTTTTACCTAACATAGATGGCAATGGGATCTTAGGAGTGATCCTCCATGTCCTTAAGCATTATGTAGTAGCTGACGAGTTCACGTATTTCGCCTTTTTACTTTCTTTGTGTGTGCTCGAGCCTGCTGTCAGATGTGTGTATTTTAAGTAATAAAATCTTTTAAATAATAAAGAGCCCATTTTGAAGTTATGCAGAGACTGGGTGTCATGCTTAAGATGGTGAAGAGATAGGTTGTCATTCTTAAACCTTTTAAGTTAAATAAAGTGTCTATTTCCATAAAAAAGCCCCCTCGTCCTGTCACAATCAATAATTTCACATTTTCTTTGCTTCTAGCCTTCGTATGTACATGATTGGTATTAACTCCGAATAGATCGGTTTGTTTGTATTAATCAATTAAGATGGTGAAGACAATGGGGTTTCACCATTTTATCGGTGCACTAAGTTAGTCTATCAGTACTGTCCACATATTACTCTTCTTCCAATTGCTAGATCATCGTCGCAACTATCGGCTTATAATGCATTAGTCATTTACTTGTAGCCTTTTTATTTTATATATTAGTTTATATTCATGTACAATTTTATTTTTTATATGTGGCATTTATTGTGTTTGTGCATAAATAGCTTCTCTAGACGTGATTAATCCTTAATGATGAAAATTCGTGTATGTGCTTTCAAGACATAAATGTCATCCAATTTTCTTTACATGTCGGCAAAATACGAGTGTTACTTGTGTATTGCGTTTAATTTGATATTTACTGGCTTTGCTGATTTTCTTGCAAACCTCAACAATAATGAATCATAAAATATTATATACATCCTTTGTTTGTAAATATAAAATGTTTTTGCAGGTTAGTTTGTCTTGCTAAAACATCTGTGTGGCTTTCTTCCACAGTAAGGACATCAATGATAATGAACCCCACAAAATATTAATGAGAAAGTATGTAATAGTATATGTGGAGAGAATTATGTTATCCCAAGTTTCAGTTACCCCATCCGATCCGTTGCTAATAGTGCGTAGTCAGTACCGGGCACTCCGATCTAGTCCATTCCCGTAAATTTGTGGGTGCTGAGCTTCTATATATAGTGTAGAGGAGGTTCAGTCTGCACATTGCAGTCACACCACTAAACATAGTTACACTTCCAGGTAGCGTCGTTGGTAATCGAGGAAACATGGGTAACGTGGTGTGTACAATGTCAATCTCTCATTCAGCTTGCTAGCTCTCTTGCTCTTTCAATTGTTGTGCATCTCCTTGTGTTAGTCTAGTACTTATCCTGGTTCAATTCTAAGCTCCAGGCAAGTGCTGACGGTGACATGGTGAAGCTGGAAACGATGGCCTGCAGCGAGTCCATCCCGTGGAACGAGAGCCGCACCAATTTCGCTGTATTGGTACGAGTGATGGCGCCCCAGCAGTGCACACAGCGTCACAGCTTGGACCTCGTCGCCGTGCTCGACACCAGCGGAAGCATGGGAAACGACGGTAAGCTGGAGAGCATGCAAGAGGCCATGGTGTTCGTCATCGACAACCTCGGTGATGACGACCAGCTGTCCATCGTGCCATTCCGCGGGACACAGAACGACCACGCTCGCTGCCCCCTCAGCCTAATGTCAGCAGAGAATCGGGAGAAACTGAAAATCAAGGTCAACGGCCTGCAGTCAGTAAATGAGGCAGGCGACGACTCAGGAGCTGCAAACGAGGGAGCAAAGGTACCAAACTCTTTTCTTATGGACATGTAGTTTTCTACACACTGTAGTTTGTATCAGATTCCTTTTAACGGTGAAGTATCGCCTAGAAAACAGCAAAACCGACATCTGTAGTTGTGTATATTGATATTTCATACTCCCCATCCACTAGATAAGAATCAAACGATAACCCCTTGAACATCATTTCGCCATGAACGTTTAGACCATTCTTTTCTTAATTTATTTATCATGAGCATCTCGTATGGTCCAACCATCATTTCAACTTTTGCTCCACTTTTCCCTTTACATTGTGCCAAATGATGGGCACAAAGTTCTTGATCATATAATAGGAACGGACCCAGAAAAAAAATTAGTGGGGGCACAATAATTTGCAACCTAGGGAGAAAATAAAAAATAAACGCACTGTGTGCAAAAGCTGGTGTAAGTTAAAATAGCCCATACGTCAAATTGCCATATTATTTTGTGAAGTACACAAGTGCTCTCTATATGTATGAATTTGTTTTCATAATTAATTAGTACATGGAAATATGATTTTCTTAGTTACAAATGTCATGAATGACACCAAATATATTTATTCTATCTCTTCCATCTAAAAAAATAACTTATGTTGCATGGATTGTGATGCTCACCTATGTTGCTACTTCATAAAATCGATAATGACAATTATAACCTCAGGTTTGTTCTCCCAATATTAACTCGAGGAACACATGCATGTACATACAGGTACTTGACAAGCGTTCGCGGACTGAGAAAACTAGCCGTATAGGGCGCATCATCTACCTCTCTGATGGCGAGTACAGAGTGGATCATGTGATCTCTGACTACCCCATAGATACCTTTGGCTTAGGTTCTGTTCATTGCCCGGAGACCCTGCAATCCATCAGCGACCAGACCTCAGGTGTCTATTCTTACGTGACCAAGGATCTTGATAAGATGAAGGATGCCTTTGCGCAGTCCATCGGTGGCCTCACCTCGGTCGCCGCCATCAACCTGGAGATCAAGCTACAGACCCATGAGGGTGTGAGTATATCGTCCATTGAGTCTGGTAGCTACCCCAATAGAATCACCTCCCACAACCAGGTGGGTACAATAAAAATCAATGATCTCTACGCCGGCGAGACGAAGAATTTTATTGTGTACCTGACAGTTCCAGAGTGCAAGGCTGAGCTTATAACCGTTAGTGGATCATATAAAAGTGGCAGGAATGACATCGTCCATCTTGGCGTGAGCAAAGTCGCTGTCGAGCGGCCTCATGGGAGTACTAGATCAACCCTGGTTGTGCACTCTGAGGTGGCAGGGGAGCTTGCTCGGCTACAGCTGGTGAAGGTCGTCTTTGACATGTCTGAAAATGAATTCGACATGGACAAGCTGCAGAGGTTGTGGGACATGATAAAGAAATCTCCAAGTGGGCTCAACGCCCCGGTGCAAACCATGTCAGCCCTTGGCAAGGCTGTCTCAGCGATGCAGGGGGAAGACGGAGGCAAGCAGTTTTTCATGTGGTCATGGCTGACGTCTCAACAGAGGCAGCGGGCAACCACAAAGGAGTCACCCTCTGAATCCGGTGATTTCCAAACGCCTGCGATGAAGAAGATGATGCTGCGCCTAGCGGATAACCAACAAAGTTATCACTTGGAGCTCAGGGTCAATTTGAAAATCATTTGGCAGAAAATTATCATCTCTTGTGCCAAGAGTAACCTCTGCTCTTGCGCAAGTCCATCTGTCATATTCTTGCTTCTCCCAGCCTTACTGCTTCTCATAATGTATCTTGGTACACTTGCCACCAAGACAGCTATAATCATTGGCGACGTCACCAGCAGTGATTGACATATGGCCAGAGGTTGGACATGCTGGAGGACAAGGTCAGGGAGACGAAGGGTGTGGTTATTGATTTGCCAGTTATATTGATCGGTCCAATATAGGACCGCTGGTCATTACTGCTGTGAGGATCATCGGGCTTTGTGTGTTTAATTTTCCTTTTTATGTTGTTCAATAAAAACGTGTAACTGTAATGTATAAGTATTTCAGTGTGACTAAATTTTGTCATTTCCAACTCCTATCTACTCCTTAATTGGTCAAAGTTAGTAAGATTTGATATTTGACTAATCCTTAGACCCCTTATATTTTCGGACGGATGGTCCTTTAAAAGTGGGCGTATCTTAGTACTATATTCTAGGCACTTTGCTTATGTGGCACCGTAGTTATGATTAAAGAAAGATGTTGTATCTTAGGCTTTTCACAATGACCGTTTTTTAGGCTGGTCATAGTGGGAGTATCATAATACTAGTATAATGCATATGATACTGGCATATGATACTATCTCTATAATGGTTAGTACCATCTTATGGGGAATTAGCACACTCAAACGTCATCTGAAAATATGCAGTGGAATAAGATGTAAACTACAACACCACTTGTGGGCTAACTCCACAGATTGTTGCTCAGTCATGGAAGAAAACATATGCATCAAACATATATGGAGGAAACAGATTCTGTCCCAACCGAGGACAAGTCATGTGTGCTCTCACACACAGTGGCTGAAATCTGCAGGTAGGCAGGACAAGTCCTCAGCACATAGCAGCAGCAACAACCAAATCAACACACAGGACACCAATCCTTTTTATGTGGAAAACCTCTCAACTTGAGAGGAAAAACCACGGGCCGAAGCCACCCAAATCTTCTTCCACTATTATCAAATGGGGATATAACTTGTTCTTCTCTAGAGAGCACTAGAGGATCTCATACATCAAGATATACACGGGTCTTGGATGCCAACAGCAAGATTTGGGGCACAAGAGCTAGGGATCGGAGCAATCTCACCAAAGATGATGGAACCACATCTTGAAGGAGACAATGTAGTGGATCTGGACGTCACGACCTTGTGGGCATAGCCCGGTGCTTGGTTCAGCTTCTTCCTTCAACTTCTCCCCTTTCCCTTCTCTCTTGGTTTTCTTCTTCGATGGAGGCTAACCTGGATTTTCGTCACTCCACCATGTGGCGGATGTATGGTAGGCTTATCATCCCCCTTCCCTCATGTGAAATGTCCAAAATGACCCTTGATCATAACCCTAAAGGTTGGTGGGATCTTGCACCTGTTTGGGCTGTCTGAAAGGCTTCATAAGGCCATCTCCTCATATCCCACATGAGGAGGATACCTAACATTCTCCCCCATCTGACTCATGTGGGGGGCACCGCCATGCCCTCTGCCTTGCAACATACAAGCAGATTCTCACTTGGCAATATCTGGGTCATCATATCCGAGCCATTCATGTCGGTATGGATCTTCTCAAGTTTCAGCAACTTGGAACTCACAACATCCCGAATCCAATGATACCTCACATTAATGTCCTTGGTTCGAGAGTGGAAACTTGGATTCTTGGCAAGATGGATAGCACTCTGACTATCGCAAAACAGATTGTAATTATCTTACTTCATGCCCAACGTTTGCAAGAAGTTCTTCATCCACAACACTTCCTTGCAAGCCTGAACCGCTCCTATGTACTCAGCATCTAGGGTTGAAAGTAATATGCATTTCTGCAACCTTGATTGCCATGACACTGCTCCCCCTGCATAAGTCATCAAGTATCCGGAGGTAGACTTCCTAGAATCTGCATCACTAGCATAATCTACATCTGTATAGCCTTGCAATACATGATCACCGCTTCCACAACATAAGCAAAGTCTAGAAGTACCTTTGAGATACCTGAGAATCCACTTCATTGCATACCACTGAGCTTCCCCTAGATTATTCATGAACCTGCTAACAACTCCAACTTCATAGGCAATATCAGGCCTAGTGCACACCATGGCATACATCAAACTGCCCACGGCAGATTGGTACGACACTTTAGTCATTTCTTCTTTCTCTTTGTTGCTGCTAGGACATTGTTCCGAACTCAGTTTCCGATGGCCTGCAAGTGGAGAGGTAACAGACCTTGCGTCTTTTAGGTTGAACCTTTCAAGTACCTTCTCAATGTATCGTTCATGTGAGAGCCAGAGCAGCTTCTTTGATCTATCATGGGAGATTTTCATGCCAAGTATTTGCTTAGCTAGTCCTAAATCCTGCATGGCAAATGATTTACTCAATGCCTTCTTGAGGAGAGCAATCCTCTTTGTGCCATTTCCAACAATCAGTATGTCATCGACATATAATAAGAGAATAATGAAGTCACCCTCGGCGTACCTCTTCATAAAGACACAATGATCATGTTGTGCTTTATGGTATCCAAGCTCAGTCATGAATGACTCGAACTTCTTGTACCTCTGCCGAGGAGCTTGTTTTAAGCCATACAAGCTCTTCTTCAATCTACACACTTGGTTTTCCTTGCCCGCAACCACGAATCCTTCTGACTGATCCATGTATATCTCCTCCTCTAGGTCACCATGTAAGAATGTTGTCTTCACGTCGAGTTGCTCAATTTCCATGTCCATGGTGGCAGCCATGCCTAGCACAACTCGGATCGAAGAAATCTTGACCACTAGAGAGAATATCTCATTGAAGTCAATACCCCTTTTCTGACTGAAACCTTTCACAACAAATCTGGCCTTGTACCTTGGATGTGAGATATGCTCTTTAGTCTTCACTATGTACACCCACTTGTTCTTGAGCGCTTTCTTGCCTTTTGGCAAAGACACCAACTCAAAGGTGTCATTCTCATATAGGGATTTCATCTCATCCTGCATGGCTTCCGACCATTCATTCTTGTGCTCATCAGACACTACCTCCTCATAGCATGAGGGCTCACCTGCATCATGAGTTCGTAGCATGGAAAACAAAAAAAATTCTACCGCAAGAACGAACAAAACCCAGATCTAATCTAGATAAAAGCCAAGATCTAATCTATTAGACATGTGCAACGAGATAGATAGGAACTAACCCTCATAGATCCGAAAGCGTTAACGAGATTAGATCTCGTGGTTGATGTATTCGATCACTTGTCGATCTCAAGATCGTGTGGACGATCCTTCCGGCGTCGCGTTCTGGCAGCGCTTCCGCAGTCGGTCAAGTGGACGATCCTTCCGGTGCCGCGTTCCGGCAGCGCTTCCACAGTCGGTCACACGTGCGGAGTCGAAGCAGACCTTCCTCTCCTCGTTCCAGCGAGCAGCGGAGGTAGTAGATCTTCTCCACGGAATCCCAGCAGCACGACGGCGTGGTGGTGGTGGTGGAGTAGAGAATTCTGCAGGGCTTCGCCTATGCCTGTGCAGAAGAAAGGTGGAGGAGAGAGGCGGCAGAGATTGGAGTTATCGGAGAGGGCTAGGAGGGGGCGCCCCTGCCCTTCTATTTAAGGGGGGAGGCGCGCCTGGGGAGGGGGAGTCCTAGTAGGACTCCCCTCCTATGGCCGGCGGTGGGAAGGGGGGAGGAGTCCTCCTCCCCCATGAATCCGTGTCTTGCCCCACTAGGTTTCCTTTGACCCTTTCTTGGTTTTCAAGCAAACTCCAAGAAATCCTCTAGAACCTTCCAAAACATTCTGAAACCTTCTAGAACCCTCATACAAATACTCCGAAACATTTCCTAACTCAGAAAATGATCCCCTATATATGAATCTTATTCTCCGAACAATTCCGGATCTCCTCGTGATGTCCCGGATCCATTCTGAGACTCCGAACTACATTTGGTCTCCAACGCACATTCCATATCTACTTAAAACAACTTCGAACCTTAAGTGTGTCACCCTACGGTTCGTGAATATGTAGACATGACAGAGACACATCTCCTATCAATAACCATCAGCGAGACCTGGAGATCCATAATGGCTCCCACATACTCAACGATGACTTCGTGATCGATTGAACCATTTACATACAAAACCAATTCCCTTTGTCACGTGATACTATACTTATCCGAGGTTTGATCGTCAGCATCTCCATACCTAGTTCTACCTCGTTACTGATAAGTACTCTTTACTCGTTCCGTGATATGTCATCCCTTGTGACCCAGTCACATGCTTGCAAGCTAACTAGATGACATTCCACCGAGAGGACCCAGAGCATATCTATCCGTCATATGGATGGACAAATTCCAATCTTGGTTCATGCGCTTCAACTCATACTTTCAGAATACCCAATGACACTTTTATGACCACCCAGTTACGAAGCGGTGTTTGATGTCATCAAAGTACCCATCCGGTGATGGTGATTAACACAACCTCATGGTCGAAGGATTAGGTTACTATGCATTTAAAAGCTTACAGCAATACGAACTTAATGACTTGATCTTTATGCTACGCTTACTATGGGTGTGTGTCCATCACATCATTCTCCTAATGATATAACCTTGTTATCAATCACATCTTTATGTCCATGATCAGGAAACCATGATCATCAATCAATCAACAAGCTAGTTCAACAAGAGGCTTACTAGGGACTCTCACATGTTTACAAAACACACATGTATTAGTGTTTCCTAATAATACAATTATAGCATGGGATGTAAACATTCATCATAAACACAAAGATATAATAATAATCACTTTTATTATTGCCTCTTGGGAATATCTCCAACAGTCTCCCACTTGCACTAGAGTCAATAATCTAGATTACATGGTAATATACCGAACACCCATGGCGTTCTGGTGTTGGTCATGCTTTGCCCTAGGGAGAGGTTTAGTCAACGGATCTGCCACATTCAGATCAGTGTGTACTTTGCAAATCTTTATGTCACCATCTCGGACATACTCGCGAATAGCGTGGAAACGTAGCTTGATGTGCTTCAGCTTGCTATGTGACCTTGGCTCATGTGCATTAGCTATGGCACCTGTGTTGTCACAGTAGATGGCCATCGGGTCCAACACACTGGGAACCACACCAAGTTCAGTAATGAATTCCTTCATCCAAACGGCTTCTTGTGCAGCCTCCGAAGCAGCTATGTATTCCGATTCAGTTGAAGATTTCGCCACAACGCTTTGCTTCGCACTCCTCCAGCTCACTACAGCACCATTCAAAATAAATACGTATCCCGACTGTGACTTTGAGTCATCCAGATCGGTGTTCCAACTAGCATTGGTGTAACTGTTTACAACAAGCTGTTCATCACCTCCATAAGAAAGAACCATATCCTTAGTCCTATTTAGGTACTTTAGGATATTCTTGACCGCTGTCCAGTGCTCCATTCCAGGATCACTTTGATATCTGCTAGTCAAACTAACAGCATGTGCTATATCCGGTCTTGTACACAACATGGCATACATGATAGAACCTATGGCCGACGCATAGGGAATATTATTCATTTTCTCTCTATCTTCTACCGTAGCTGGACTTTGAGTTTTACTCTAGGTCTTACCTGACAACATGGGCACGCACCCTTTCTTGCTATCTTCCATTCTAAACTTCTTTAGAACTTTGTCCAAGTATGTACTTTGTGAAAGCGCTATTAGGCGTCTTGATCTATCTCTATAAATCTTGATGCCTAGAATGTATGCCGCTTCGCCAAAATCCTTCATTGAAAAACTATTATTCAAATAGGTTTTGACGCTATTAAGAAGTTCTATATCATTCCCAATCAACAATATGTCATCTACATATAGTACTAGGAATGCTACAGAGCTCCCACTCACTTTCTTGTAAATACAAGCTTCTCCATAAGTTTGTATAAACCCAAAATTTTTGATTACTTTATCAAAACGTTGATTCCAACTCCGGGATGCTTGCTTCAGTCCATAAATGGAGCGCTGAAGTTTGCATACCTTGTTAGCATCTTTAGGATCGACAAAACCCTTGGGTTGTACCATATACAACTCTTCCTCAATGTCACCATTAAGGAACGCCGTTTTGACATCCATCTGCCAAATCTCATAATCGAAATGTGCAGCAATTGCTAACAAAATCCTCACAGACTTTAGCTTCGCTACTGGTGAGAAAGTCTCATCATAGTCAACTCCTTGAATTTGTCGGAACCCTTTCGCGACAAGTCGAGCTTTATAGACGGTAACATTACCATCAGCATCTGTTTTTCTCTTGAAAATCCATTTGTTCTCGACAGCCTTACGGCCATCCGGTAAGTCCACCAAAGTCCACACTTGGTTTTCGTACATGGATCCCATTTCGGATTTCATGGCTTCTAGCCATTTGTCGGAATCTGGGCTCACCATAGCTTCTTCATACGTCGCAGGGTCATCAGCGTTGTCCACCAACATGACGTTCAAGGCAGAGTCATACCAATCAGGAGTGGTACGAACCCTCGTTGACCTGCGAGGTTCAGCAGTAACTTCATTTGAAGTTTCATGATCATTATCATTAGCTTCCTCTCCAATTGGTGCAGGCGGCACAAAAACATCTTCCGGTGCTGCGCTACTCTCAAATCCGAGAGAAGGTTCAATAACCTCATCGAGTTCTACTTTCCTTCCAGTCACCTCCTTCGAGAGAAACTCCTTCTCAAGAAAGGATCCATTCTTTGCAACGAAAACTTTGCCTTCGGATCTATGATAGAAGGTATACCCAATTGTTTCTTTAGGGTATCCTATGAAGACGCATTTCTCCGCTTTGGGTTCTAGCTTATCAGGTTGTAACTTCTTTACATATGCCTCGCAACCCCAAACTTTAAGGAACGACAACTTAGGTTTCTTACCAAACCACAATTCGTACGGTGTCGTTTCAACGGATTTAGATGGTGCCCTATTTAAAATGAATGTGGCTGTCTCTAATGCATAGCCCCAAAATGATAACGGTAAATCTGTAAGAGACATCATAGACCGAACCATATCTAAGAGAGTTTTATTACGATGTTCGGACACACCATTACGCTGTGGTGTTCCCGGTGGTGTTAACTGCGAAAGTATTCCACATTTCTTTAAATGCATGCCAAACTCATAACTCAGATATTCACCTCCGCGGTCAGAACGCAGAAACTTAATCTTCTTGTTACGATGATTTTCCACTTCACTTTGAAATTCCTTAAACTTCTCGAAAGTTTCGGACTTATGTTTCATAAAGTAGACATACCCATATCTACTCAAGTCATCTGTGAAAGTGAGAACATAACGATATCCACCACGCAATGCTACACTCATTGGACCGCACACATCGGTATGTATTATTTCCAATAAGTCTGTAGCTCGCTCCATTATTCCAGAGAATGGAGTCTTAGTCATTTTTCCCATTAGACATGCTTCGCACCTTTCAAGTGATTCAAAATGAAGTGATTCAAGAAGTCCATCAGAATGGAGTTTCTTCATACGCTTCACTCCAATGTGACCAAGACGACAGTGCCACATGTATGTAGAATTATCATTCAATTTAATTCGTTTAGCATCTATGTTGTGAACATGTGTATCACTACTATCGAGATTTAGTAAGAATAAACCATTCATCTCAGGTGCATTACCATAAAACATATTACTCATATAAATCGAACAACCATTATTCTTAGACTTAAAAGAGTAACCGTCTCGCAATAAACAGGATCCAGATATAATGTTCATGCTTAACGCAGGCACCAAATAACAATTATTTAAATTTAAAACTAATCCCGAAGGTAGATGTAGAGGGAGCGTGCCGACGGCGATCACATCAACCTTGGAGCCATTTCCAACGCACATCGTCACCTCGTCTCTTGCCAGTCTTCGTTTATTCCGTAGATCCTATTTCGAGTTACAAATATGAGCAACCGAACCAGTATCAAATACCCAGGCACTACTACGATTACTAGTAAGATACACATCTATAACACATATATCAAATATACCTTTCTTCTTGATGTTGCCGTTCTTCAGATCCGCCAGGTACTTGGGGCAGTTACGCTTCCAGTGACCAGCACCCTTGCAGTAGAAGCACTCAGTTTCAGGCTTAGGACCAGCCTTGGGCTTCTTAGCAGGTGCGGCAGCTTTCTTGCCGTCCTTCTTGAAGTTGCCCTTGTTCTTAGGCTTGCCCCGTCTCTTGAAATTGGTGGTCTTATTGACCATCAACACTTGATGCTCCTTCTTTATCTCCACTTCAGCAGTTTTCAGCATGGACGACAGTTCAGGCAACGTCTTGTTCATGCAGTGCATGTTGTAGTTCATCACAAAGTTCTTGTAACTTGGTGGCAGTGATTGAAGGAGACGGTGAATCCCCAATTCATTAGGAATCGATATTCCCAACTCTTGGAGCTTCTTTGCGTACCTAGACATGGTGAGCACGTGCTTGCTAACGGAGCTTCCTTCTTCCATCTTACAGTTAAAGAATTTTTCGGACGCCTCATAGCTCTCCATGGCCGCGCGAGTCTCAAAAATTAGCCTGAGCTCCTTAATGATCTCGAACGGGTCGTGGTGCTCAAAACGTTTCTGGAGCTCCGATTCTAGACCGTACAGGATGGCACACTGAACTGTGGAGTAATGATTTTTCCGAGTGGCGAAAACATTCTTTTCGTCATCGGTGGCATTATCTGCAGGTGGGTCACCTAGCGGTGCATCGAGCACATAGGTCAACTGACCAGCCCTGAGGACGATCTTCGGTCCACGGAACCAGTCCATGAAATTGCTTCCATTGTTCTTAAGTTTTTCTTTCTCTAGGAACGCATTGAAATTGATGGAGGGGGTCGCCATAATCTACAACAATTTGCAAGTAGTTTAGACTAAGTTTATGACAAATTGAGTTCAAATTTAATTCTTAAACTAACTAGGTGAACTCCCACTCAAAACAACATCCCTCACATTGTCTTAGTGATTACACGAACCAAGTCCACTACACCAAGTCCGATCTTCACGAGAGAAGATGTAGTTTCATCGGCGAATAATCTTCATGTTCATCATATCATTTATATGACTCATGCTCTACCTTTCGGTATTCCGTGTTCCGAGACCATGTCTGTACATGCTAGGCTTGTCAAGATAACCTTAGTTTCCGCATGTGCAAATCTGGCTTGCACCCGTTGTATGCACACGTAGAATCTATCACATCCGATCATCACGAGATGCTTCGAAACGACGAGTCTTAGCAACGGTGCCAACTAAGGGTGAACACTTTATTACTTGATATTTAGTGAGAGGGATCATCTTATAATGCTACCGTCGCGATCTAAGCAATACAAGATGCATAAAAGATTAACATCACATGCAATTCATAATTAGTGTGATATGATATGGCCTCTTCTTCTTGCGCCTTTGATCTCCATCTCCAAAGCACGAACATGATCTCCATCATCACCAGCATTGCGTCAAGGTCAGTGGCGCCGCTTCATGGTTGTCCATCATCACCAGCAACTATTACAAATACTTGGAATAAAGCTATTACAAGATGAATAGACATGCAGGTCTTAACTGAATTAAAGACAACCATTAGGCTCCTACCGGTTGCCATATTACAAGAAGGATCATTGCATACATCAAATACAATCACAATCACATGATGGCCATATCACATCACAAAAACCCCTGCAAAAACAAGTTAGACGCCTCTAATTTTCTTTGCATGTTTTACGTGGTTTGGGGCTTTCGCATTAGACCGATCTTACCTACGAACAAGGACCACAACGTTGATACAAGTGTTGTCAAGATGCTCATTGTAAATTGAATCTTAACTATGGTGGGAGAGACAGACACCCGCAAAGCCACTTGTGCAAAGCAAGTTGCACGTCAAGCGTGGAGCAAGTCTCATGTGCGATGACATGTAATGTTAGCCCGAGCCGCTTCATCCCATCATGCCGCAAGATGCAAAGTACACGCTAAGACACCGACAACAAAAGCATCAACGCCCACAAAAACATTGTGTTCTACTCGTGCAATAGATCTACGCATAGATACGGCTCTGATACCACTGATGGGTTCGTAGCATGGAAAACAAAAAAAATTCTACCGCAAGAACGAACAAAACCCAGATCTAATCTATTAGACATGTGCAACGGGATAGATAGGAACTAACCCTCGTAGATCCGAAAGCGTTAACGAGATTAGATCTCGTGGTTGATGTAGTCGATCACTTGCCGATCTCAAGATTGTGTGGACGATCCTTCCGGCGTCGCGTTCCGGCAGCGCTTCCGCAGTCGGTCAAGTGGACGATCCTTCTGGCGCCGCGTTCGGGCAGCGCTTCCGCAGTCGGTCACACGTGCGGAGTCGAAGCAGACCTTCCTCTCCTCGTTCCAGCGAGCAGCGGAGGTAGTAGATCTTCTCCACGGAATCCCAGCAGCACGACGGCGTGGTGGTGGTGGTGGAGTAGAGAATTCTGCAGGGCTTCGCCTATGCCTGTGCAGAATAAAGGTGGAGGAGAGAGGCGGCAGAGATTGGAGTTATCGGAGATGGCTAGGAGGGGGCGCCCCTGCCCTTCTATTTAAGGGGGGGAGGCGCGCCTGGGGAGGGGGAGTCCTAGTAGGACTCCCCTCCTATGGCCGGCGGTGGGAAGGGGGGAGGAGTCCTCCTCCCCCACGAATCCGTGTCTTGCCCCACTAGGTTTCCTTTGACCCTTTCTTGGTTTTCAAGCAAACTCCAAGAAATCCTCTAGAACCTTCCAGAACATTCTGAAACCTTCTAGAACCCTCATACAAATACTCCGGAACATTTCCTAACTCAGAAAATGATCGCCTATATATGAATCTTATTCTCGGGACAATTCCGGATCTCCTCGTGATGTCCCGGATCCATTCCAAGACTCCGAACTACATTTGGTCTCCAACGCACATTCCATATCTACTTAAAACAACTTCGAACCTTAAGTGTGTCACCCTACGGTTCGTGAATATGTAGACATGACAGAGACACATCTCCTATCAATAACCATCAGCAGGACCTGGAGATCTATAATGGCTCCCACATACTCAACGATGACTTCGTGATCGATTGAACCATTTACATACGAAACCAATTCCCTTTGTCACGCGATACTATACTTATCCGAGGTTTGATCGTCAGCATCTCCATACCTAGTTCTACCTCGTTACTGATAAGTACTCTTTACTCGTTCCGTGATATGTTATCCCTTGTGACCCAGTCACATGCTTGCAAGCTAACTAGATGACATTCCACCGAGAGGGCCCAGAGCATATCTATCCGTCATATGGATGGACAAATTCCAATCTTGGTTCATGCGCTTCAACACATACTTTCAGAATACCCAATGACACTTTTATGACCACCTAGTTACGAAGCGGTGTTTGATGTCATCAAAGTACCCATCCGGTGATGGTGATTAACACAACCTCATGGTCAAAGGATTAGGTTACTATGCATTTAAAAGCTTACAGCAATACGAACTTAATGACTTGATCTTTATGCTACGCTTACTATGGGTGTGTGTCCATCACATCATTCTCCTAATGATATAACCTTGTTATCAATCACATCTTTATGTCCATGATCAGGAAACCATGATCATCAATCAATCAACAAGCTAGTTCAACAAGAGGCTTACTAGGGACTCTCACATGTTTACAAAACACACATGTATTAGTGTTTCCTAATAATACAATTATAGCATGGGATGTAAACATTCATCATAAACACAAAGATATAATAATAATCACTTTTATTATTGCCTCTTGGGCATATCTCCAACACATCAGTCATCAACACATATTGATGTGGTGGATACCTTGTGGAAGGTGTAGGATCTCTTCCACTTCCCCTCAACTGCTGCACTGGTGGTAGAGAATCGGGTGAATTAACATCACCTTGATCATTAGAATCATCATCTTCATTAGATGGATATTCATGTCCCTCACTTATACTGCCTTGTTCAGTTGCATCATCTTCGTCTTCAGCATCATCATCTCTCCCGTGATTGTCATGCATGAGAGGAGGGTTAATTGGATCCAAGTCAACCTGAGGTGTGGTGGCCTTCACCTTCACTGGTTTCCCAATCTCTTGTATTGTTTCATCTTCAATGAAAACCACATCTCGGCTTCTACATGTATTCTTCTTGATTGGATCCCACAACCTATATCCAAATTCATCACTTGGACTGCTGAGATAGATGCACTATTTTGTCTTGCTATCAAGCTTGGATCTCTCGTCCCTCGGGACATGTACAAATGCCTTTCACCCAAAGACCTTCAATTGCTTGTATAAAACTTCCTTCCTGACCAAACTCTCTAAGGAATATTACCCGCAAGAGGAACTGAGGGGGATAGGTTTAGTACATACATAGCATGATTCAAAGCTTCATCCCAAAAGGAATTGGGTAACTTTGCATGAGAGAGCATAGCTCTGACCCTCTCTGTAAGAGTCTTGTTAATTCTCTCTACAAGTCCATTAAGCTAGGGTGTCTTTGGTGGAGACTTCTCAAGCCTGATTCCAAACTTTTTGCAATACCTCTCAAAGGGACCACGGTATTCACCACCATTGTTTGATCTCATGCACTTAAATTTACTGCCAGTTTCTCTCTCAACCTTGGCATGGAATTCCTTAAAGACGTTGAGCACCTACCACTTGTTTCTCAAAGTATAGAGAAATACCTTCCTGGAATGGTCATCAATGAATGTCACAAAGTATAATGCTCCACCGGGGGATTTTTCGGTCATGGAGCAAACATCAGTGTGTGCAATGTCAAGAACATTATCCGCACGATGTGGTGGGCGTGTACGAAATGCAACCCTATGTTGTTTGCCATCAAAACAATGTTCACGGGGTTCCAAGGTTATACCTTTCAACTCAGGGAGGTAATCCTTGCGAGCAAGAGCCTACATGCCCTTCTCACTCATATGCCCAAGCCTCTTGTGCCACAACTCAACCGAAGTGTCATTCTCGGTGATGTTCAACACATCATTGCATAGCTTGGTTTTAGTCACATAGAGACAGCGTTGCTTGCTTCCTTGAGCGACAATCAAAGAGCCTTTGGCGAGTTTCCATTTTGCATCACGAAAATAACTTCCATGGAGAATGTCATCAATCTTTCCAACTGACAACAAATTCAGCTGTATGTCGGGAACATGTCTCATATCATCGAGCACCAACCTGCATCATGTGTTTGTCTCAATTCATATAGTGCCCTTGCCAACAATATTCGACGAACAACTATTCCCCATCCTTACCTGGCCAGTAACGCCACTGGTATAGGACGTGAAATACTCCTTGTGTGATGTAATGTGAAAGGACGGACCTAAATCCACAACCCAACTCATGGCATCATCACGAACAGTACTATAGCATTCTTCATCTTCAATGACTAGGTAATCTTCACCTTGCTCACATTCTGCAATCATGGCGGTACCATTCTCGCTCTTTTGCTCGGCCTTCTTCTCGACTTTTCCCTCTAGCAGATCTCTTTTGTATTTTCTGCAATTGCTCTTCTTGTGTCCCGGCTTGCCACAGTAATAGCAAGTAGCACTTGATCTCTGTCTTGACTTTGATCTCCCCTGGACTTCTGGTCTTTTCCATGCTCAGATTTTCCTTGGCCATGTTCACGATTGTCATTCTTTCCATGGGATTCAGCCACATAGGCATCAAAAGAGGAGGCATTGCCTTTTTCCCTCTTTCTAGCTTATTCATTCAGCATGCTATTCTTCACTATGTCCAATGCCAGCTTCCCGTCCGAAGCTGAATTGCTAACTGACACAACAAGCGTGTTCCAACTATCAGGCATGCAACTCAGTAGAAAAAAATGCTTGCACCTCATCCTCGAAGTTGATCTTCATGGCGGAGAGTTGATTTATATGGCACTAGAAGACATTCAAGTGTTCAATAACACTGCTACCATCCCGGCACTCAAGCTTGGCTAGTCTTTTGATTATTGAGGCCTTGTTCATAGCTGTCTTCCTCTCATACATTGACTCCAACTTCTGCCACATCTCATACGCATTTGTGTCGTTTGCAACATGGTGGAATATATTGTGGTTAATGTACAAACGAATCGTACCTACTGCTTTTCTGTTCAGCACTCTCCATTATTCTTTCATGACACCGGATGTTGGTATTTTGTCTATCACAATTGACTCATACAAATCCTTACAATAAAGGATGTCTTCCATCATGGGCTTCCATAATGACAAATTGGAAGAGTCAAGTTTTATCATGCCACTTGTGGTGGCGCATTTTTCCAAAGCCATTGCAATCTAGCAACAACCTTAGAGCAAACCTCGAGCTCTGATACCACTCCGTTGGGGAATTAGCACACACAAACGTGATCTGAAAATACACAGTGGAATAAGATGTAAACTTCAGCACCACTTGTGGGATAACTCTAGGGATCGTTGCCCAGTCACGGAAGGAAACATATGCATCAAACATATATGGAGGAAACATATTTTGTCCCAACCGAGGACAAGTCCTATGTGCTCTTACACAGAGTGGCTGAAATCTGCAGGTAGGCAGGAAAAGTCCTATGTGCTCTCAGCGCATAGGAGCAACAACAAGCAAATCAACACACAGGGACACCAATCCTTTTTACGTGGAAAACCTCTCAACTTGAGAGGAAAAACCACGGGCCCAAGCCACCCAAATATTCTTCCACTATTATCAAATGGGGATACAACTTGTTCTTTCCTAGAGAGCATTAGAGGATCTCATACATCAAGATACACACAGATCGTGGATGCCAACAACAAGATTTGGGGCACAAGAGCTTGGGATCAGAGCAATCTCACCAAAGATGGTGGAAGCACAGCTTTAATGAGACAAGGTAATGGATCTGGACGTCACTACCTTGTGGGCATAGCCCGGTGCTTGATTCAGCTTCTTCCTTCAACTTCTCCTCTTTCCCTTATCTCTTGGTTTTCTTCTCTAATGGAGGCTATGTTGGGTTTGCAACATAGAAAACAAAAAAATTCCTACGATGTAAACATCTAAGCACCAAGATCTATATCCCTAGATACAATCAACGGGTGCATATACATCCATAGAGAACATATCCTTGAAGAGCGACAAAGCTTTGTTAACAAAACTGATTTTGTGGTTGATGTAGTCATACACTTGCTGATCTCAAGATCGTGATCAAGTCCAGTGAGTCCAGCAGGTCCAGCACCAGCATGAGCACGTCCAGCACCATCAAGTCCAGCACCGCAAAGCAGCAGTGCATCCGTGATTGCACACACATCTGGTACCCCGATAACCTCCATCCCTCGCTCCAGCAAAGCAGCGGAGACAACAACTCCTTTCTAGATAAAGCCAGCGGGAACATGTATCTCGCTAATCCGAAACCATGGGGAATAATTTCTAGAGGGCAGAGAGATCCCTCACGATAAGGTGTAAGATGAGAGGAGGGAGTGGGGGCCCTTTATAGGGAGAGGGGGCAGCCCCTCACCATGGCCAGCGGCCAAGGGAGGTGCCCCCACCTCTTCCACATTCATGTGGGTGGAGCTCCCACTCACATAATTAGCCTCCCACTCAAAGTTCCACTCACCTCCATTAAATTTTCACCAAATTTAATGCAAACTCTCATTTAATAAAACTCTTTTATTTATTTTATTCATAAGTTTGTTAATTACTTTAATTAACAAATATTCACATAAAACCCCCTGCAACACTTCAATATTATATGCAGAACCAGTTCCTGCAATTTCACTCGAAACAGTTTCGGTTTCCATCAAAATGATTCCAGCGCTTTATTAAACCTTTATCTAAAATATATTTTCTCTAAATGGTGTCGGTATCCCTTAAGTGTGTCACCTTACAGTTCGCGAATAATGCAAACATGATCGAAACCCTTCTCCGATCAATAATCAGCAGCGGGACCTGGAGATCCGTACTGACTCCCACACATTTAATGATGACTCTAGTGATCATGTGAACCTTTAAAGTCGTAACTAAATCCCTTTGTCTCACGATATGTTACATGTCCGAGATTCAATCATCGGTATCTCTATAACTAGTTTGATCTTGTTACCGACATGCACTCCTTTTCTCGTTCTCGTGATATAACATTCTAGTGATCACATCACTTGCTTGCAAGCTATCTCAATGTGATATCACCGAGAGGGCCCAGAGTATATATATTCGTCATCGGGATGGACACATCCCCACTCTTGATCCATGAGCCCCTACATAACACCTTCATAGAACTAAACCCACCTTTATAGTCACCATGTCATGGTGTGACGTTTGATGTTATCAAGATACTCTTCCAGTGTTAGTGATTGACATGATCTCATGGTCTGAGGACTAGGATTACTTTGTATGATGTTATAGCAATATAAACACAATGACTTCGATTGTAATGCTATACTTCGGATGAATGTTCATCACATTATTCCACCAATGTTATGACCTCATTATTAACAACATCCAATGTCCATGATCAGGAATTCTTGATCATCTTGTTAATCAACAAGCTAGTTTGTAAGAGAGGCATAACTAGGAATCCTTTATTTGTTTATTAAACACACATGTATTAACGTTTCCAATTAATACAATTATAGCATGCAAAATAAACATTTATCATAAACAAGGAATGATATAATAACCACTTTATTATTTCCCTCGGGCATATTCACTTCTGTCTCCCACTTGCAATAGAGTCAATAATCTAGTCTGTAAACTTGCGTATTCAACACCTATGGCTTTCTGGTATTGTATATACGTGTTTTCTAGTGGTTAATATAATCTCTGGATCTGACATTTTCAGGTCCGCGTGTATTTGCTTGTCTTTGCGTCTCTACGCATCACTCATTCTCTAATTAGATGGCATTGTATAAATTTAGTCCTTTGGTGAGACGTTTAGTTTCTTTGGGTTAAAACATGTTGATATAATTGTCACACAATATATGTTCGTAGTATTAGCCCACTGTGAATCACATCTAGCTTGATAACAAACTACTTAACCAAATTCCCTCCTTTGCTGCTACTATAGCAGTCATATACTTAGCCTTTTGTTGTAGTATATCCATCACAATGTATCAACTTTGGAACTCATCCAAATCCATCATGGAACCTCCCTTCCATTACACTGTGCCACCCATAGTTTAAATTGAGATAAATTTAATTTGTATCTTGTGACAAACTAGTATCAATGTAATATTTTAGAATGAACTACTTTTAACTATTTGTCACTTATACATGATATATTCTTAGTTTTTTCAGAACTCATAAGAATATCTTTACTATCGTCCAATGATCAACTTATGAATCATTCAGGTATATACCCATAATATTTAGAGCATAGGACATATCTGGATATGTACATATCACGGTATTATTGATCAAAATATTCATGTGATTTCACTCACCAAGTGTCGATACACTAATCTTTTCTATGCAGCAAGAACCTTTCTTGTCGTTTCCATATTGAACCATTTCATTATCTCATATATGTACGTCTGGCACAACTATATTAGCGCCTCAATCTATCCATATAGACATTGATGCCTAATATTTCAGTTTTGTCCAAGTCTTTCATGAAAGTCCAATTTTAATAAAATTATTAACTTGTGTCAATAAAGTATACATCATTTCCAATCAACAATATGTCCTCTACATAATGTTGTTTCTCGCGACCTGATTGACAACCTGGTTTTGAAAATTGAAGGATGATTGTCGAGTTGCCACAAGATGATATCCAGAGATCTTTTACATGCTAGATGATCTACATTTGTAAGACTTTATCTACGATGTTTCAATATGGTGTCGAGTTGCTAATAATTTATATAGACTTGTGAATTGTTCAAGGAAATCTGGAGGCCTGATCGGCTTAACGATCTTGGTTTCCAACATGATGGAAAATTGATTAATGACCTCAAAAAATCTCTTAAATGAGGCACGTAAATTGAAACATGCGATGTGATATAGTGACTTACTCGCTGACGGAGATAGTTTATTTTAAGTCAACGGAGGTTTATTAATTTTTACTTGACATTGCTTAGACTTCTTTGAATTAAATAATTTCCATAGGATGATTGAGCCATAGGAAATGAGTTATATAGTACGTATTTGCCGGACCTGCTTGACCTTTTTGGGAAGTGATGAATGATTGTCTGAGTTGCGCAAGAATATAGCTAGAAAACCTTCTGACATGATTGCCGACATGACTTTGTGACAAGGTTAACTTTTTTTGCATTGAAGGATTCATGAAATTACTATACGCTGCACATACTAAGGGTCATGCTACCTTTTTTTTCTAAAAGTCAAAATACGTAAATTTGACTAAGTTTTTTTTAAATATTAATATTTATAATACGAAATACATACCATTTTTTTTGCGAAAATTTCACCGATCTATTAATAATCATCTACAGTAGTACAAAGAGGCCTAAAAGTAATAAAAATTTCAAATAGGTCGATGGATCACCTAGCGAAGACTATAAACATTAGGACGAGCCGAAGGCGCGCCGCCATCCCCGCCCCTCCATCACCGGAGCCAGGCAAAGCTTGTCGTAGTAGAGCTTGTTGTAGTAGACATACAGAAAGTCATCGTGCTAAGGTCCCAAAGAACCAGCGCACTAAAGCAGCAACCATCGCCAACGATGACATCAGTCGATTGGAAGAAACTGACCTGAAATTAACACGAAAAACGACTAGATCCCAAGAGATCAGCCGGACACACGACTCCACGCGCTCTCCGTCAGTGCTAGGCGCACCACCGGAGCGAGGATAGAGCGGGGAGGACTTTATTCTGACTTCGGAACGTAGTCATTGCCTCAATATATCGAAAAAGACACGAGAAAATAGCCTAAATGAAGAACAAAAAACCTCCCGCCGGCGAGAGGCCATGATCCGCCCAACCTCCAAGGCCCTAAGACCATCGAAGACGGAGCGGATCCATGGCATCACCGGCGGAGACAAGGAACCCTAGATGGGTTTTTCATGGCCGCCTCTGTCTCCTGGGAGACGCACGTACCGGTTCGGTTGGTGGCTAAAATACATACCATTTGATACATCATGAAACACATTTTTCATATTAAATGATCAACTATGTGCACATAATATATATTTTTTGAAATATGAGTTTACGTGAGCTGCTATATGTGTTTATGTGAGAGTCCAATCTGCCATTGAGGTTTCTTTCGACTTGAATACGTTTGAAGCGTCGAGGTTGTTACATTGGACCGTAGTCACGCAACGCATGCATGTGTATCTAAATTAGAAGTCCAGACGTGCTGGCTAATTAGAACACATACCAAACCAGGTGCGCCATACTTGTTACATAAATCTAACGGATGTCATTCATATACATAGCAACACAACTAAGATCTAAACAATCAAAATAATTTTGATAATTTGGATCAACATGATGGCTCTATTAGGTCCTCAAGTATAAATAGGAACGTAATTTCGCATCCCCCCAACCAGTTGTGCTACACTCTGCTGGTGTTAGCTTTGGTAGTTCTGCAAAGGAAGTTTTATTTTCTACCACTACTTTGACACATATGGAGTATGACCGTTTAACGGTTACTCCTAAAGTTTCTTATAAGTCTAAGACTTCATTGATGCAGGAGGAGAAGTTGCATGCCATAGTAGATTGTCAACTTCTCTCTCACTTAGTGATGTTTTAGAGGTGGACTTTGATGAGACCAAGCTCAGCTCAATTTATGAGTTCACAACATCTGGTCATAAATTGAACAATCAAAAATCTCGTAAGAGAATGTGTGTACCCAAATCCCCTATAGTTTCTCAATGAATGGCATGTTTTCATATAGCAGAGCTATTCATGACTTAGCTAAACACCTATTCTATGCCAATTGTATGAGAGACTATAAGTTGGATTTTTTAGATATTTCTGAAACAGCTAGACGCGATTTCCCGCAAACGCTACTCGATCGCCATTCTGGTGGAGTAGAGTTTACTTGGATATCGCGTCCGCCTCATGGAAGATCGGATGCTTACTATTAGGCTAAAGATTGACCATGGACGTGTTAGCTAGTTCGGTTGAAGTAACCGTTAAACTCCATATATGAAACAAAGTTGATAACTTCACATGGTCTCTTGTCATCATGTATGGTGCTTCTCAAGAAGTTTATAAAGATGACTTTCTACGTGAATTGGTGAATCTGTTAAAGGATAATCCGTATCCTATTCTTATAGGTGGAAATTACAATTTGCTAAGATTTCCTTACGAGAAAAGTCGGGGTAGATTCGATAAACATTGGCCTTTCTTATTCAACGTTGTCATTGACAACCTAGATTTAAAAGAGGTTTCTATATTGGGAAGACAATTTACTTGGGCAAATAGTATTCCATAGTGTACATACGAAACTAGATAGAGTGCTTATGGATGCTGATTCGGAAGATAAGTTTCCTATGGTAACTGTTTGCGCCCTAGAACATATCGAGGTTTTGTCAGATCATGCCCCTATTCTTTTATCAGTTGGTTTTCCTCCACCAAATCACAGACATGAGTTCAAATTTGAACTTGATTGGTTGCAGCGTGAAGGCTTCCATGATTTGGTGAAAGGCATTTGGGATAAACCAGTCAGCGGACTTACCCCTATTCAACTTTGGAATAATAAAGTGCATGCTCCACGTAAATTCCTTCAGGGTTGGACCAGAAACTGAAGGAAATATGCCCTGAGAGGCAATAATAAAGTTGTTATTATATATTCCTTGTATATGATAGATGTTTATTTTGCATGCTATAATTGTATTGATAGGAAACATCAATACATGTGTGTTTAATAAACAAAAAAGGGTTCCTAGTTATGCCTCTCTTATAAACTAGCTTGTTGATTAACAAGATGATCAAAGTTTCCTGATCATGGACATTGGATGTTGTTAATAACAAGGTCACAACATTTGTGAAATGATGTGATGAACATTCATCCGAAGTATAGCATTACGATCAAGTCATTATGTTTATATTGCTATAACATCATACAAAGTAGTCTTAGTCCTTAGACCATGAGATCATGTTAATTGCTAACACCGGAAGAGTATCTTGATAACATCAAACGTCACACCTTAACAGGGTGACCATAAAGGTGGGTTCAGTGCTATGAAGGTGTTATGTTGAGGCTCATGGATCAAGAGTGGAATTTTTCAATCCCGATGACAGATAGATATACTCTAGGCCCTCTCGGTGATGTCACATTAAGATAACTTGCAAGCAAGTGATGTGATCACTAGAATGTTATATCACGGGAACGAGAAAAGAGTGCATGTCGGTAACGAGATCAAACTAGGTATTTGGATACCGATGATCGAATCTCAGACATGTATTATATCATGAGACAAAGGGATTAAATTGCTGACGCTAAAGGTTCTCACGATCACAGAAGTCATCGTTGAATGTGCAGGAGTCGGTATGGATCTCCAGGTCCCGCTTCTGATTATTGATCTGAGAGGAGTCTGAATCATGTCTCCATTATTCGCGAACCGTAGGGTGACACACTTAAGGGTTGCCAGACACCATTTAGGAGCACATATGTTCCAGACAAAAAGGTTTGCAAAGCGCAGGAAATGTTTCGATAGAAACAGGAATTGTTTCGATAGAAAACCGGAATTGTTTCGGGTGAAATTGCAGAGAGTGGTTCTGCATGTAATATTGAAATGTTGCAAGGGTTTTTATGTGAATGTTTGTTAATTAAAGTAATTAACAAAATTCTGAATAAAATAAATAAAAGAGTTTTATTAATTGAGAGAGCATTAAATTTGGAGAAATTTAATGCATTTAAAGTGGAGACTTTAAAAGGGAATGTGAAGAGGCATTTTAATGTGGAGGGGTTACCACCACATGAATGGGGGAGGTGAGGAGTCACCCCCCCATGCGCCGGCCATGGAGAGAGGGGGCACCCCCCTCCTCCTATAAAAGGCCACCCATTCCCTCCTTCATCCTAACACCTCCTCGTGAAGGATCTCTCTCCCCCTCTAGATATTCCCCCATGGTCTCGGATTAGCGAGATACATGTTCCCGGTGGCCTTGCGTCTGGAAGGAGTTGCTGCTTCCGTTGATTCGCTGGAGCGAGGAGGTGGAGGTTGTCCGGTGGCTTGAACGTGTGTGCGAGGACGGATGCGCTGCTGATTTGCGGCGCTCGGACTTCCACACGATCTTGAGATCGGCAAGCGTACGACTACATCAAACACGAGTTCCTACTTGTTAACAAAACTCGTTGTCTTCGAGGGTAAGTTCTCCATGGATGTATGTCCACCCGTTGCTCTGTATCTAGTAGATAGATCTTGGCGTATAGTTCTCATCGTAGGAAAATTTTTGTTTTCTATGCTGCGGACCCAACAGTGGTATCAGAGCCTGATCTATGCGTAGGTGCTTTGCACGGGTAGTACACATATGTTTATATGTGGGCGATGATGATCATGTTATTGCATCTTCTATGTACTTTGGATATTGGTGGCATAGTGGGATGAAGCGGCCCGGACCAACCTTACATGTCATCATACATGAGACCGGTTCCACGACTGACATGCAACTTGTTTTGCATAAGTGGCTGGCGGGTGTCTGTCTCCTACTATAGTCAATATCTGATTTACAACGAGTTGCTAATAACTTGGTTATCCTCGTTGTGGTTCATGTTCGTAGGTAAGACCGGTTCTATCTCCGAAAGCCCTAAGCCACGTAAAACTTGCAATTGATAAATTAGAGGCGTCTAGTTTAGATCGTTGCTGGGCTAGTGTCTTGATATGGTATTGTTGTAAGTAGATGTATGATAGATACTCTTACAACTCACTTAACGTATAAGTTCCATAGACCTTGGCCTTACACACAAAGGAATGATAGAGATCATACCACGATGCAAATGATAGAGATCAAATGCATGGACCATATCACCTCACTTCACACATTAGATGTTAGCATCTTATATTGCTAGTTTGGCGCTTTTGATAGCATTATAAGATGATCCCTCATTTAGATATCAAGATAAAATGTGTTCTTCCTTAAGTATGCACCGTTTTGTGGATCGTGTTTTGAGGCATCACGTGATGATCGGGTGTTCTCGACTCTACGCTTCCATACAACGGGTGTAAGACAGTTTTACATGCGCGAATACTAAGGTTCTTACTTGACGAGCCTAGCATGTACAAACATGGCCTCGGAACACGGACCGAAAGGTTAAGCATGAGTCATATAGTTGATATGATGCCTATATAGATACTCGCCTTTGAAGCTACACCGACTCACGTGATGATCGGACTTGGTGTAGTGGATTTGGTTCATGTAATTACCAAAAGGACACGAGGGATGTCGTTTTTGAGTGGGAGTTCATTAGTAATTTGGATTAGTTGAACTCAATCTATCATAAACTTAGTCTAAATATATTTTACAAATTCTGTTGTAGATGGCACCACCTGCTTTTAATTTCAATGTGTTCATGGAGAAAGAGAAGCTTGCTGCGAATGGTAGCAACTTCACCAACTGGGCTATGAATTTGAGGATTCTCCTCACTGCTGCACAAAAGCAATATGTGCTAGAGGCGCCGCTAGGCCCCCCACCAGCTCCTGATGCCCCTGGCGAGGAAAAGAACATCTATATAACTCGTCAGGAGGACCACAACTTAGTTCATTGCGGCATACTGTATGGGCTAGAGCCAGAACTTCGAAAACGTTTCGAAAATGGCAATGCCTTTGATACCATGGGAGAATTGAAAATGATTTTCGATACCCATGCTTCCGTAGAGAGTTATAATGCTTCTGAAAAGTTCTTTAACTGCATGATGGAAGAGAACAGCTCCGTTAGTGAGCACGTACTCAAAATGTCTGGGTACGCCGATAAGCTTGTGTCCTTGGGAATAACGATTCCCATTGACTTAGGCATACATCGTGTTCTCCAATCTCTGCCACCTAGCTACAAGAGCTTCGTGATGAACTATAATATGCAGGGCATGAAGAAGTCTCTTTCCGAGCTTCTGTCAATGCTTAAGACTGCAGAAGTGGAGATTAGGAAAGAACATCAAGTGTTGATGATCAATAAGACCACCGGTTTCAAGAAGGACAAGAAAGGCAAGCAGAAGGGAAAGAAGGGCGGCAAATTTGTTGCTGCGCCTGAAAAGAAACCCCGAGCTGGCCCTAAGTCTGACACCGAGTGCTACTATTGCAAGGGGACTGGCCATTGGAAGCGCAACTGCCCCAAGTATTTGGCGGACAAAAAGGCCGGCAAGGCAAACAAAGGTATATGTGATATACATGTTATTGATGTGTACTTGACTAGTACTCGCAGTAGCACCTGGGTATTTGATACGGGATCGGTTGCTAATATATGTAACTCGGTTTAGGGGCTGCGGAACAAGCGACAACTAGCAAGGGATGAGGTCACGATGCGGGTCGGCAATGGATCAAGAGTTGATGTGATCGCCGTCGGAACGCTGCCTCTCCATATGCCGTCGGGATTAGTTATAAACCTGAATAATTGTTATTTAGTGCCTGCACTGAGCATGAACATTGTATCCGGATCATGTTTGATGCAAAGTGGTTATTCGTTTAAGTCTGAAAACAATGGTTGTTCGATTTATATGAATAATATCTTTTATGGTCATGCACCTGTGTTGAATGGTTTATTTCTATTGGATCTCGATAGTAGTATTACGCATATTCATAATGTTGATGCTAAAAGGATTAAACTTGATAATTACATATCTGTATATATGTGGCACTGCCGTCTAGGTCATATTGGCGTTAAACGCATGAAGAAACTCCATTCTAGTGGACTTTTGGAATCACTTGATTTTGAATCATTTGATACATGTGAGCCATGCCTTATGGACAAGATGACTAGAACGCCGTTTTTCGGTTCAATGGAACGGGCGACAGATTTATTGGAAATCATACATACTGATGTGTGTGGACCAATGAGTGTGTCGGCGCGAGGTGGATATCGTTATTTTGTTACTTTCACAGATGATTCGAGTAGATATGGGTATATCTATTTGATGAAACATAAGTCTGAAACCTTAGAAAAGTTCAAAGAATTTCAGAATGAAGTGGAAAATCATCGTAACAGAAAGATCAAATTTCTGCAGTCAGACCGTGGAGGAGAGTATCTTAGTTATGAGTTTAGCACACACATGAAAGATTGTGGAATAGTTTCACAACTCACGCCTGCCGGAACACCACAACGTAATGGTGTGTCAGAACATCGTAATCGTACTTTATTGGATATGGTTCGATCTATGATGTCTCTGACTGACTTGCCACTGTCATTTTGGGGTTTTGCACTGGAAACCGCTACATTCACTTTAAATAGGGCACCATCTAAATCCGTTGAAAAGACACCGTATGAATTATGGTTTGGAAACAAACCTAAGCTGTCATTTCTTAAAGTTTGGGGATGTGATGTTTATGTGAAGAAACTTCAACCGGATAAACTTGAACCCAAAGCGGAAAAATGCGTCTTCATAGGATACCCTAAGGAAACGATTGGGTATATCTTCTATCACAGATCCGAGGGCAAGGACTTTGTTGCCAAGAATGGATCCTTTCTTGAGAAGGAGTTTCTCGCGAAAGGTGTGAGTAGTCGGAAGGTAGAACTCGAAGAGGTTATTGAACCTTCTCTTCATGAAATGGCGAGTAGCGCAGCACCGGAAGTTGTTTCGGAGTTGACTTCACCTAATGAAGAGAGAGCTAATGATATTGATCATGAAACTCCGAAAGAGGACACTACCGAACCTCGCAGGTCAAGCAGGACACGTGCAGCTCCTGAACTGTACGGCAATCCTATTATGAATTTCATGATTGATGAAACAGATGACCCTGCGACGTATGAAGAAGCGATGATGAGCCCTGATTCCAACAAATGGCTAGAAGCCATGAAATCCGAGATGGAATCCATGTACGAAAACAAGGTTTGGACCTTGGTGGACTTACCTCACGATCGAAAGGCCGTTGAGAATAAATGGATTTTCAAAAGAAAAACTGATGCTGATGGCAATTAACCATCTATAAGGCTCGACTTGTCGCAAAGGGGTTTCGAAAAATTCAAGGAGTTGACTACGATGAGACATTCTCTCCCGTAGCGATGCTTAAGTCGGTTAGGATTATGTTAGCAATTGCTGCATATTTCGATTATGAAATATGGCAGATGGATGTCAAAACTGCGTTCCTCAATGGTAATATTGAAGAAGAGTTGTATATGATACAACTAAAGGGTTTTGTCGATCCTAAGGATGCTAATAAGGTGTGCAAACTTCAGCGGTCCATCTATGGACTGAAGCAAGCATCCCGGAGTTGGAATCTCCGCTTTGATGAGGTGATCAAAGAGTTTGGATTTGTCCAAACTTATGGAGAAGCTTGTATTTACAAGAAAGTGAGTGGGAGCAATGTGGCATTTCTGATATTATTTGTGGATGACATATTATTGATTGGAAATGATATAGATCTTTTAAACAGTGTTAAAAGTTATCTAAACAGCAAATTTTCAATGAAGGACCTTGGTGAAGCTTCATATATATCAGGCATTAAAATCTATAGAGATAGATCAAGACGCCTAATTGGGCTATCGCAGAGTACATACCTTGATAAGATATTAAATAAGTTTAATATGGACGAAAGTAAGAAGGGGTTCTTACCTATGTTGCAAGGCAGGACATTGAGTAAGACTCAAAGTCCGGCTACGGCGGAAGAAAGATAGATGATGGATAAGATCCCCTATGCCTCGGCCATAGGCTCTATAATGTATGCCATGATATGTACAAGACCGGATGTGGCACATGCTATTAGTTTGACTAGTAGGTACCAATCTGATCCAGGTTCGGAACACTGGATAGCGGTAAAGAACATCCTCAAGTACTTGAGAAGAACTAAGGATATGCTTCTTATATACGGAGGTGAAGAAGAGCTAGTCGCTAAGTGTTATGTCGATGCTAGCTTTGACACCGATCCGGATGACTGTAAGTCTCAATACGGATACGTATTTCTCTTGAGCGGAGCAGCAGTTAGTTGGAGGAGTTCCAAACAACCTATGGTGGCTGGATCAACAACGGAGGCGGAATATGTTGCTGCTTCAGAAGCAGCGCATGAGGCAGTTTGGATGAAAGAGTTCATTACAGAACTGGGTGTGGTTCCCAGTGCGTTGGACCCGATGGTGATCTATTGTGACAACAATGGAGCCATAGCCAACGCAAAGGAACCAAGGTCTCACAAGAATTCCAAACATATTAAGCGCCGGTTTCACTCCATCCGCGAGCATGTCAAGGATGGAGATATAAAGATTTGTAAAGTGCACACGGACCTAAATGTAGCAGATCCGTTGACTAAAGTACTCCCTAGGGCAAAACATGATCAACACCAGAACTCCATGGGTGTTAGATTTATCACTATGTGAACTAGATTATTGTCTCTAGTGCAAGTGGGAGACTGAAGGAAATATGCCCTGAGAGGCAATAATAAAGTTGTTATTATATATTCCTTGTATATGATAGATGTTTATTTTGCATGCTATAATTGTATTGATAGGAAACATCAATACATGTGTGTTTAATAAACAAAAAGGGTTCCTAGTTATGCCTCTCTTATAAACTAGCTTGTTGATTAACAAGATGATCAAAGTTTCTTGATCATGGACATTGGATGTTGTTAATAACAAGGTCACAGCATTTGTGAAATGATGTGATGAACATTCATCCGAAGTATAGCATTACGATCAAGTCATTATATTTATATTGCTATAACATCATACAAAGTAGTCTTAGTCCTTAGACCATGAGATCATGTTAATTGCTAACACCGGAAGAGTATCTTGATAACATCAAACGTCACACCGTAACAGGGTGACCATAAAGGTGGGTTCAGTGCTATGAAGGTGTTATGTTGAGGCTCATGGATCAAGAGTGGAATTTGTCAATCCCGATGACGGATAGATATACTCTGGGCCCTCTCGGTGATGTCACATTAAGATAGCTTGCAAGCAAGTGATGTGATCACTAGAATATTATATCACGGGAACGAGAAAAGAGTGCATGTCGGTAACGAGATCAAACTAGGTATTTGGATACCGATGATCGAATCTCGGACATGTATTATATCACGAGACAAAGGGATTAAATTGCTGACGTTAAAGGTTCTCACGATCACAGAAGTCATAGTTGAATGTGCAGGAGTCAGTATGGATCTCCAGGTCCCGCTTCTGATTATTGATCTGGGAGGAGTCTCAATCATGTCTGCATTATTCGCGAACCGGAGGGTGACACACTTAAGGGTTGTCGGACACCATTTAGGAGCACATATGTTCCAGACAAAAAGGTTTGCAAAGCGTAGGAAATGTTTCGATAGAAACCGGAATTATTTCAGGTGAAATTGCAGAAAGTGGTTCTGCATGTAATATTGAAATGTTGCAAGGGGTTTTATGTGAATGTTTGTTAATTAAAGTAATTAAAAAAATTCTGAATAAAATAAATAAAAGAGTTTTATTAATTGAGAGAGCATTAAATTTGGAGAAATTTAATGCATTTAAAGTGGAGACTTTAAAAGGGAATGTGAAGAGGCATTTTAATGTGGAGGGGTTACCACCACATGAATGGGGGAGGTGAGGAGTCACCCCCCCATGCGCCGACCATGGAGAGAGGGGGCACCCCCCTCCTCCTATAAAAGGCCACCCATTGCCTCCTTCATCCTAACACCTCCTCGTGAAGGATCTCTCTCCCCCTCTAGATATTCCCCCATGGTCTCGGATTAGCGAGATACATGTTCCCGGTGGCCTTGCGTCTGGAAGGAGTTGCTGCTTCCGTTGATTCGCTGGAGCGAGGAGGTGGAGGTTGTCCGGTGGCTTGAACGTGTGTGCGAGGATGGATGCGCTGCTGATTTGCGGCGCTCGGACTTCCACACGATCTTGAGATCGGCAAGCGTACGACTACATCAAACACGAGTTCCTACTTGTTAACAAAACTCGTTGTCTTCGAGGGTAAGTTCTCCATGGATGTATGTCCACCCGTTGCTCTGTATCTAGTAGATATATCTTGGCGTATAGTTCTCATCGTAGGAAAATTTTTGTTTTCTATGCTGCGGACCCAACAGTGGTATCAGAGCCTGATCTATGCGTAGGTGCTTTGCACGGGTAGTACACATATGTTTATATGTGGGCGATGATGATCATGTTATTGCATCTTCTATGTACTTTGGATATTGGTGGCATAGTGGGATGAAGCGGCCCGGACCAACCTTACATGTCATCGTACATGAGACCGGTTCCACGACTGACATGCAACTTGTTTTGCATAAGTGGCTGGCGGGTGTCTGTCTCCTACTATAGTCAATATCTGATTTACAACGAGTTGCTAATAACTTGGTTATCCTCGTTGTGGTTCATGTTCGTAGGTAAGACCGGTTCTATCTCCGAAAGCCCTAAGCCACGTAAAACTTGCAATTGATAAATTAGAGGCGTCTAGTTTAGATCGTTGCTGGGCTAGTGTCTTGATATGGTATTGTTGTAAGTAGATGTATGATAGATACTCTTACAACTCACTTAACGTATAAGTTCCATAGACCTTGGCCTTACACACAAAGGAATGATAGAGATCATACCACGATGCAAATGATAGAGATCAAATGCATGGACCATATCACCTCACTTCACACATTAGATGTTAGCATCTTATATTGCTAGTTTGGCGCTTTTGATAGCATTATAAGATGATCCCTCATTTAGATATCAAGATAAAATGTGTTCTTCCTTAAGTATGCACCGTTTTGTGGATCGTGTTTTGAGGCATCACGTGATGATCGGGTGTTCTCGACTCTACGCTTTCATACAACGGGTGTAAGACAGTTTTACACACGCGAATACTAAGGTTCTTACTTGACGAGCCTAGCATGTACAGACATGGCCTCGGAACACGGACCGAAAGGTTAAGGATGAGTCATATAGTTGATATGATGCCTATATAGATACTCGCCTTTGAAGCTACACCGACTCACGTGATGATCGGACTTGGTGTAGTGGATTTGGTTCATGTAATCACCAAAAGGACACGAGGGATGTCGTTTTTGAGTGGGAGTTCATTAGTAATTTGGATTAGTTGAACTTAATCTATCATAAACTTAGTCTAAATATATTTTACAAATTCTGTTGTAGATGGCACCACCTGCTTTTAATTTCAATGTGTTCATGGAGAAAGAGAAGCTTGCTGCGAATGGTAGCAACTTCACCAACTGGGCTATGAATTTGAGGATTCTCCTCACTGCTGCACAAAAGCAATATGTGCTAGAGGCGCCGCTAGGCCCCCCACCAGCTCCTGATGCCCCTGACGAGGAAAAGAACATCTATATAACTCGTCAGGAGGACCACAACTTAGTTCATTGCGGCATACTGTATGGGCTAGAGCCAGAACTTCGAAAACGTTTCGAAAATGGCAATGCCTTTGATACCATGGGAGAATTGAAAATGATTTTCGATACCCATGTTTCCGTAGAGAGTTATAATGCTTCTGAAAAGTTCTTTAGCTGCATGATGGAAGAGAACAGCTCCGTTAGTGAGCACGTACTCAAAATGTCTGGGTACGCCGATAAGCTTGTGTCCTTGGGAATAACGATTCCCATTGACTTAGGCATACATCGTGTTCTCCAATCTCTGCCACCTAGCTACAAGAGCTTCGTGATGAACTATAATATGCAGGGCATGAAGAAGTCTCTTCCCGAGCTTCTGTCAATGCTTAAGACTGCAGAAGTGGAGATTAGGAAAGAACATCAAGTGTTGATGATCAATAAGACCACCGGTTTCAAGAAGGACAAGAAAGGCAAGTAGAAGGGAAAGAAGGGCGGCAAATTGTTGCTGCGCCTGAAAAGAAACCCCGAGCTGGCCCTAAGTCTGACACCGAGTGCTACTATTGCAAGGGGACTGGCCATTGGAAGCGCAACTGCCCCAAGTATTTGGCGGACAAAAAGGCCGGCAAGGCAAACAAAGGTATATGTGATATACATGTTATTGATGTGTACTTGACTAGTACTCGCAGTAGCACCTGGGTATTTGATACGGGATCGGTTGCTAATATATGTAACTCGGTTTAGGGGCTGCGGAACAAGCGACAACTAGCAAGGGATGAGGTCACGATGCGGGTCGGCAATGGATCAAGAGTTGATGTGATCGCCGTCGGAACGCTGCCTCTCCATATGCCGTCGGGATTAGTTATAAACCTGAATAATTGTTATTTAGTGCCTGCACTGAGCATGAACATTGTATCCGGATCATGTTTGATGCAAAGTGGTTATTCGTTTAAGTCTGAAAACAATGGTTGTTCGATTTATATGAATAATATCTTTTATGGTCATGCACCTGTGTTGAATGGTTTATTTCTATTGGATCTCGATAGTAGTATTACGCATATTCATAATGTTGATGCTAAAAGGATTAAACTTGATAATGATATATCTGCATATATGTGGCACTGCCGTCTAGGTCATATTGGCGTTAAACGCATGAAGAAACTCCATTCTGAGTGGACTTTTGGAATCACTTTATTTTGAATCATTTGATACATGTGAGCCATGCCTTATGGACAAGATGACTAGAACGCCGTTTTCGGTTCAATGGAACGGGCGACAGATTTATTGGAAATCATACATACTGATGTGTGTGGACCAATGAGTGTGTCGGCGCGAGGTGGATATCGTTATTTTGTTACTTTCACGGATGATTCGAGTAGATATGGGTATATCTATTTGATGAAACATAAGTCTGAAACCTTAGAAAAGTTCAAAGAATTTCAGAATGAAGTGGAAAATCATCGTAACAGAAAGATCAAATTTCTGCAGTCAGACCGTGGAGGAGAGTATCTTAGTTATGAGTTTAGCACACACATGAAAGATTGTGGAATAGTTTCACAACTCACGCCTGCCGGAACACCACAACGTAATGGTGTGTCAGAACATCGTAATCGTACTTTATTGGATATGGTTCGATCTATGATGTCTCTGACTGACTTGCCACTGTCATTTTGGGGTTTTGCACTGGAAACCGCTACATTCACTTTAAATAGGGCACCATCTAAATCCGTTGAAAAGACACCGTATGAATTATGGTTTGGAAACAAACCTAAGCTGTCATTTCTTAAAGTTTGGGGATGTGATGTTTATGTGAAGAAACTTCAACCGGATAAACTTGAACCCAAAGCGGAAAAATGCGTCTTCATAGGATACCCTAAGGAAACAATTGGGTATATCCTTCTATCACAGATCCGAGGGCAAGGACTTTGTTGCCAAGAATGGATCCTTTCTTGGAGAAGGAGTTTCTCGCGAAAGGTGTGAGTAGTCGGAAGGTAGAACTCGAAGAGGTTATTGAACCTTCTCTTCATGAAATGGCGAGTAGCGCAAGCACCGGAAGTTGTTTCGGAGTTGACTTCACCTAATGAAGAGAGAGCTAATGATATTGATCATGAAACTCCGAAAGAGGACACTACCGAACCTCGCAGGTCAAGCAGGACACGTGCATCTCCTGAACTGTACGGCAATCCTATTATGAATTTCATGATTGATGAAATAGATGACCCTGCGACGTATGAAGAAGCGATGATGAGCCCTGATTCCAAAAAATGGCTAGAAGCCATGAAATCCGAGATGGAATCCATGTACGAAAACAAGGTTTGGACCTTGGTGGACTTACCTCACGATCGAAAGGCCGTTGAGAATAAATGGATTTTCAAAAGAAAAACTGATGCTGATGGCAATTAACCATCTATAAGGCTCGACTTGTCGCAAAGGGGTTTCGAAAAATCAAGGAGTTGACTACGATGAGACATTCTCTCCCGTAGCGATGCTTAAGTCGGTTAGGATTATGTTAGCAATTGCTGCATATTTCGATTATGAAATATGGCAGATGGATGTCAAAACTGCGTTCCTCAATAGGTAATATTGAAGAAGAGTTGTATATGATACAACTAAAGGGTTTTGTCGATCCTAAGGATGCTAATAAGGTGTGCAAACTTCAGCGGTCCATCTATGGACTGAAGCAAGCATCCCGGAGTTGGAATCTCCGCTTTGATGAGGTGATCAAAGAGTTTGGATTTGTCCAAACTTATGGAGAGGCTTGTATTTACAAGAAAGTGAGTGGGAGCAATGTGGCATTTCTGATATTATATGTGGATGACATATTATTGATTGGAAATGATATAGATCTTTTAAACAGTGTTAAAAGTTATCTAAACAGCAAATTTTCGATGAAGGACCTTGGTGAAGCTTCATATATATTAGGCATTAAAATCTATAGAGATAGATCAAGACGCCTAATTGGGCTATCGCAGAGTACATACCTTGATAAGATATTAAAGAAGTTTAATATGGACGAAAGTAAGAAGGGGTTCTTACCTATGTTGCAAGGCAAGGACATTGAGTAAGACTCAAAGTTCGGCTACGGCGGAAGAAAGAGAGATGATGGATAAGATCCCCTATGCCTCGGCCATAGGCTCTATAATGTATGCCATGATATGTACAAGGACCGGATGTGGCACATGCTATTAGTTTGACTAGTAGGTACCAATCTGATCCAGGTTCGGAACACTGGATAGCGGTAAAGAACATCCTCAAGTACTTGAGAAGAACTAAGGATATGCTTCTTATATACGGAGGTGAAGAAGAGCTAGTCGCTAAGTGTTATGTCGATGCTAGCTTGACACCGATCCGGATGACTGTAAGTCTCAATACGGATACATATTTCTCTTGAGGGAGCAGCAGTTAGTTGGAGGAGTTCCAAACAACCTATGGTGGCTGGATCAACAACGGAGGCGGAATATGTTGCTGCTTCAGAAGCAGCGCATGAGGCAGTTTGGATGAAAGAGTTCATTACAGAACTGGGTGTGGTTCCCAGTGCGTTGGACCCGATGGTGATCTATTGTGACAACAATGGAGCCATAGCCAACGCAAAGGAACCAAGGTCTCACAAGAATTCCAAACATATTAAGCGCCGGTTTCACTCCATCCGCGAGCATGTCAAGGATGGAGATATAAAGATTTGTAAAGTGCACACGGACCTAAATGTAGCAGATCCGTTGACTAAAGTACTCCCTAGGGCAAAACATGATCAACACCAGAACTCCATGGGTGTTAGATTTATCACTATGTGAACTAGATTATTGTCTCTAGTGCAAGTGGGAGACTGAAGGAAATATGCCTGAGAGGCAATAATAAAGTTGTTATTATATATTCCTTGTATATGATAGATGTTTATTTTGCATGCTATAATTGTATTGATAGGAAACATCAATACATGTGTGTTTAATAAACAAAAAGGGTTCCTAGTTATGCCTCTCTTATAAACTAGCTTGTTGATTAACAAGATGATCAAAGTTCCTTGATCATGGACATTGGATGTTGTTAATAACAAGGTCACAGCATTTGTGAAATGATGTGATGAACATTCATCCGAAGTATAGCATTACGATCAAGTCATTATGTTTATATTGCTATAACATCATACAAAGTAGTCTTAGTCCTTAGACCATGAGATCATGTTAATTGCTAACACCGGAAGAGTATCTTGATAACATCAAACGTCACACCGTAACAGGGTGACCATAAAGGTGGGTTCAGTGCTATGAAGGTGTTATGTTGAGGCTCATGGATCAGGAGTGGAATTTGTCAATCCCAGATGACGGATAATATACTCTGGGCCCTCTCGGTGATGTCACATTAAGATAGCTTGCAAGCAAGTGATGTGATCACTAGAATATTATATCACGGGAACGAGAAAAGAGTGCATGTCGGTAACGAGATCAAACTAGGTATTTGGATACCGATGATCGAATCTCGGACATGTATTATATCACGAGACAAAGGGATTAAATTGCTGACGTTAAAGGTTCTCACGATCACAGAAGTCATAGTTTGAATGTGCAGGAGTCAGTATGGATCTCCAGGTCCCGCTTCTGATTATTGATCTGGGAGGAGTCTCAATCATGTCTGCATTATTCGCGAACCGTAGGGTGACACACTTAAGGGTTGTCGGACACCATTTAGGAGCACATATGTTCCAGACAAAAGTTTGCAAAGCGTAGGAAATGTTTTCGATAGAAACCGGAATTATTTCAGGTGAAATGGCAGAAAGTGGTTCTGCATGTAATATTGAAATGTTGCAAGGG